>OY804603.1:32768433-32955706 GCA_963680895.1 Fragum sueziense
CCCCCCCCGAAAAAATCCTGGATCCACCCTTGCGTATGAACATAGCAGTATAGAAAACGTTGAGGCAAAAGGAGAAACTGCTGATTAAAAGTATTTCATTAATTTGTCTCTTGAAATGATTTTCGAAACAATCTCTGTAGCACAGTTAAGGGCGGATCTAGAAAGGGGTCCGGACCTCGCCTTGAATTGGTCGAAAATCGAATTTTGACTATACAAAGTTAGTACAGTAGGCCTATACATGTATCGTTACACAATTCACAAATTTAAAGCCATCTTCCATCTTATGGGCTAGACCCCCCCCCCTCTGAAAAAATCCTGGATCCGCCCTTGACAGTCAAAACATTAACATTTCTTGTTTGGTAAAGGTTTTAAACATTTTTCTTTTCTTTCTTTTTTTTTTTTTTTTTAATTTAACACCTCTCAACAATATTTCAGCCATAATTTTATTTATAATTGTCCACGCTCCGAGGCTGGGAATACATCCGGTGACCTGTCCATTATTGGCTCTAATCTAGAGCACAAACACATGCAAAATATTACCGCTCACACTTGGACAGTACTAAGGAGCTCACATGCTTCTGCAAAATTGATTTTATTTGGTTTTCAAAAGCAGTAGCTCATCCTGAACTTGCATGGTGGTAACGGGCGATGGAGACAGGGTACGAATGATTACAAGCCAAAAAATCTCTTTTTTTCAATCAAAGTTGCAAAAATATTTCTGTAACTCAAAACTCTAATAATTAACGTAAATGACTGTATAAAATATTCTTAGTACTAAGGCAGAATAATTGAAAAATGCTCGCGTGAAAATAACGACTCGATCAATGAATTATATAGTAAAACGACCACGTGACCTTTTGTTTGCTCTCATGCATACACAGGTCACGGTTAAAAATTCAAAGTGTGTTTGGGTGTATTACAGCATCTTCGCAAGCCAAGGGTGACATCTACGACGTAACGTCGTTTCTGTATTCACCCTTGGCGGATTTAGTCCGATTTTCTTGGTCTCCTGGAAAGCGTTTTCATTGGTTCCAGCGAAGTCTCGCTGGAACCAATCAGATTGTCGACTGATACATTTGTTATGAGTAGGCTAACCAAATGATGACAACGGGCGGGAAAAAGCATTGCATTTGCAACTCAAAAAACGCGAAGATGGGCGAGTTTTCCTAAGAATTTCACTGAAATAGACAGGAATTTCCTAACTCTAATCGACGAATTATTATAATTTCGACAATTCGACCAAAAAAGTAGCTAACTTTTACATAATCCACATGACGTATGACGCGAAAGACAACGCGCGTTAATGACGTCATCAATAATGGACGTAAACAACCAGCAGAACAACCGCTAGGCGGCGCTTCACGATTTCAAGAAAATCGTACTAAATCCGCCAAGGGTGAATACAAACGTAGGTGGGTTCAACCTTGGCTAGCGAAGATGGTATTACAGTTGCCGGCATGGGCTGATCCAGCCCATATCACTCCGCACGCATAACAACGGAAGCAGACCGGTAATGTCGAACAACTATTTAAATCTACACCAGAAAAATATTTGAAACAAACAGCGTTCAAAAGTCGATTGCATCCTCATAAATGTGACAAAATTTTATCAGATAAAATAATTGATGTGATTTACCGATTATTGACAGTATATAACACTTGAATTATAACGTTAGGCTAGAAAAAGGATTTATTTGTTTTGATGACGTCAAAAATTTACGCGCGTCTACTTTCACGTTCAATATGGCGGTCACTATATTACGCTCGAGATCATGTTGCAACCACGTTCTAAACGACAAAAGGTTGCAAACAGTCTCGAGGGTCGCGATTGTACATTTCAGGTGCGGTGACCAGACTACTAAAAAGGTTGACTTCGATTGGGACTACAGCGTTCCACCTCGGGAACCATTTTGGGAAAATAGTGATCTATGTGCTGGTGCTATTTCAGAACGGGAATCAGTATCAATTCATTGTGCTACTTTAAGAACAGCATGACAATCCCATCACCCATTTCCTGGGCGACGATCAGCCTTTGAACCTTTTCATATTCAAAGGTGTTTAACAGTTACAGACGACAAAATTAACCAGTGTGAAAATTGAAGGGAACTGATCAGCATTTTCTTCCCTTTCTTAATACTTTCCAAAGCTTTAACCCTGATACATTTATTGCTTTTTGTTTTGCTTTAAAACTTAGGGCCTATTGTTTATTTTTTTACCTGCTTTTGTTTGCTTTTGCTGTTTAGCTAAGCCTGCTTTCCCTCGCCTTTGCCGTTGCTTATGCTTAAGTAAACAAATTGTTTTGACGTCCCAAAAGTAAGACAAAGCCACCATTGGGATAAGGGAAGAAATTGCTGGCTACCAGCAATTTTTCACTTTCCCTCTATGTATTCTCTAAGAGGATAGGCTACAAAGAGGGAAAGTGAGAAATTTGAGAAGTTAGAAGAGTCTTCCACTTTATCAATAATTATTGCATAAAATGTGTTTTTTCAGTCCGTTATTAGAATTGAATAACGGGAAGAAATCGGTCCGATATCGTGAAAACCGGTCTATATTCAGTGCGATATCGGACCGACTTTGAACTCAAATATCCTCGATTTGACCATTCAAAATAAACAATTGTCTCTTTTCCCGCAAAATTCTCAACGTGTTACGTTAAATAAACGACGTTCGCCTTTTGGCGCCAAATTATGACGTAACGTCGTTTTACCGACGTCACGCATAACAAAAAATTCCTGGAAGATTTATCAGAAAAAAACAACAATGGCGGACATTTTCTTATCTCACCTCGGTCCATTTTTCGCACATATCAAGGGGTTTGTGGTAAGTAATCATTGGAATTTTATGCTTTTTGTGCAATAATAGCGTCAATTCACGTATTTTTCGGTCTTTAAGATTCGCAGAGGCCTGCAAAATACGAAAACGACCCTCGTGCTTCGCACTCGGGCGTTAACGTATTTCTTGGGCCTCTGCGAATGTTAACGACCTCAAAAACGTGAATTAACCCTATATTAGATTCTATATAGGCCTACAAATTCTCCCCCACAGGTCATCCCGCTATTCTACTTTAAAATTCTAACAGTCAAATTCTTTGCAGTCTGGGAAAGGGCTAGCTGAGGCCCATTTAGAAATAGGCCTATCCATGTCCTTTTCTAAATCTACTTAAACTTTCTAAACAACTTTATATACTGTTCAAAAAAGTTTAGCACGTTTTGAAACAAATTATTTTTCAGTATCTGATTATTACATAAAATTATTTTATGCTATAAAGTTGTCCCGATTGACAACCATCACACATACAGTGAGTGTGTGGAATGAACAGTCAGGATATTGGACAAAATCCAGATAAGCAAAAGTCACGTGTGTCACGTGTGCAGTGTCATCGATATTGTCTAGCTTGTCGAAAATCACACGATTACACAGGTCTTTAAGCAGAATCAATTTAACTGTTACAAATTCTTTGAAACTGATTATTGGAAGGTGAGAAAAATAATGACGTCAGATCAACGTCAGAGAGCTCTTAGCAAGCTCCAATGAGGCATGCCCGTTAGAGGTGTCGCTTTGCATTTCAATAGGCATAAATCGACAATCAGACGCCTACGGTACAGAATTGTTCTTGTTCGGTTTGATCAACGAAGCTGGAGTGTTTTATGTCAAAATTTGCATATTTTTGGAAATATTTCAAGTTCTACGTAATAGAATTTGATAAAACTCCCTCATTGTATGAAGCAACATGTCCTGGTAATTACAGCAATTTTCATCAGCTACACATGAATAAAATGACGCAAAACAGTGGTAACTGCATACACACTTACGACTGTCTTGCTCTAAATAACCGATTTCCATCTTGAGGAAATCAGTTTCGCATAATAAATACATTTTTACCGTCGAAAATGGTAAATTGTAATGATGTGTTATTTTATTGAAATTATTGTAGCGAAACATATTGGTACGAAACATTTAATTTACCACAGTAATGACCGAGTGTTCCGAAAAACTGGAGCATTCCCCCTTAAATATTTTATATAATCCTATCAATCCACAGAATCTAAAGAAAATCTAATTTTTGAACCCTTGTTGCAACCCATCCTTTTCTAAATTTTAGCGTACAACCTGGTAAAGGAAACACCCAACATGACAGTGGCTTAGTCCATCACTTTAATACAGACTATTACAAACAGATTGGGGCTCTATTTCTCGGAATAATCAGGGGCGTAGCCAGGAATCTTGTAGGCCTAATGTTGAAGCCCAATGCGCTTTTCGAGCCCCCAAAACAAGAAAGCTCTTGGAGACAATGTTGAAAACGAATACATTTCTTGTGACAATCAATTCCTTCATTTCCCACAATGTTTTCCAGCAGAGAGACCAAAATGTAAAATTACATTCCCTCGGAATTGTTTACTGCAACATCCTTGAATTTAAGACTTCAATTTTCTATCACATTTTAATGAGTTTGAGGGGTTCCAGTGCATCCAGGGGTCTGTTTTTCAATTACATTTGTATTTCTTGGAAAAAAAAACAAAAAAACTGGGCACACTTGAAAAAAATAATTGTGTTGAAGCCCGGGACTTTCAGGCCTATGCCTAGATACGTGCCTGATAATAATATTATGCCTATCTTTTTAATACATGTAATATTGTTATTTATCTTTGTGAGGGTTTATTGTTGGCACAAGATCGTATGGCACATGTTTACGTTTTGTTCAAATGTAAACAAAACTTTGTTCGATAAAATGCAGAAAACTCTTTATAAATAATGACGTAAACTTGTACCATGAAAATTAAGGTACATGGGTAGAGCGACCACTTATAAAGAATTTAAATTCATGTTTTATACAACACTGTGTTGTTTACATTTGGACAAAATGGAAACATGTGCCATACGATATTGCGCCAACAATACACACTCTGTTGATACATATTTTAGCATTAGATCTATACCTAATAAATGTATTGGCAACGTGTATAAAAATGTCACAATGGAGTTTCCTACCTATCGTCGGCCACGTTCAAAATGTCGTAACTACAGCTTATTGAAGCTGTAGTTACGACATTTTCGAATGTGACCGACGTTATGTACATGTACGCAGATCAGTTAAGAAAGCAGAAAATAAACAAAAGCTAATGGTAAACTACAATAACGAAGAATGTGTAACACTTTACCCCGGTGTACCCTACCACCTGATACCTTCTTAAGGTAGTCTACCCCTAATGAGATTCGCATTACGTCGGGATTATTCGGGCGACGTCGAAAACATTCGGCGGTGGAACGTTCATCCGCCAAATGTTTACGACCGCGCCCGAATATCTCCGGATACGTAACGACGGCGCTCTGAAAAAGCAAATGTTTTATGAATTTCAAAACGGCCACATTACGGGTATTCTACCATAACGTCCATCCATGTATGCAGATCTACATGTTCAACATACGGCAAGAACCTTTTCCAGAATCCAGTGTCAACCGTAGGCCTATTTTACAGGAATGGCGTATTTAAAGCGTAATTTCACAGATTTTTTCCTCATAAATTATATTTTTTACATCTGAAAGAACATAATCATTTTCTTATGAAAATTCTGATTTCAAGCCAAACTATTGCCCCTTTTACAAAAAATATAGCTTTTTGTGCTAAAATTAAACTGTTTAATTGCTGTATGCAGCATCTCGGATGTAGGCCGATGTAGATTTTGTCATTTCTGTCTAAACTTTAAAGGCGTGTTTTTCGCTTATTAGTCCATGAGCCAAGACCCGAATTTTGGCCGATTGGTACCACTCGGAGGGAGTAATTCTTTTTGCATTTTTAGATTAGTCTGATATCTATACTTCATGTTTTAGTATGATAGCTATCTCAAATTGGTAGCTTATGCCCCGAAAAATAAGTATTGTAAATTTGAATGAAAAAAAAAAATGATAGGATTAAGGGTTTTAGATAAGGTTACAGCCAAATACCCCAACGACCAAAGTGCAACTAACACTCAAAATGTTTCTAAGATAATGTACTTTATGAAAAAGAGGGAAGCAAACATGTTTCTAGCCCAGGGACTATCAGAGAATGTTGAAATAAATTGTGCTTAGAATTTATTATTAAGTTGAATTTTGGTGGCAGAAAATATATTGAGCTGAAAAATAAGATATACTACATTGCCCCATGTAACACTTTGCCCCGGTGTCCCCTACCACCTGATGCCTACTTAAGGTAGTTAATCCCTAATGAGATTCGCATTACGTCGGAATTATTCGGTCGACGTCGAAAACATTCGGCGGTGGAACTTTCCGCCGCCGAATGTTTACGACCGCGCCCGATTGAATTCGGATACGAAACGACGCTGCTCGAAAAAAATTCTATGTTTTATGAATCTTAAAATGGCCACATTACGGTTATTCTACCATAACGTCCGTCCATGTATGTAGATCTACATGTTCCACATACGGCAAGGACTTCTTCCAGATTCCAGTGTTGACCGTATTTCACAGGAATGGCGTCTTTAACCCTTTCCCAAACGGCAAAATTTTAGGCGATCCACTTCAAAAACTGCCACAAATGACAAAATGGAAGTTATTAAAGATAGAATTTGTGTAAAATATGACATAGAAAATATTGAGACAAAAGGAGAAACTGCTGATTATCAGCAGTTTCTTCTTTTGTTTCAATGTTTACCCAAGCCTTTTCTAATAGGAGCGTCAAAACCAGGTCTTGTTTGGGAAAGGGTTCAAGTGAAATTTCACAGATTTTTATCATATTTTTATTATCTGAAAGGGCATAATCATTTCCTTATGAAAATTCTGATTTCAAGCCTAAGTTTTGCTCCATTGACAAGAATTATAGCTTTTTGTGCTAAAATTAAACTGTTTAATTGCTGTATGCAGCATCTCGGATGTAGGCCGATGTAGATTTTGTCATTTCTGTCTAAACTTTAAAGGCGTGTTTTTCGCTTATTAGTCCATGAGCCAAGATCCGAATTTTGGCCGATTGGTACCACTCGGAGGGAGTAATTCTTTTTGCATTTTTAGATTAGTCTGATATCTATACTTCATGTTTTAGTATGATAGCTATCTCAAATTGGTAGCTTATGCCCCGAAAAATAAGTATTGTAAATTTGAATGAAAAAAAATGATAGGATTAAGGGTTTTAGATAAGGTTACAGCCAAATGCCCCAACGACCAAAGTGCAAATAACACTCAAAATGTTTCTAAGATAATGTACTTTATGAAAAAGAGGGAAGCAAACATGTTTCTAGCCCAGGGACTATCAGAGAATGTTGAAATAAATCGTGCTTAGAATTTATTATTAAGTTGAATTTTGGTGGCAGAAAATAGATTGAGCTGAAAAATAAGATATACTACATTGCCCCATGTAACACTTTGCCCCGGTGTCCCCTACCACCTGATGCCTACTTAAGGTAGTTAATCCCTAATGAGATTCGCATTACGTCGGAATTATTCGGTCGACGTCGAAAACATTCGGCGGTGGAACTTTCCACCGCCGAATGTTTACGACCGCGCCCGAATGAATTCGGATACGAAACGACGCTGCTCGAAAAAAATTCTCTGTTTTATGAATCTTAAAATGGACACATTACGGTTATTCTACCATAACGTCCGTCCATGTATGTAGATCTACATGTTCAACATACGGCAAGAACCTTTTCCAGAATCCAGTGTCGACCGTATTTTACAGGAATGGCGTCTTTAACCCTTTCCCAAACGGCAAAATTTTAGGGTTATCCACTTCAAAAACTGCCACAAATGACAAAATGGAAGTTATTAAAGATAGAATTTGTGTAAAATATGGCATAGAAAAATTTATATTGAGACAAAAGGAGAAACTGCTGATTATCAGCAGTTTCTTCTTTTGTTTCAATGTTTACCCAAGCCTTTTCTAATAGGAGCGTCAAAACCGCGTCTTGTTTGGGAAAGAGTTCAATTGAAATTTCACAGATTTTTGTCATATTTTCATTATTTCTTATGAAAATTATGAAAATTTCCAGCCTAAGTATTGCTCCATTGACGAGAAATATAGCTTTCTATGTTGAAATTAAACAAATCGCTGTATGCAGCATCTCGGATGTAGGTCTATATAGATTTTGTCATCCTCGGAAACCCAGCGGTCATGTAGCGTAGCTACGAGTATGATCGCTGGGTTTCCGAGGATGAGATTTTGTCATTTCTGTCTAAACTTAAAAGCCGTGTTTTTCGCTTATCAGCAGCAACTTAAAAAAACTGATAGGATGTATACGCATGATTAACGTACCAATCTTGGCATCAAGACATACTTTTAAGGTAGAATGCCCGTGATGTTGTCATTTGAGATTCATAAACAATTGTGTGTTTTTCCGAAAGGCGTAGTTACATATCCGAAGCTATTCGGGCGCGGTCTACTCTCTTAAAACAGAGCACATTCTCTCTTCATTCCATTATGATAGAATGATATCATATTTGATGGTTTAATCAATAGACCTCGGCTTTGGAGAGTAGGCGCGGTCGTAAACATTCGGCGATTGAAAGTTCCACCGCCGAATGTGTACGACCGCGCCCGAATGATTCCGACGTCGAGTGATTCTCGTTAGGGGTGGACTACTTTAAAATGAAATGGGAATCTCAAGTCTCTTTAAAAGCAGCGTCAGGTCTTGGACCACACTACCAGCATCAGCTGCTGAAGCTCCGCATTGATTTCCCTAAATCAGGACCTATACTTATAGCCTAAGTTCTGGCCATGGTGAGATCACTCCAATTCTTTTACAAACAATATGTAGTTTTTGCGTCCCTTGCAGAAAAGGATTGGAAAAATATTAAGACAAAACAAAAAATGCTGATAATCAGCATTTTCTCCTTTTGTGTTAATATTTTCTGTCTTATGCTGAACGCAAATCATACTTTGATCAACACACATTTAGTTGTCTACATCCAATTATGAATTTGATTTACATTGTAGGCCTATATCAAATTTTATCATATGGGAAAGGATTTTAAAGTCTCTAGGGATTCACCCGGGGCTAATATAGTATGTTTTCGGGTACGTTTGGGCATACTCTCTTATGAACAGAGCACATTATCTAGATACATTCCATTTCGATAGAATGAGTCATATTTGATGGTTTAATCAATAGACCTCGGCAATGGAGAGTAGTTTTGTAAACAAAGTGGAACTTTTGCTCAATGTTCTCTCTAAATCCTGTCTTCAACCTGGTTAGTTGTTCAGATGGATAAGTAAATAATGACAGTCACAGGTTAGTTTTAGAAATGTATCATTTAATCCAGTTGTTGAGAATTTCTACATGGAAGTAACATCTTTGACTCTGAGAGTGAAAACTAAACTAGTGCCAGGATTTAACCCTTTATATAGACTTTTGATCACCTAGGTTACACCCTCATTAACCAATCACAGGTAATGGAAGGTGTCACTGAGCCAATCAATGTGTTCCTGGCAGTCCAGGAATCCTGGCTGCAAAAAGAATATTCCAAGCCATTTCGGCCATGTTGCCAGGAGCAAATCCTGTCACCTACAGTTTGGGCCCTGATACGGCAAGTTTAGAGATATTGAAAAGTGGTTCAAAATCATGAACCGATGGTGCTTCTTAAATGTCTTCATTTTAGCTCCTTATAACTGTTCCTATCTATTTACTATTATTTTAATAATTTGAGGACCACACATAGACGTGCAATAATGATCAAATGCAGTTTATTGTGCACTGGAAAATCAATAGGGCAAGATATTATTCAGTAAACCGTGGCGTAATTTCGAACAAACAATAGTATTTTGTCGATGTAATTCTAAAACCTCGTAACTACAGCTACATTGAGATTTTATTATAACATAGACGGTTTATTAATCTATGCAGGTTAAACAATCAATTTTTGTCACAAAATTAATTCCTATTGATCTCATCGTTTGAGTTTATCGACAAAATATTGCTTTGTGGTAGTCATTGATCATAAATTACTTATTATGCAAACAATCCTTTCCAAAACATGACTTTTTTGACGCCGACGGAAGAGATTCGTATAATAGTTTAAGGAACATTCAAAGAAAAGAAGACTTCGCTGATAATCAACATCTTCTCCTTTTCCCTCAAAATTTTCATTGCTTTAATTGTCACTTAATCCATTTCATTAACGTCATCTTTGTCGTTTGCAACACTTTTTTACCGTTGTGGAAAGGGACAGATAAATTGTCCAACTATATTACTTCCTTGTAATCTTCGATCATATCTTAGAAGCTCATCCAAATAAGGCAAACGGAATTTTGAGATCGTTTTGATAATACATTAAATCTCTAGAACAGATGCCAAGAACGTATCTTAGAGACCGGGTTAAACACAAGCTAGTGTAGGTCTGTGCGGACCAAACATGGACGATGGATTTAAAGTTCAGCCAGGTAGGCCTACAGATCGATATTCAAATTTACGATATTAACATTTTTCTTCTGCATTGTCAGCTTAACCCTTTCCCAAACAGCAAAATTTTAGGGTGATCCACTTCAAAAACTACCCCAAATGACAAAATGAAAGAAATATAAGGTAGAATTTGTGTAAAATATGACATAGAAAATATTGAGACAAAAGGAGAAACTGCTGGTTATCAGCAGTTTCTTCTTTTGTTTCAATATTTTCCCAAGCCTTTTCTATTAGAGACGTCAAAACCAGGTCTTGTTTGGGAAAGGGTTAAAATGTCATTCAACCCTCTCCCAAAACATGAAAATTCGGACTACTTGAAATCTGCTACAAACAACAAAAATGTTTATAAACATAGTACACAAGGGACGGTCGGAAAGCATCCGGACTTTTCATGCTGTTGTCTCTCCACTTGCAGCAACACATTATATGTGGGTGGAATCTGCATTCATTCGCCAAAAATGTGGTCGGTTTATTTTCAATGATAGTTGATCAAAACAATTAAATGTTTCCTTACATTGTGAAAATTGAATTTGCTTAATATTTATCATTTAATTTCACATTATTCTTACAAAAACATTTTGGTAGCAAAACGGTACAAATTCGAAGCAAAGTTTGCTGTTGTTGTTGTTGTTGTTGTTGTTTTTACAAAATATGGATTGCCTAAATTAAACAAGTCTTTCTGTACGAAAACAGCATACATTTTTTATTGATATCAGTAAATTACACGAATAATAGTAAAACAACAACAACTTTAAGTTATTTTATGTAATTATTGTGACAATTATGAAA
This sequence comes from Fragum sueziense, assembly GCA_963680895.1. Classification (NCBI taxonomy): domain Eukaryota; kingdom Metazoa; phylum Mollusca; class Bivalvia; order Cardiida; family Cardiidae; genus Fragum; species Fragum sueziense. The sequence goes on from OY804603.1 coordinate 32,779,610, forward strand.
TTTCTATCTCTTAGATGATATCCTTATTGTGATTAAAATGTAGCAACAGAAAAATAATAGCCAAAACATTTAAAAAACTATTCTTCAAAACCGTTATTACAAAGATTGACTGAAATTGCATCAGCCAATCTGTGTAATGACAATATGAAAATTTCATCCATTTCACGAAAAGGCTGATTTCACAGATTGGCTGTAACATATATACAATATTTTGTCCACTTATATGTGATGGGTGTTTTAGGTATCAGGGATTATTTGTTGGAGGAACAACCATGGTAACCAATGTAAAAGAACTTTTATGTCATTTTAATCGCGAAGGAGTTATGTTTCTGAACCATTAATCCTGACTTGAGATAAAAGGTCAGTCAAGGCAGTCATGAAAACGAGCAGGCTCCAAATCCCTGATAAGATTTTAAAAGCTGTTTCTTTCGGCTGATAGACATGTTTGTTGCTTTTTGGGATTAACGAGGATTGATCATTTCATGTCAAAAAGTAAAAACTGTAAGCCCCAAGTATTATACTGAAGTAATTCTGAAAATTCAAAGAAAAATGCTTAAGTAAATGCGTCTCAGGTCAGCAAAGAAAAATGCCCCTTCTCTTCACGTGTACCATCATCCCATACCGCCGCAGCTACAGTGGGTATTATCAACAATTACACCTGGCATGGCAATTGTTGTTTCACCCTCCTTATAGCCCAGACCTTGGCCCACTTGACCCTTTTTTGATTCTAGAACCGAAGAAAATGCTTATATAAGGCCTTTGATATTTGCTGCTACACAGTACCTTATACAGTGGGTCAACAATGGGAATACAAAAGCTCCCACGAAGATTGCAAAAGTGGATAGACATAGATGGACAATAAAAACAAACAAATGTAAGAAGAATTTTGTTAAACAGTTGAATGGTTTCTGAGAACTAGTTCAAAAGTCCGGATACTTTCCGACAGTCCCTTGTATTTGTTTAGATACAGTTCAGAAAATAGGCCTAACGAGGCAAAAGGAGACAATGCTGATTTTCAGTTTTGCCCTCTTTTGCCTCAATGTTTTCTCAAGTATTCTCTATTAGGACCGTCACAGCTAGGTCTTGTTTGGGAAAAGTGGAGCGATATATACTGAGAGGCAAAAGAAAGTATACACTTTCTGATTTTCGATATCTCTCTTAATTTCCATCATATCGACTCAAAATTTTCCAATATTTATTCCTATTCATAGACCAATAATGCAGTCATGTTAAATTTTATCTGAAATTGCTTGACTACCTGCACTCTTGCTACATGCCGATCTTGCAAATTTTGCACGTGCGACTTAGTGGAGTATCAAATATTGCTGTTAATCCTTATTGGAATTCTTTATCAATTATCACAACAAATCACAACGTTAAATTTTCTCTAACATCATAACACAATTCTCGGTGGTCGGTAGAAAACGATCAACATATCCATTTTTGCCATTAAGACCCCTTTTTCTATGACGCAGCGTAATACGAAAGAAACGTGACACAATATACACTTATTCAGGTAGCATAGGAACATCCTGTGCAAATTTTATCAAAATCCATCCATAATTTTAGAACGAGTTACGTATGTCAGATAACTTGTTTGCATAAAGCCCCCTTTTGCCATGACGCTTCATAATATGGAAAGCACTAACAATATACGCATGGTTCTAAGTAACTAGGCTCTTTCTGTGAACAGTTTATCCAAATCCGTTCATAAATGTAGGGTTTGAGTCAACGTGGATTGTGATAATTCATTTCTTAAATCCCATTTTTCGATGCCGCTGTATGATAGGAAAAAAACAGTCGCAACGGAAGGAAGGACAAATAGACGGGTAGGCGAAGAAGTGTACATAAAACAAACGACCTTCATCAGTGGCGTTTAGAAATCGCAATAATCTATACATCGTTTTCTTAGAATACGTGGAAGAACTAGGGTGTATACTTATTTTTGCCCCTCAGTATAGTTTGATACAATTCACAAAGCAGCAAATACTTTACATTTGGGACCGACAATCTAACGGACGCAAAATTTCGAACGGGAGCTTTAGGTCTAGCTGAATCACGTTGTTACGCAGAAATATATTATAATCATTTATATATAAGTTTGTAGTAGATGAAGACTATTATGGCTTAATTCAAGAACAGTTCCTTGACTCTTACTTCAGTCAAATTCAACAAAGGACGCCTGAAGTTACTGCTAATGCCGTTAGCACGAGATCCCCGGACCAGAGAGACTCAGTAACAAAGTGGTATTCACAGTCAAAATCGTTCTTTTCTATATCGAGGAAATGTTTCTTAACCCTTTTTGTAATCTAAGCTAATTTTAAAACCCTTTACACGCTTTTTATCGAAAGGTCGCTTGAAACCGATTTTGTTGACATTATACCACTTTTATAAAGGATAAACCCGTGCAGCTGTACCCAATTATGATTAAGAATGCTTCAGAAAACTTCGGTGGAAAACAAATACTGTGCGTATTCAAAATACGTCATTTTTAATGTTTCTTTTTTGTATAGAATATCAGAACCTAATAGAAGTAGATAACTCAGTAGATAACGTCGGAATCGGTCAATTGAAACATCTAGTTACGATGGGTTGGTTTGATTCAAGTCATTACTCAGACGGCAAAACTTTAGACAATTCCAAATTCAAAGATGCTGCAAACGATAATTTCAAGTAAATATTTTTTATTTCATTTTTGTCCTTTCGGATAGAAAATATTTTGGGAAATGAAGAAGTTGCTTACTGAAAGCAGTTTGTTTATTCAGTTTTCCACTTTTCCCAAAAGTATCTGTTAAAGAGTCAAAAAGAGTCAACGTGTGGAAATGAGCTAAACTGCTTTTGTTAAATGGTAAAATTTCAGCCTAGTTTAATTTAATGATTTTTGCAGACGACAAAATATTCGATGTGAGAAACAGAAAAATGTTTGTGTTACATGAATATGCCATTGATAATTCATGGGGAAAGGGATAAATGATTTTTGTCGAGCCCGCTTGCGGTGAGCTCGACATAGTTGTCACAATGGCGGTTCGGTGTATGTGCGTTAGTGCGTTAGTGCGTGCGTTAGTGCGTGCGTGCGTTAGTGCGTGCGTCCGTCCGGATGGAGCTTGTCCGGGCCATAACTTCACCATGGATGGAGGGATTCAGAAATAACTTGGCACAAATGTCAAGCTCAGTAAGGCGGAGTGTCGCGTGCAAGAACCAGATTCCAAGCTCAAAGGTCAAGGTCAAACTTGGAGGTCAAATGTCAAAAATGAGAAGATTTTTGCTTGTCCGGGCCATAACTTCACCATGGATGGAGGGATTCAGAAATAACTTGGCACAAATGTCAAGCTCAGTAAGGCAGAGTGTCGCGTGCAAGAACCAGATTCCAAGCTCAAAGGTCAAGGTCAAACTTGGAGGTCAAATGTCAAAAATGAGATGATTTTTGCTTGTCCGGGCCATAACTTCACCATGGATGGAGGGATTCAGAAATAACTTGGCACAAATGTCAAGCTCAGTAAGGCAGAGTGTCGCGTGCAAGAACCAGATTCCAAGCTCAAAGGTCAAGGTCAAACTTGGAGGTCAAATGTCAAAAATGAGATGATTTTTGCTTGTCCGGGCCATAACTTCACCATGGATGGAGGGATTCAGAAATAACTTGGCACAAATGTCAAGCTCAGTAAGGCGGAGTGTCGCGTGCAAAAACCAGATTCCAAGCTCAAAGGTCAAGGTCAAACTTGGAGGTCAAATGTCAAAAATGAGATGATTTTTGCTTGTCCGGGCCATAACTTCACCATGGATGGAGGGATTCAGAAATAACTTGGCACAAATGTCAAGCTCAGTAAGATGGAGTGTCGCGTGCAAGAACCAGATTCCAAGCTCAAAGGTCAAGGTCAAACTTGGAGGTCAAATGTCAAAAATGAGATGATTTTTGCTTGTCCGGGCCATAACTTCACCATGGATGGAGGGATTCAGAAATAACTTGGCACAAATGTCAAGCTCAGTAAGGCAGAGTGTCGCGTGCAAGAACCAGATTCCAAGCTCAAAGGTCAAGGTCAAACTTGGAGGTCAAATGTCAAAAATGAGATGATTTTTGCTTGTCCGGGCCATAACTTCACCATGGATGGAGGGATTCAGAAATAACTTGGCACAAATGTCAAGCTCAGTAAGGCGGAGTGTCGCGTGCAAAAACCAGATTCCAAGCTCAAAGGTCAAGGTCAAACTTGGAGGTCAAATGTCAAAAATGAGATGATTTTTGCTTGTCCGGGCCATAACTTCACCATGGATGGAGGGATTCAGAAATAACTTGGCACAAATGTCAAGCTCAGTAAGATGGAGTGTCGCGTGCAAGAACCAGATTCCAAGATGAAAGGTCAAGGTCAAACTTTGAGGTCAAATGTAAAAAATGAGTTGATTTTTGCTTGTCCGGGCCATTCCTTAACTTGGCACAAATGTCAAGCTCAGTAAGGCGGAGTGTCGCGTGCAAGAACCAGATTCCAAGCTCAAAGGTCAAGGTCAAACTTTGAGGTCAAATGTAAAAAATGAGTTGATTTTTGTAGAACCAGATTGCTAGCTCAAAAGTAAAGGTCAGAATTTTATGGACTTAGCATAAGGTCCCTTTTAGCGTGACGGGTCACATATGTATACTCAAATTAATCCATTCTGGTATCTCGTTATAAATACATAGACATGTAATATTTTGTGAACAATAAACTGTCTCACCATGATCCCCATCATTCCAACTTATTTTGTCCCCACTTTTACAACGCCATTGTAATGACAGCTGTAGACATAGGTATGGTCTTCTTTCTTCAAAATGAGCGGGCTCGACATGTTGCCCTTCGGCATCTAGTTTTATTATTGATGATATCAGATTTTTTTCTCTTATTGTTTGCCTAGACAATTGTTATAGGCACGTTGCATATTTCCTTATGAACACTCTGAAAATTTCAAGCCAAAATATTGCGTCGTTTACGAGAAATTTATATTTTTGTGTTAAAATTGAACAAATTGTTGTGGACAACAGTTCGGATTTATATGCAATTTATCGATTATGTCTCAACTTTAAATGCGTGTTTCTCGCTTATTGGCAACAACTTCAAAAAACTAATAGTATTTATACTCATTAGAATAACCAATCTTGGCCTCAAGACATACTTTAAAAATTTGAAATTGGAATGAAATGTCCCTTTAAATAGGTGACAAAAGAGGAAGCATTTGGCATGTTCAAAAACCGACAAATTTACTTTTATATTTCAATAACTTTTTTATGGAAGAACTTGTCTCAAACGAATAAATTCCAGCAAATTTTCTTTCAAAATTCTGTAAAATGTAGGAGAAAATAAGCATGAGTTTAGCTCAAGGTCCGACCTTCTTGCCTCGAGAAATCCTAACTTAGTTTAGTAGCTTCGAACCCTCCTTATGTATCTGAATACCAACCTGTCCTCAAGAGCGAAATCTAATAAAAACATCGTGCTGATTACACGATAAAATGTAAGAAACTCGTGCAATTCTAGTTGCGGTGACTTCAAATAAGTAAGAGTAAGGTTCATGAATTAAGCCATAAGGTCACTTTTTATGAGGAGACTTACGAGTGTACTTTTAGTCAGTGTAAATGCCAATCTAAATAAATTTAGATATTATCTTTCAATTATTTTTCAGTAACATCTAACGACCACCCGTTAGGGGTCATCTTCTGTGACATTTCTTTGGACCAATCAGATTATAGCTTTAAGTTGAAAGTAATTTGGCATGCGCACGGACATGCGCACTACATTTCCGTTTCTAACGATAACAAGATTGGTAGCCATGGTCACCTCCAGTGGGATGATTTCACTACAAAGACAAAGACCAGAGTCCATTAGTTTTAAGAGCAAAGATATGACATTTATGACTTAGATAAATTTCGGTATATTTTAACGTTAGCAGTAATGTCAGCTTTGTACGATCATCACGCTAACCCGAAAGAAAGCGATATTAACTATATATTGGTAACTGGATTCGATGTCATCTAGATGCCTGATCAGCTCATTCGGTAGAGCATCATCAGACCTGTGTACCAGACGTCTAGGGTTCGATTCCCACAATGCGCACATTAATTTTTCCTACTATGTATTTTACAATTTTTCAAACTAAACGATTCTAGAAATCGCGGACGCAATGAAAGCATAATTGGTAATTGTGTTTTTATTACGTTTTTGCAATTTCTAGAATAATTTGGTATGACAAAATGTAAAGAAAAATAGGGGGTCAACAAAAGGTGACCGGTATGAGAATAGAACTCGCAACCTCTAGCATTCAAGTCGACAGCTCTACCACTGAGCCAATCAGACAACTGGTCGTGATGTGACTCCAATTGTCAATATATAGTTTATATATGTTAAAAATGAAACACCGCTTTATTTCGGGTTAGCGCGATGATCGTATAAAACGTTAAAGATATATACTATACATGTATAAACTATCTACTTCATAAATGCCATATCTTTGCTCTCAAAATTAACGGACTTTGCTCTTTGTTCGGTGTCAAGCGCATGTCTATCAACCGCAGCCATTTTGGTGTTGTTGTCAGGGACATTAGACCTGCGTTTGCAACAAGCGTTTTGATTGGTTGGTGTAAAAATAGAAAAAATGGACTTTCCCAGGTCACAGAAGATGACCCCTAATGGGTGATCTTCAGATGTAACATTATGAAATAAGATGCATCTGGATTCATTCAGATTGTATAAATGCAAAACCTCGTATGTCGATTTTTGCTACTTTCAAAGTACAAACTTGTATGTCCAGTTAAGACAATACATACATAACAGGTTTTGAATTATTTTTACTTGTCAGTATCAATAACACATTATAGAACAAGAACAAGAACAAAAGTTTATTGATTTAGACTTGAACAAATATGTTCATCGTCTTAAATACAAAAATACATACATACAAGTAATAATGGCATTAACAATGTTTGAAAATGGAAATAAAATTTGTAAAGTTTTCGACAGTTTTTTGCGGAAGTTATTAACTCAAATTTCCATGTTATTGCAAGGAGAACACTTTGGGACTTTTTACTGAGTGATGACCAATACCCGATCTACCAAATGGTGCAAAAAGAAATTCTGTTGCAATTTTGTCTAGGTCCGATGCTACGCTGACTGGACTATAAAGCATTTCTTCTTCTTTGGATTCTATGATATGTCGAAATTTGTTTTTTATCACATTCGTTTTACATTACTAGGAAACTGAAGTTTTCCAGCATTGGAAAACGCATGTGGAACAAATGGAATTTCTATGTGTCATTTAATTTGCATAATTAATTTATCAAATCAAATAATTATATGTATTAGGTAGGTATTATAACCAAATCTATCTAGAGTATTCTCTTGCTGAATAATGAAGGCCAGGACCAGACTGTCTGTATGTGCAGGCTGTCTGTCCCTTGCCCAAATGATCCAAGGCTTTAGGAATTAAATAACATCATGTGTGGAATATAATGCTGATAATTCTGCATGTAAAATGGCATGACTTTTAAATAATTTACAAAAACTATATATATATATAATGATCATTATCTTTGCTTGGCATTACGTTATTCAAAAAATTAGCTGGACATAAGACTTATAGACTGGTCTGTGATAAATATCCCTTTAGTTCACATGTGTGGTAGGAGGGCATGATCGGTGAATGATAGAATGCTGATTATCAGCATTCTACCTCTCACAATTCTGCCTATGAATTGTTTATTTCCGTGTAGAAAAATAGACTGGGATACAATTAATTTACCAGTACTTGCTTTTATTTAATAGCACCTTGTCGAAAAGCGATTCACAAGGTGCTATTTCGTTAGGATAGAAACGGAAAAGATTTTAATGGACATGACTTCTTAACCACAAAAGAATCTTGGCGAAACTAAAGTCAAGATCCCTTCCAAGTTGAAGTCGTGTGTTTGCTCATTTTATGGGTAATTTCCTCTTCCAATGCCAAAGTTTTCTGGTAAATTAATAAAGCAAAATAGACACCATAATGGTACCTGATCAATATTCATATCCTACAAATTTATACATTTTAACTAATCAGTCTTATGTACATAATGTGAAATGCAATATCAATTCTTGATATTTCAATCCATGTGAAAATGCAAACAGGCTTTAACCTTCAAAGCTTCGTGAAAAGAAAAATCAGTTGACACAAGCTAAAATCCGACTCAATCAGTACCTTTCAATACAATTTAGAATTGGAATGATTATGGTGCATGGCAGACAAATTATTTGAAATTAATTCATTATTGCTGAATAAGTTCTCTTCTCTTTTTAAACGCTTTCTCATAATATATAGATGGCTAGGTTCTTTAAATCGTTACAGTTTGTGGAGTTAAGAAGTAAAATGAATTTGTACATATTTGGGCGTGTTAGATAAAACTGATCAATATATTGTTCTCAAATGCGTTTTAGGCTGGGGCAGATTATGATAAAGTGATATTCATCTTCAAGTTCATTCAATTGGCATATTAGTCCTTGGGCCAGGACCAGGAAAATGGGGGTAAGTATTACCAGAAAAAAGGACAAAAGGACACCTATATATATTTGTAGATATACATCTGGCGGATGTTTTTCAGTGATGATATCCGACATGAAGAGTAGCTAAATATATTTTACCCTTACCTTTATATAGGTACCCTTCACGACGTGAATGACAATCTGGTTTGGGGTAAGGGAAAGGGAAAAATTGATAAAAAATATTAAATGAATGTATAAATCTATTTATTTGAATCCATACGTATGAGCATGTATTTCACTACTTATGAATCATGATTTTTTTTAATTATGTAATTATAATGACGTCATTACTCCTCTTCAAAATATGCTTTATGTGCGATCTAGTGTAAGAATTGGCCGAAATATTCGAAAAAGTATTTTTCTATAATTAACATTTATTTCTAATGCAAGAAGACATGGTTTTTCATAAAGTACATTATCTTAGAAACATTTTGAGCGTTGTTTGCACTCTGGCCGTCGGGGCTTTTGGTTGTAACCCTTATCTAAAACCCTTAACCTTATAATTTTTTGCATTCAAATTTATAACACTTATTTGGTCATATTTCCATTTAATATTGACCTACAGGTGTCAAAATGGTATCAAATGAAAGCTTATGACTCGCTTATTTGTTTGTACTTATTTTATGCAAATTATCTCATTTGTATATTCATGAATATTAATGATTTCCCTTAAAAATTCCATTTTTTGGCGAAAATTTTGATCAATACTTTCCAAAACAAGGCGTTTCTTTTCAGGGGGAATTTTGAAAACATGATTTTTCTTAAAGAACATTTTATTAGAAACATTTTGAGCCTTGTTTACACTCTGGCAGTTAGGGCTTTTTGTCGTAACCATTTTCTAAACCCTTAGCCCTATCAAATTACTTATGTAAATTTTGAAAATGAATTCGGCCATATCTTCATTGAATATTTGCACACAGTTGTCAGAATGATATCAAATGAAAGCTTATGACTTATTCTTTCATTTTAGTTATATTATGCAAATTAGCTCATTTGCATATTCATGAATTTTCCTAAAATTGCGATTTTCGACAGAAATTTGGTAAATACTTTCCAAAACGAGGCATTTTTGTGCAAGGGAATTACGTAAACATATTAAATATTAAAGAAAATAATATATCAAACATTTTTAGCGATGTTTGCACTTAATTTGGCCGTAGGGGCTTTGGGTCATAAACCTTATCTAAACCCTTTAACCTATAAAATTGTTCAGTCATTTCAAAACGTTTTTGGTCATATCTTGGTTGAATATTGACCTACAGATGTAAGAATGGTATCAAATGAAAGTTTATGACTTGCTCAAAATTTTCCCATAAATTTCATGCAAATTACCTTATTTGCATATTCGCGAATACTCAAAAGTGATCCTTTTTGCGAAATAGGTTTGTGTTTGGTAAAAGTGTCATATCTCTGTTTTACTTGGGCCATTATACTCTAAAACTTTGCACATACCTCTATGTCCATGATACCAACCTCAAGACAGATATCTATTACTCTAGCATTTAATGTCAAGCAATTTTTACCTTTTTGTGACCTAGAAATTCTTCATCAAACTTTAATGAGCATCTTTCAAATATCTGTCACAAATAAGTTTGTTTCTGTCATAACTATTGCTTTCAAACTTGGCATTTGCTCCTGCTTCTAAGATCAGCATCTGTTATGTTATCTAGTAACAGTTAACGTTCATTCGTTTGGCAAATTCAATCATTTTCATGCAAGATTCAATCATTTGTTAGCATCCGTAATTTTGCATCTTATTGTAAATCTGCTTAAATATAAGGGCTAAACAACCCTTTTGAACGTAAAAAATACACCATAAATCCAATATCAAATAGAAAATAATGTCCCTAGAGTTTAGGAAAACACTGATACAGTAAACCGAATACATTATTATAAATGATTGTTGAATATTTTAACACTTTCTTTGCACAATTTACACAAATGATTGAATGATTATGATGATGAACAGAACTGATTAGATGGTTCAAATGATCTCGTTTGATACTTTTAAAATTCAAAGTAGAATCAAAACACATGTATTAACAAAAAGGGCAACTACAATATATTAAAAGTTTATTGACATCGTTTAAAATTAAGGTTGTAGGTCGTATACATGTAAAGCAGATTCTTTAGGGGATAGCTAGATCTATGACAGGAGGTATAAATTGTGCAATTATAGTGTTTTTATTATTATCATTATTGTCTAGTTCGGTTTTGTACAAAGGTATTTTTACACTGAAATGCCGGAATCAACACATGATTTTAAGGCACTATTAGCTTTCATGTGTTTTAGAGCGTTCCTTGGATGATATGTGCACTTCCGAGGAGTATGATCTTCTGCAGTTCCTCGATAACTGGTGCACCAGGGATTTGTTTGAATATTTTATCAAGTCCCTTCTTAATGAGACCAAGTGCACCTACAACGACTTGTACAGTTGTCGTCTCCATACCCCACATTCTGGCTACTTCTATCTCAAGGTCTTTGTATTTTGATAGTTTCTCAAGTGTCTTAACGGAGACATTTCTTTCAGATGGAACCGTCATGTCAATCATGATGAACGTCTTGTCCAATTTGTTCTTGATGGTGATGTCTGGTCTGTAAGCCTTGATCTCTGTACCAGTATTCACTGACATGTCCCTCCACGACAGTTTTTGGTTGATGTTCGTACAATTTTTTGTTTGCTTGGAGTCCAAATTGCTTGCAGATTTTCCAATGAATGTACCCTGCTGCCTTGTCATGTCTTTAAATGTACTATGCTGGCACTAATGTTGGACAGCCTGAGACAATTTCATCATATTGGTTGCATATTCTGTGCTTTGGATCTGTACAATCTTTGATTATCTTGTTGTGATATGCTCTTGTAGCCAAACTCTGATCTTATGCTGCTATCACCATTCCCCCTGTTTCTGCATTGAGACCTGCACTAAAGAGCCACTTATGTGTCTGATCTTGGTCAACATCTGGTTTGTCAAACCTTAAGGGTATTGTCCATGCATTGGTTTGGCTTTCCATGTTTGTGTCATCCTCTTTTGGGCATTTGCCTTTGTCCGTCTTGTTCTTTTGGTAAACTCTGTGACGGATTCTTCTCCATTTCTTGTCGTTTGTGCAAAATTCAGTTCTTGAATGAATTTTCTGGCTTGCTCTGAGATTGAGTAAAGTTTCTTGTTACGTTCATGGTCCCGGATCAGATGTGGCAGATTGTCTTTTGTTGTCTCCAAATACGTGTTTATGCCATCTCAATCTATGAGAGGCCCCTGCCACCGATCTTTCGTGGTAGGTACAATTTTTCAACGTCAACCTTTGGGTGGTGCATTCTTTCTGTTGTTAGTAACTGTCTGGTCTTTGTGTCAAGTTTTCCTTTTTTCTTGCCAGTTTATGATATTGAAATTGTATGTGACAACTGGGACTGCCAGGGTGTTTATGGCTTCAATCTTATCTGCAGCTTTTAGCTCACTCTTGATGGCAAGCCTTAACTCTTCTGTAATACTCTTTTCTGATCTTTTCCTTCATTGCTGCATGTTGAATTCCGTCGCCTTCATTACACAAGTTATTTGTATTTAGCGTCTTGGTCTAGTTTCTTGATGATGGTGTCTCTTTCTAGCTGTAACGTAAAGGTAAGGTAAAGGTTTGTTTATTATAGTGTCACCCCTATTTAAAGGGCCAGACAGTTTTGGCTTATGAGACACTCTCTTTCTCAATACGCAGTACCTCCCGATTCCCCACTCATGATGCCGGGCGTCTGGCAGAGATGGGTCTACGGTAACCTTTAGTTTAACTAGCTGGCGGCTCACCAACCGGTCGCATCAGTTCTAATCCGGCATGTCTGTATGTCAGATGTTGATGTTAGTTTTCCTTTTTTGAATGTGGCTTTTGGACACTTGTCCAGTTCAAATTGCATACATATGTCATCACTAAAGACCTTTACTGTCTCGAGCAGTTGTTTTTGCTGGTGATCGTTCTTGGCAAAGGTCTTTAGGTCATCCATGTAGAAAAGATGGCTGATCTTCTTGCCTTGGATGTCATATCCATGTCCAGTGTCATTCAGCATGGTATTGAGAGGGGCAAGAAACAAACAGAAGTGGAAGGGTGATAGTTATGCGACTTTGCATGCAGATGGTTAAGTCTTGAACTTCTTTGGCCTTTATTTGAAACCTACCGGATGAGGACTCCAACCACGCCCATTTATTTGGGACCATAACCTCTGACCTAGATACCCTGACCTTTGAGTTTGACCTACTTTAAAAAAACTTAAACTTTAAAGGGCTTACAACAGGAATTCATCCTTAACCCCAAATGCTGTCAAAAAAACACTGTATACTGAGTCCGCCGTCTCTTTCTTGTCTCCTTTTAGATCTACATGCAGTTTACCTATAATTGTCCATAATTTGCCAATGAAGTAATAATTAATTTATTTGTGTTATTTTACCTTTTGAATTACGGTATAAAACACACATCATATTTACATTGTAACTAGAAATGTCTCATTTCAGCAATTTAAACACGCAGGGGCATATTGTTTTACTCTTGTCTGTCTGTCTGTCCGTCCATCTGTCTGTATGAAAACTTAACACTGGCCTTTTCTCCAAAAATATTTGACATACAAAGCTATAATTTTGTATGTAACCTTCTTTTGAACAATGATATTTATGTGTTCGTGCAATATCAATATGACACTTCTCAATGCCATTCATTAACCCTTATCAATCCTTAACTCGAAAACTTAGCGTAAAAACTTAACATTGCCATTCCTTGGGCATTTGCGTTTCACGATCTTGTTATTAAAGTTTTTATTAATATTCATAAGCATACTAATTAGTTTTGTGTAAGAGATGTCTTAACAAAATAACATTTCAAAACTAAAATGTATGTTTTATTACTATAATGGTTTTAAAATGTTTTTGCGATTGGTTGAAGCTAATGCTGAAACTTCTATAAGAAGACAGTTGCCATGGAAACAAGAAAGTTGTTAAATTTTGCTTATCCGGCACTTTGAAATGGAACAACAGTCAGAATTCATTTACAGGTTCAAGAAAATATAGAGGGTTTTCATTTTTGGCTTATGACATAATAATGCCATACTCCATATAAAAGCATGTAATTTGCTCGGCTTATTACCTGCCTTTATGGATATACCTGTTGTGATTGTTTCCATATACGTGCTGTGTATGACAAATTATTCAACATGAATTGTATTTCTATGCATCTGGTTTATATATGCAATGTATGCTTAGTATAGAAAGCAGTAAAGCCACATTATTTCAAACATTTCAAAACCTTGCACTGAATTTCAACTATCCAAACCCTATCAAATTTCAAATACACATCCTGAGGTATAGCTACTCTGCAGAGTGGATATCATCGCATTTTTGTTCTTCCTTTGGATAGGTCTTTCAAGATATATAGGTGTCCCTTTGTCCATTTTAGTGATAACTCCAACCATATCTGGCCCAAGGACTATATTTCGCATTTCCTGTTTGATCTTTCTATATTCGCGTGTCTGCCTGTTACAATATTTAACTGGTGCGCTGCTGATCGTAGTTTTGCTATTATATTTCTTAGTTTCTTGTTATTCATTTTAATCAAATATTGTGAAATTTCAAATGAGTTTTTTAGATTTTTATAAAGTGTCAAGGACGTTTTATTATATATATCCTGTCTCCATTCGTTTATATACAAATCTCTAAGCCTATTCTTTAAGATTGGTATAAAGACCTTTTCGTTTACCGAAGCTGGGAATAGCCATACGTCGTTGAACCCACATGTTTGTAACAAATGTTTAACTTTATTTGCCCAGTTGTTTGTATCGCTGTTCATATCAATTGCATATAGCATGTCTTTTAATACTGTAAACAAAATGCAGTTTCTGCTTTTTGTGTTAAACAATTTCAGAAAATATTTTACAATCCTCGTTTTCATGTTAATTGATAAGGGGAAACGTCCAAATTCTCCGTAAATGGCGCTATTACTTGTGGACTGATTAATTTTGATTAGAGATTTCATAAATTTTCTGTGGATTCTTTCTACAGAATCTGATTTGATGAATCCCCAAATTTCGCAGGAATAAGTTAGTACTGGTGCAACAAATGAATCGAATAAGGACAGCATGATGTCTCTAGGTACATATTTCCCGCGCGTTACTGATAGTAAACGGTTCATTGATTTTAGCGCTTTACCCGCGAAAGTATTTGCCGCGGTTAAAAACGAGCCGTTACTTGTGAACGGGACGCCCAGATAATTTTAAAATTAGCACTCTCCCTAAGGATCATGCAGAGGGTTAATAGTGACTACTCTCAGAAATTATTCATTTTACCTTCATTTAATCAGATATGTTGAAAAACTTGCAAAACCAAGAGAGTTCCTTTTTTCTGACAGCCATTGCCATGGAAACCAAGAAATAAAAGTTTCCAGAGATTGAATGAAAACCCCTGAATGAAAATTGGGAAATTAACATTTTTGAGGTTAGTGTTTGAGATATGATAATTGTTTAGATTGTCTGTTCTATTATTATTATATCAAGTATGACAATAGGTGCATTTGTTTTTGTATTGAAAAATCAAAAATATATTTTACATTATGTTGCATAGCAACCGAAGTTCCATCACTGAAATCAAATTTTCAATTTTCAAATTTTTGCCATTTTCAAACCAAATTATCTTCTAACAGCATCCTTGTATATGAAGAATACATATGGTTTCTAAATAACAAACTCTTGTTTTAAAAAAATCAAGAATAAAATCTTGGAAAATGTTTCTATTTTTTGTAACCATAGCAACTAAAACATGGAACCGTCACAAAATTTACAAAACATGACATTTTCAGACCTAAAAATCTTTGAAGAACAAAGGTGAATATGGAAAATATATACAGAATATTAATGGCCAGAACTTGCTTTTAAAGGGGGAATAACACTTAACATCTTACAAATTTTCAGAGAACTTCGTGCAAAAAATAAATATATATTATGAAAATATGGCCTTTAAATTGCATCTATGCTAAATGTTAGCTTTCTATCTTGTGTATTGGCTAGGATGTTGACGGATTTAAAACCCTATATGTTTTATTATTATGATTTTTATCCGCCCGACAAAAAATCATGTGGTTTTAAATCCGTCGACATCTAAGCCAATACACAAGGTAGAAAGCTAAGATTTGGCATAAATGCAATTTAAAGACCATATTTTAATAATATATATTTATTTTTTTGTACGAAGTTCTCGGAAAATTTGCAAGATGTTAAGTGTTATTCCCCCCTTTAAGAAGCAAAGAAGAAAATAACTCAAAATGTTTCCATTTTTCGTAACCATAGCAACCAAAAAATGGAACTGTCACCAATTTTACAGAAAAATGACATTTTCAATCACAAATATCTCATAAAAAAGATGAATATAAACAATACATATAGTGCATAAATGATCAATCCTTGTTTTTTAAATTACAAGAATAAATTAACTCAAAATGTTTCTATTTTTTGTAACCATAGTAACCAAATGATAGCACCATCACCGATTTGACAAAAAATGACATTTTTAAATTGAATATCTCCTTACAGCAAAGTTGATTATGAACAATGAATATACTGTCTAATTAGTCATCACATGCATTTTAACAGGAAAGAATAAAATAATTCAAAACACTTCCATTGTTCGTCACCATGGCAACCGAAGGATGGTAATGTCACCAATTTAACAAAAAATGATATTTTCAAACCAAATTTTCTTCTTTCAATAAAGTTAAATATCAACAATGCATATGGTACCTTAATGACAAGAAGTTGTTTTTAAAAAGCTATCAATAAGATAACTCAAAATATATCTAATTCTTGTAACCATGGCAACCAAATGATGGTACAATCACCAATTTTTACAAAAAAATGACATTTTCATACCGACATATCTCCTGATAACAAAGGTGAACATGAACAATGCATATAGTGCCTTAATGGCAATCACTTGTTTTTTAAAAGCTAATATCAAAATTAATTAAAACGTCTCTGTTTTTCGTAACCATGGCAACAAAACCATGAAACTGTCAGCAATCTAGCAAAAATTAAATTTTTAAACCATCTTATCTCAAGGCTTCGGAGATGAGTATAAACAAAGTTTATGTTGCTATATTGACTTATTTATGCTCTTTAAATACCAAGGAAAAATGACAAAATGTTTATAATTCTTGTTACCATGGTAATCATGCTATTAAACTGTCAACGATTTTACAAGGAAATAACCAAAAACGACTTTTTCCAATATAATTATCTCCAAATCAAAACATGTATAAAACATAATTACATCGCCTTAATTGTAATCAATTGTTTTATAAATACAGAGAATTAAGAAAAACTCAAAATGTTTCTTTTTGTTGTAACCATGGCAACAAAAATCAGGAACTATACTGAATTATCTCCTTATAATAAAGGCGCCTATTTTCAATTCATATGTTGCATAAGGCTTTATAATACTCTTTTTATACCCCACCTACGAAGTAGAGGGGGTATATTGGTTTCGCCATGTCTGTCTTTCTGTCCACCCATTTCCGTGTTCTAAGTCAACAACTAGTGGATCTAGGATCATGAAACTTTAGACAGTTGTTGCCCATGACCCAAGAAGGTGCCCTGTGCTTATTGGGTTACCAAGGGCAAAGGTCAAAGTCACATTCGGACTTTGTTTTAAGGTAGCTGGATACCCCTGACGTCAAAAATGCGACTTCCTCTGAATCTTTTGAAATTCTGGGGACAGATACTTTGGTATATGCGCTCTACGATGGCGGTGTTTAAAAAGTAATTGATACGTGCGTCATGGCGTCATGGCGTCATTTTGTGACGCACCGTCTTTTAGGGGGTAGCGTTAAGTAAATCTCAATATCTCGTAAATTAATACATCGATTTTGACCAAACAAAAATTAATAAATCTGTAAATGGACATTAAAGAAATTTCATTGGACGTTGGAATATAATTATAGCGTAATTTTACACAATCGCACGTTACAGTTATTTTTGTCGCTTTTTACGCGTCTATTCTGAAAGAACACTTTTTTACATGACGACGTTTATCTCAAAATTTAGTTAGAAAACCTATGCTGATTTTTTTCATACGTTTAAGTTTGGCCAATTTTCTTTTAAAAATCGAAATAAAAAAGGTAAGTCATCGAGATAGATTTTTTTTAAATTTTGATTTTTTAAAGTTTTGCTTACTTTTGACGCGCTATTTTGACGTCAACGTTACGTTAGTTTGACGTTTTGATATTTGTGGTTGGTAACATGCAATTGATACTCGGGTGAATTCCAATTTCTCTCTGTAAATCAGTGTCATGTTTATGTATAGATGGAATAAAATAATGTAAAACAGGTAAAGATTTAAAATTTTCGCAAATTCACCGATGACCCATAAAAGATTACCTTGAGAAAATGCAGATGTTCCAAATCATTAAAACCTTTCTCGTTTAATATTTTAAAATCATTTGGAAAAAAGCAGGAAATAATTGATGTTCTTTAAAATGACGTCACAAATTAGACAAACAAGAGCTTTCAAATATGGCTGTTAATATTAAGAAAGGTCGTTTTTACAGCCGCTGGAAAGTAAAACGCGATTTGAACTTAGTCAAAAGAGATAAGGTTGAGACGATCATAGACGAGAAAGGGGATAATATACAGGACAATATAGATGTTGGTTGGTGAGAAGGACGCGGAATAGTGGAGTTGGGTCATTTAGCGGATCAACTGTTTTGCCTTTCGTGTGAAAACCGGCTACATTTATCTGATATCAAAGAAGAAAAGAAATATGGACTAGGTTCCTTTTAAACATCGCTTGCGGGACTTGTTCGAACACAACAACAGTGACCACCGGGAAAAGACATTCCGTAAATGATGATGAAAGACCACTTTGCTTTGACATCAATACAAAATTAGCAGCAGGTAGGCCTAAGTATTTACTTATTTATGATATTTTTAAGAGCGTTTTTATTCTTAATTTAGGCTAGCTCTAACGAATATCTCCTATATTGTATGCGATTAAAATCCTGTCTCGATTCTGCATCTACTCTTATTTTCAATGGCCACCAATTCTAGTAAAATCAATGTTAATTCATGATAAATTAATGTCCTAACACCAAGTTCATACCATCCACGTATGGCATCTAGTATATGTGGAATTTTCTATAACTGAGAATGTTACTCGGTATCTGTAAGGAAACTGTTAACGTTCTAAGCTAAAAAAACAGGGGGGGGGGATAAATACTAAAAAACGCAAACAAAAATACACAACCGCGCCCGCACGCACGCACACACATTTTATTGTCATATTTTTATTTCATATATATTAATGAATATTGTATCAACCATTTTTTCAGCCATGATACACGCTGGAGTTGGTGAAACGCAAGTTGCGAATATATTGGCCGAAATGAATATCCCCCAGCCTACACCACGAACGGTTAAAAATGTGAAAGGGAAATTGGTAAAACACTAGAGAAAGCAGCTGAAATTTCGTGTTTAGCAGAACTGGAAAGAGAAAAGGAGAACTCAAATTGGTAATTTTTTGTATACATCACGATTGCTACCATTGATAACTATTGATCAATAATTTTTCAATAATAATTATCAATAATTTTGCTTCTTACATCAGCCCTCAAAAATTACCACCGCATTAGGCCTACTGTTCTGTAAAAGGGTTAAAGTATTAAGAATGAATATACAGCTTAAGATATCAATGATATGAAATAGAAGAAAATATGCTTACGAAACATTACAGGAAATGTCAAATTGCTGGTCACCGACAATTCTTCTTTTCTCTCATTTTCCCCAACGTTGTTACTCTTTGGGATATTTTAAAAATATGTCCCGTTTTGAAACGGGTTTATCTGCAAAGAACATATCGCTGATGTTGTTTTTTTTTTTTTTTTTTTTTTTCAAGAAAAATGTCATAACCTCAGTTTAAAAAGCCGGCAGGAACGAGGCTTTTGTTGAAAAGCGACAAGATTTTTTTAAACGTAATTCACCCCAATGTTATTAATCGACAGTTCTGAAGATAGAGGAGCTAAGGTTATTCTAGATGGTGGCTGGCAGAAGCGGGGGAGTGGTAGAACGAACAATAGCATGTCAGGTAAATTTATTCAACCCTTTCCCAAACAACAAAATTTCAGGGTGCTATAATTTAAATGCTGCTACACAAAAAATATAGCATAGAAAATATTGGGGCAAAAGGAAAAACTGTTGGTTATAGCAGTCTCCATTTACAGATTTATAAATTTGTGTTTGGTCAAAATCGATGTATTAATTTACGAGATATTGAGATTTACTTAACGCTACCCCCTAAAAGACGGTGCGTCACAAAATGACGTCATGACGCCATGACACACGTATCAATTACTTTTTAAAGACCGCCATCGTAGAGCGCATATACCAAAGTATATGTCCCCAGAATTTCATAAGATTCAGAGGAAGTCGCATTTTTGACGTCAGGGGTATCCAGCTACCTTAAATCCATTTTCCGTGCTCTAAGGCAAGAACCGGTTGGCCTAGGATCATGAAACTTCCTGCAGTTGTTGCCCATGACCCAAGAAGTAGAGAAGGTATACTGATTTTGCCATGTATGTCTGTCTGTCCGTCCGTCCATCCATACGTCTGTCCATCCGTAGACTTTTTCGTTTCCGTTCTCTAGCTTGAGACCCGTTTGACCTAGGATCATGAAACTTTACACAGCTGTTGCCCTTAACCCAAGGAGGTGCCCTATTGCTTCTGGGTCACAAAGGTCAATGTCACAATTGGACTTTGTTTAAAATATGTTTCCTTGCTCCAACTAAAGAATCTCTTGACCTATAGCACTTTCTCAGTGACAAGGCGCTAGTGAGGGGTATTTGTCTGCTTTGTGTTAGTCCAAGTCTTATTTAAAGTTAAATTAATGTTACTCAGAATATCTTAGATTTTAGTAACCATGGCAAACAAACTATATTTCTGTTAGCAATTTTTTTAACAAAACTGTGACGAGATGTTTGTGTATGCAGGACCTAAGATCTTATTGCTTAAATTATGTCAATTTTCCAATTTTACCAATTATGTCACTTTGGTTACCATGGATACCATGAATCTGAAACATCTGGACTTTTTACTATTTTATGCAGAACATGGTGAATCAGTTTATAAAGCCTGTGCTGAAACTTTGTATCCTAGCTTTGTTGTTAGGGAAAGATTATCAGAAAGTTTATATAGTAGCGAGAATGCAAAATATAGTTCTTATACATTGTCATGGTTACCAGATGAATAAAATAACCTTAGTATGAAAGTTTTTTCCCATTTAGAAGGCATATAATAATTTTATGCATCTAAACTGGATCTCAATCAATCCACACAATATTTTCCCTTAAATTACAAATGAGGAAAAACTGATTTCATGCTTTGTGGTGATATTCATGTTGCCATGGAAACCATATTCAAAAACAAAATCAAACATGCTAGTGTTCACATTTTCTGGTTTGTACTGATTTTTCAAATATCGTATTGATTTATGCTTATCTAAATGTGTTTGTTTGCAGCTTTAGTTATATCAGTTTTCCATTTTTTTACTTATTCTATGTTACTTTGGTTACCATGGATATCTGGAATCTGAATCATTTTGCATGTTTTTATTTTTTCATTTTGGACATGATACATCAGTTTATATTCCCAATGCTGAAACGTTGTATCTTAACTATGCTGTTACCAGATAATTTTAACAGAAATTTGCTAAGTTCATGTACTATCAAAAATGCAAAATACAGCCTCTGTTTGTTGCCATGGTTACAATATGAATGAATAACTGTAGTATATTTTTCCATTTTGTAGGCATAATATGATGGAGTAGCTTAAAAGATCTCACTTCACTCTACATATTCCCTTCAACTATGCTTTAAAAATAAGCAAAAATGTTATTTTATGCTTTTTGGTTGATTTTGTGTTGCCATGGAAACCAAATTGAGAAAAAAAGTCAGATTCATGGTGTAAGCATGTATATGTTTGTATCAATGCTTAAAATAGCATATTAATTCATTCCAGATTTTAGTGTTTGCAATCTTATGACTTAAATTTTGTCAATTTTCCATTTTTACTAATTCTATGTCATTTTGGTTGCCATGCATACCATGAATCGCCAACATTTTCGACTTTTTTTATTTCATCATTTAGGCAATGAATCATCGGTGTATACTCCCAATGGAGAAACTTTGTATCCTAGCCATGCTGTAAGGAAAAAAATGAACAAAAATTTGCTCTGTTCATATAGTAGCAAAAATGCAATCCATAGCCTGTGATTGTTGCCATAGTTACCAAATATATCAAATAACTTGAGAATATTTTCATTTTGTAGGCATGACATGAAAGGGTGTCTCTATGCTTAAATTATATCACTTCACTCAACATATTTCCTTCGTATATGCTTTTAAAATAAGCAAAAAATGTGATTTTACGCTTATTTGTTGTTTTCGTGTTGCCATGGAAACCAAATCGAGAAAGAAAAATAAAAATTCTAATGTGCACATTTGCAGATATGAAACAATGCTTTAAATAACATATTAATTAATGCTAGTTTTTATGTGTTTGCTTGCAATTTTATGGCTTAAAACATGTCAATTTTCCATTTTTACTAATTCTATGTCACTTTGGTTGCCATGGATACCATGAATTGGCAACATTTTTGAATTTTTTATTTTATCATTTAGGCAATGAACCATCGGTGTATACTCCCAATGGAGAAACTTTGTATCCTAGTCATGCTGTAAGGAAAAAAATTGAACAAAAATTTGCTCAATTAATATAGTAGCAAAAATACAATCCATAGTCTGTGTCTGTTGCCATAGTTACCAAATATATCAAATAACTTGAGAATATTTTTATTTTTCATTTTGTATGCATAACATGAAAGGGTGTTTCTATGCTTAAATTATATCACTTCACTCAATATATTTCCTTCATATATGATTTTAAAATAAGCAAAAAATGTGATTTTACGCTTATTTGTTGTTTTCGTGTTGCCATGGAAACCAAATCGAGAAAGAAAAATCAAAATTCTAGTGTGCACATTTGCAGGTTTGAACCATTTGCTTTAAATACTATATTAATTAATGCTAGTTTTATGTGTTTGTTTGCAATTTTATGGCTGAAAACATGTCAATTTTCCATTTTTACTAATTCTATGTCACTTTGGTTACCATGGTTACCATGAATCTGAAACATTTTTCATTTTTTTATTTTTTCAATTACGACATGAGACATCAGTATATATTTCCGATGTTGTAACTTAGTATCCTAGCCATGCTGTTAGGAGATAATTTGAACAGAAAATTGCTAATTTAATATGGTAGCGAAAATGCAAAATACAGTCTGTGGTTTTTGCCATAGCAACATATTATGTGAAATTATTTTCGCTTTTCCATTCGTGAAATTTGTAGTTAACATAAGCATAAAAGTTCTGAATCAGAAAAACTCATCGTGTATCAAAAGGTAAATATATACTAATATCTTTAAAATGTACATTTTTCCTTGTTTCAAAATTATGAAATCTTGCCTTTGGGCAGAAAATCTTTCTCTGACCGTTGCCATGGTAACGGCACAGCAACATCACTTTCCTTTCGGCTTTTGAACTTTTATGACAATAGGAATCAATTGGGCAAGCATTTCTTTCAATTCTGAAAAAGTCACTATTAACCTTTTCTATAGAGCCTGCATGATTCTTAGGGAGAGTGCTAATTAAAGGTATTCACTATTTCTAAAGGTACATCATCAAAGACAAAATTCATACTTTGGACATTTCTCAAATTTCTCCCAAATATCATAATTTTGGTTTTATCAGTGTTGACAACTAGTTTCCATTTATGGCAATATTCTTCAAATTTATTTAGTAAACTTTGTAGTCCATTGGCCGATTCCGAAAAAAGAACAGAATCGTCTGCAAATAATAAAAGATATATAGTTAACTGCTCAATTGTAAAACCCTGGTTATCATCTTCGCTTAGGAACAATTCAATGTCGTTTATAAAGAGTGAAAATAATATGGGTGAGGTTATCTCCCCTTGCAATAAACCGACGTCACAAGAGAGTATGTCTGATACAGTTTCACAATGTTTAACACAAAGTTTTATATCTTCGTACATAGAACGAATAACTTGAAACAATTTACCATCAACCCCTTGTTTTATAAGTTTAAACCATAACCCGTTTCTGTATATAGTGTCAAAACACGTTTTGAAATCGACAAAACAACAGTATAATTTTTCCTTTTTTCGTATCTGTTTTTCGATAAAGCTGTTTAGTAAGAATATTGCGTCTGATGTACTAAAATTTGCTTTGAAGCCAAATTGTGCATCTGATATGACATCGTTATTTTCTGACCACAGTTTGAGCCTTTCATTTATAATTGACATGAATAGTTTTCCAAAGCAGCTTACGAGAGTTATTCCCCTGTAATTATTCACATCAGAGTTATCCCCCTTTTTAAAGACAGGGATGATTACACCTTATGTCCAAGACTTTGGGTATTTTCGTGTTTCTAAAATATGGTTAAAAGTAATTCTAAAGGCCGTTCTAAGATGTCTATCTCATCTATAAAATATTCATATATTATGTTGTCTAAGGAGCAAGCCTTATTTCTATTCAATCTTTTACAAGCTTTTCTTATTTCTTCTTGTGTTATTGGTACGTCTAGCTCTGGAAAAGTAGCATCTTGCATTGTCGAACTGTCATATTCATTCAATAGGTTGACACATTCATCATTATCGATATGGTCTATATTAAATGTTATTTTTAATTGGACGTCCGAAAGGACGTACAATTCTTATAACCACTTTTGGACAGGCGAAATGGGTTTTCATTACCAAAAAACCCTTTCTCAGACTCAATTGCCAGTTGACCAAAATTCAAAATAGATTTTGCGACCATACAGGAAAACTGTCGTATCTTTTCCTACTTTCTATGTGTTCTCTAACAAATACTATAAGATTCATTGGCCGATTCAATTCATGCCACGTCTTAACCAACTTTACGATCTTTTTTCGATTTAATCATTTTCTTGTAGTTTTTTGACTTTCGTAATATTTATTGTGTAAAGGGTAAGATCTTTAGAAAGCGATGCATGCATACACTATGGTTATAATGTAAACAGACACCCTATATCATCATCAGCAGCGATAGCTCAAACGGGAAAGGATTAACCTCGCAACCTTTTTTCAGTTTGAAATTTGGAACGCCGTTGGTTCAAAACCAGTTCGGATTATTTCTTCTGTAAAACGTTTGTTTTTCTTGATGTGTTTACTGAAAACACACATTTTAGAATGATTACCCAATTTAATGCACGTATTGTGTATGATAGGTTCCTTTTCTTTGATCATTGTTGTTTAAGTCTTTGGCATATTTAAAGGAACGGGGTTTCCACGAGACGTACTTTGGAACCAGGGTTTTGAAATTGATTATCGGGGAGTGAGTTCATTTCGCAACTCGGGTTCGACTCGATGACAAATCGGGGTTCCATCTGAACAGCCTCAGATGAGACACTAGTGAAATCCACCTATTCAGAAAAATAGTTGCTCTTACGAGTTTTTTTTTCTCCAGCATCTGTATCACTGATATTCGACAGTATCATGACCTATTTACATACTGATCGATGATCATGAAAACAATGATTGTTACTAGTATAAGACTAAGTGACAGCGATCTGTATTTATTTCGTTTAAGAGACCCGTTTACGTGTATTGAGCTAAGAAGATGAAGCAATGGGTCTGCAACAGATGGTACCTGGATGATCGTATGAATATGTTTACAGATAGGGACATTGCTATTCTCAAAATTTTCGTTGATAATGATATGAAGATTTAAATTGCTTATTGTACTCCATTGCCATTTTCCCGACGGCAGGTTCCAAATTTCTTTTTTTATGCACATCTGTAGATGTAAGGATGCTGCGGTAGTACTGGTATGAGGAATCCATGGTTAGGTGCTCCAATTCATCTGGTATTTTGTTTCAGGAAAAGTATGTATTGAATTTGTTTTGTAACCACAACCAGGGAAAACTGCTACCGTGTTTTTTCTTTTTTTACTCTAAACAGGAATAAAAATCAAAGTGCTTGGAGCACTATATTTAGACGCCTCTCATTGATTGAGCGGAATTGTATGTAAATGATCGGCGTTTCATTACTTTATTTCGTTGAATTTGTGTTAAGATCGATTCTAAATCACTGCGGTCGTTTTTTCGCCAACGATGGTGGAGATAGAAGTCGAACAAGAGTGCCATGGTCACAATATACGCCGCCACTTATAAAACTTGAGACAAAAAAAAATGACATTGACAAGGATTTATAAATATTCACACAAAAACCTGTAAAAAGTTGTGTTCACAAAAAGGTTTTTATAAATATCCAGTCAAAAACCTGGAAGGAATTGCGTTCACGAGACTGAAATATCATTAAGCCCTAGAGACTAAGATTGAAGGGGACATAACTCAGGCAAAAATCAATGAACCATAAAATCCTTACTTCATGCACATCTACCAATTAAGGTAATAACATCCACCAAGTTTCATAAGGATCAGTCAGAATCTTAGAAGAAGTTGTGTTGACAAGGCTGCAATTTCAATCAGCCCCAGAGACTAAGTTTTAAGGGGGCATAACTCTAGAAAAAAATCAATGAACCACAAAATCCTTCCGTCATGCAAATCTACCAATTGAGGTGATTGACCAAGTGTCATTAATATCCAGCCATAAACGTAGGAGGACTTGCGTTGGGAAGGCTGCAATTTCAATAAGCCCCACAGACTAAGTTTTAAGGGGCATAACTCTGGCAAAAATCAATGAACCATAAAATTCTTCCGTCATGCACATCTACCAATTGAGGTGATAACATTGACCAAGTTTCATTAAGATCTAGCCAGAAACTTAGGAGGAGTTGTGTTGACAAGGCTGCAATTTCAATAAGCCCCAGAGACTAAGTTTTTAAGGGGCATAACTCAGGCAAAAATCAACGAACCATAGAATCCTTCCTTCATGCACATCTACCAATTGAGGTGATAACATTGACCAAGTTTCATTAAGATCCAGTCAGAAACTTAGGAGGAGTTGCGTTGACAAGAAAAGTGGACGGACGTACGGACGGACGGATGGAAGGACGGATGGACGGACGGACAGACGGAGAAGATGACGCCAATATACGTCCGCCTCCGGCGGCGTATAAAAATAGATGATTAAACAGAACAATGTCTGAGTAGAATTCGAACCCAGGGACTTCCGGATATAACATGTGTAAAGAGGACAAGGTGAGTGCTCTGCTAAGTGAGCTATCGCGGCTTTCATTTATGTAGCGCGTTGGCTTACATTTTGAATAAATTGCTTTGTAGCGTACTTTATAAAATCAATGAAAAGTATAACTGACGACAATACTCATAGTAAACCGAAACAAGAAGACAAAAGTGCTAATCGCATGGCCTTAATTGAATTTGGTAATCAAATTAATAGTGATTATTCATAGCGACAAATCAGTTGTCTTGAAACGGCAATTAAATCAATTTGAAGCCTGAGAAGGGTTTTCTGGTATTAAAGCCGATTTCGTATGTCCGAAACCGATCTTATAGAATTAAACACAGAAGAATGAATAAAATATCTTTCGTTCATGTACAATCCCGCTCAATCAATCAGAGACGTCCAATTACAGTGCTCTCAGCACTTTGATTTTAAAATGTTCGTAGAATGAGTTTATGTTTATTGTATCCGATTCGTCTGATGATTTTGTTTTAAATACATTCCAAAACTCTTTCGGTTTTTTATGTCTAAGGTCGTAGAGCGTTTTAGCGAATTCCTTATTGTACTTTCGTTTCGCTCGTTTACATTGATTTTTATATTCTTTTCGTTTTCTTAAAAATATCAATCTATTTTCGTCGTTTCTATACACACGGCCACCAATCCCTCTCATTCATTGCGAAATGCTATGAGCGAAATCTCAGAAGAGGGACTTCCGGCTATGAAGAAACGGGACCCATTTTGAGTAAGTAAACACACGTTGTTACTTTAAATCGGTTATTTTGCTAGTTATGGGTTGAATCTCAAAAATCGCGGAATGCTATTCGATGGGGTAATGGATGATGTGTTATATTGCCAAAGCCCTTTGTTCTAGCTTACAGAGTAAACTGGCAATTACTTTCGAAGTGAGTGCACACACTTATGTTAACAAACCAAACGACACATAAACGGCACATAAACGACTCCTACGGCGCTATCATATGCATTTTTCGAATGAGACATGTTCAGTATACTATTTTATGGTCTCTTTTAGTATTCCGCACGTACGATTTTGAAAACCTTTGTTTATTTATGAGAAAAACAAGTAAGCAATGAAGAAGAGCAGTAAGCTATGAAGAAACGAGAGTAGCTATGAATAAGAGGGAGCAAGCTATGAAGAAGCGCGGACTTCACAATTCTTTCTTGGCACTCACATATTTTGAATGGTTATGCATTTAGGAAGAAATGAAGACATAAATTCCAATATTTTTTACAAATTTCCATTTGAAAAATCAAATTCTATACGATAGAACGATATTTATTGTTATGCAGCTTAGACATGTATTTAATGCCGAACGGTTACTTACAGGCGCGTAGGACTGGAAACATTTTTAATGAGGGGGGGGAGGGGGCTAAAGCCCCTGTTCTGGCTATTGTCGGAATTTTGGATGAACTGAATTGGATTTTCCCAAAAATTTTCAGTGCAAAATAATGACAATTCAGCATTTTAGGCAGACCTTTTTGTGGGGTGGGGGTCTTAGCCCCTCCATGCCCCCACTTGTTACTACGGGCCTCACTTATCATCACGTGGAAATGCATTTTTAGAACATACATGAGAATTGTTAATAAAAATAGTAACAAATCGACATTATCAAAACGAGGCTCCAAAAACACGCAGAGAAAACAATGACGTCACACGTGCATTCAATCAATATACAGCGATAAAGCGCACGTGCATTCAATATACAGTAATAAAGCGAAGTTTTAAGTGGAACAAAAATAATAAAATTGAATGAATTCGTTAATAGGTAAGATGGTTATTTTATTGGATTTACGGTCAACCGTTCCCCGTTTAAAAATTTCGACTTTTGCCTCTAAGGACGACTTCCGGAGGCTGTCGTGTGTGTGTGTGTGGGGGGGGGGGGTCATAGAGGAAATAGTCTAATTCTGACCAACTTTCAGATTGATCAGACAAAAATGTGGCCTCTAGAGTGCATACAAAAAAAAAAATAACCGACGGACGCATGACGGACACAACGCAATGACAAAAGCTCGACTGGCCGTTAAAAACATGTAGGCCTAAATAAGACCTGTTTTCATTCAAAATACATGCAATGTATCTTGCGTAGGCTTAAAATTATTAAAGTGTTAGGGTTCTTATACGGTTTGCCTAGTTTTGCCTAAATAGTTTACAATGACATTGGCGTCCGCATGTGCAGGCCTATGTTATTTACATAATTATATCATCATTCCAAATATAACCACATTGTATACTGAAAAGTCTTGAAGTAGGCTGATTTGGAAATTAGATTGATCTTACAATCCCAAATGCGAAATAATATTTACAATAAATTCGTATCACTTTCCGAGCGGAAATTATAGCGAAAAGGCAAAATTAAGTCAAAACCCGACGCTTTGAATATCCGAGCTCTTATTCATAGCATATTATTTCTTCTTCATATCTAGTCCATTTTATTCATAGCTGATCTCTCTTCTTCATAGCGTATTACTTTTTTAGCTTTTTCTCTCTATCAGAAAATCAGCCATTGGATTTTAATGGATATATATATAAGATAAAGCATTCGAAGCTTATGGGACCTGTATAGAAGGGAATTATAGTAGTATTTAAACCATAATTTTTCGATCAATTTTGACATGTCTTCAAAACACAGCACTGTGATCGCATGACAAAGCAGTTTAAAGCAAACACGGTGAGACCATGTCGAGGAGACATACTCCAAAAGAAGTTTAAATATACTCACCATCGAATAGCATTCCCCGATTTTTGAGAATCAGCCAAAAACTGGCAAAATCACCGATTTAAAGTTACAACGTGTGTTTACATTCACAAAATGGGTTCCGTTTCTTCATAGCCGGAAGTCCCTCTTCTGAGATTTCGCTCATAGCATTTCGCAATGAATGAGAGGGATTGGTGGTCGTGTATATAAATTAAAATTGCGTTTTGCCTCTTCAAATATTAGCCTTTTACGTTTACATTCGGCATCATACCACTTTTTATGATTATTATCAGCGTTCTCAAAGTTATTTTTGTTAGTAGAAATAGAGCGTTTGTAATATATGTACTTTTTGTGTCCGATGCCTCTAAGGGGCCAGGACTTTTCCTATTAAAGTTACAAAGTTTGAAATAGTTGTCTCCCTTATCTGTAAGGTATTTAGTGAATAATTTAACAAGATCGTCCGAATCTACCTTTCCTTCAATGTTTTCTTCAAGTTGGTGTATTAGTGTATTGATATTGTTATTTATGTCATCTAAGAATTGTGTTTTGTGCTCATTATTTCATTTGTATATGGTACGTTTATTGGCATGCAAACTTTTAAATTCGGTTTCAATTTCAAGATTGAACAAAATAGGCGCATGATTTGAATGCACATTGAAATCACCAATGCAAAAATACCCTATACAATGAAAGTTATCTAGACTAGTAATCAAATAATCTACAACACTGGTACCGTTATATGTACAACAAGTAGGTTTAGCAGTATCTACGTCATCACCCTTGCGGCCGTTAACAATGCGCACATTTAAAAATTTGCATAAATCAAGCAGATTGACTCCAAACCTGTTCGTCACGGTATCCGGAGATACACGAGGTAAATATTCGTCAATTTGTGACCCGTCATCGATATCCGATAACGGCCCATCATGTGAGACATAATCTGATCTTTGACCAACACGTGCGTTTAAATCACCGAAAATAAACACACGTCCGATCTCTTGGTAAACACGTGACTCTGAACCTATAGTATCAAATATATCAACATCATACATATCATGGGATGGTAAACTTTCCGGGGCAATATAAGTTAAGCATAGGTAATAATCGTCTTGAGTTTGAAATATTTTTTATCTAATTTAATCCATAATATCACTGGTGGTGAACTCGGACAAAGCGAGGAACATTTTTCATGAACACAAGGTACAGATACTTCATGTTTAAATGCGCGTTTAAAAACCAGTTTTACTAGTTTGAGCATGTACACAACGATTTGCACGTGTTTATCCGCCCAAAACAATATGGACGAATCGGAGAGACACTTATAAATCCACAAGCAAAAATTGACAGTGACGTTGTTTTGTGTTTACTGTTTCTAGGCCAATAAACTCTTCTCATTTGTACCGTTTACAATGTGCACGTGAAAAATGAACAGGTTGATTGGTTGTAAACGATAAACACAATCATACGTCACTTTCAAATTTCGCTGGTGGAATAGTAGAGGCTATTGTCAGTTTTGTTATTTTATTTCTCTGACTGATTCTGAAGTTGGTATTACAATTCTTGGAGTAGAAGTTTTTTTTCCGATGTGAAAATCGTAGTTAACGTTTTTTGAAGGGGACTTGTACGGTTTATTTATGATACCGTGAACATTTTCAAAGGCTGTTCGAATTGCAATGACTTTTGTCCTAACAATAGAATGGGTTTTCGGTTAAATATGGATAAATCGTAGGTGTTGTAATAAAATCCCGTACCTGCAGCTTCAATAAAGTTGAGTTTGTGACGTTTTAGATTTACGCCGACGAAGCACTAGTGTTTGTCCGAAAAAACGTCACTAGGTCTATATATACCGTAGTAGATAAAATTTATTCTTTTTTCAAAGACGAATTAATGGTATACAATAATCATTTCCAAAACAATAAGCCTATCTGGTATTGCAGCCCCCAATTAGAAGGCTTTCAGTAATGACCACCATATAGATAGTGCTTCGTTTGCCCGTCCGTCCGTTTTTCTACCCGTCCGCCAATTTGTCTAGCTGACTGCTCTAGATGTCAAAATACGTTGATTTTATATGTTGAGAAGTTAAAATGTGTGTACTAATTAAGAAAATATGAAAGAAAAATATTAAGAAAAAAGGAGCCAAATTATTTTCAGTATAGATCTATTCTTCTTTTGATTCAATGTTTGCTATACGCACTTCAACGTCAATTACACAAAACGTGGGAACGACGTCGTATTGTTTGGCGGCGATGTTATAAAGTCATGAAAACAGATCATGAGCGTAAACTTTTGTTTCAGGAGAAATGTAGTGAGACGTCTTTTTTAACATTTTATCTTTAAGAAATCTAAAATATTGAAACAAATAGATTTAATTATAGTAGCACAAATATACTCCCCGTCATAAGAAAGTAGCCACTTGTCTAATGCAAATGGTCGCCAATTTTAGGATTATTCATAAATGTACCGAAATAAATACAAGATATTGAAGCATGGCAAGTAAATCGAAAACAGTCGAATTACCCCATTAATTAGACTGTTTTCGATTTACTTGCCATGCTACACTTTTGATACGATTCCAACACATCCAACGTCTACACGTGACGTCATTCCGACGAGACAACCATTATCGGAACGACTACCTGTGAAATCGACAGAAAAAGGCAAACGTTACAGATAGACTAGATTGCTTCCTGAGTTGAGTTCTATCAGCAGTAGAGGCTGATTAACGGATTAGACCATCCGTTTCAGACGTCTTGCGATACCCATAGTCTTGCTACGATGTTATTGACAACATTACCTTCAGTGGGTTAGACAGCATCTATTGTTTTCTAAGGACAATTGCATAGCATGTATTAATACCAACGGTGTTCACACTCGAAAATGTCTTGTAAAAGCGAATCTTATCCTTATCCACTTTCAGGAATTGTTACGGTAATAACAAGTATAGTAATACATTGACAATTATTGAAAGTAAAAGATTAAATGTGCATTTGTAAAATTTTATTCATGTACCGTATGCAGTCAATGTGTTAATTGAAAAGGAAATGCACACAGTTAACTTTTCCCGTTAGTATACTTTAGAATGCATGCCCGTAGAAAGCAATTCCATATGGGCCCTGTCTGGGCCAGTGTCTAATATTGGGGGGGGGGGGGGGGGGGGGGCTAAATTAGATTTGCCATAAGTTTTAAATGTGAAATGATGAAAATTCGGCATTTTTGCCAACTATGGGGGGGGGCGGCTCCAGAGTCCCCCTGTTCGTACGGGCCTGGGATGTGTGAAACAGTGGATCCTCCTTAGAATAAATGGTGATAATGGTAATGACAAACATTACAGTATAGATCTGGAAACGTTCATTTAGGCTTTTGCGACCAACATGGATCCAGATCAGACTTTGCATGTGCACTGTCTGATCAAGATCCATCTTGTTCTCATTTAATAGCTTATTCTCCACCTGTACCAAATTTAAGAAGGCATAACGAAAATCTTACCGGTGAAACTCCAAGGTAACGATAAAAATGATGATTATTATTATGATGATGATGATGATGATGATGTCATCTAATTGTCATCACCTGTCAGTAATTTATCTGAAAGGGGAGTTAGGCAGTACAAATTGATATATATATATATATTGAAACAAGTACCTGGTGCTCGAATTTGATGCCGGAAATCTATGGTTAGATGCTCAAATCAGTGCGATATTACCGAATAAATGTTTAAATGTGCCGTTAAGTCCAGTGCAATCGATTAATTTATCAAACATGTGGTCATAAAACACCGTAGCTGGAAAAGATAACATCGCAAACATGCTGTAACGTTGTCACGAAGAAACCGCACAATGATTTTCAATGACATGACACCAAAAACTGCCATTTACAGCCTTTATTTGTACATTTATATGTCTTTTTTGTTTACTTGCAATGCAAGTTGATAAACATAAACAGTGATATCGTACCATTTCGTTCGGGCGATTAAGATCAACCCACATGATCTCAATATGCGCTTTGTGCACTTGCAATCCGTTTATAACATTTGAAAATAATGATCGATAAAACTGATATTTTCGTGCGTATTATAAATCATATCTACATACCTTAGTAACTTCCATTTGAGTGCATCCTTTAAAAAAAGACGGAAAGAGAAGTAAAACAAAATACCACGTGTATTGTTTACAAAAATCCGGATGTGACATGAAGTATCTGTACCGTGTGTTCATGAAAAATGTTCCTCGCTTTGTCCGAGTTCACCACCAGTGAATATGCAATCAATGGTATTTTTCACTAACTTTACTCCTTTCTTCATATAATTTTTTACATAGATGATTAAACCACCACTGCTACGTCTAGCCCGCATGTGCTGAAATTTGCGGTAGGAATGGAATACATGATAGCCGTCTAATTTGACATTTGTTGATTTATTTGTCCACGTTTCACTTAAGCATATAATATCATACTGAGTTATATAATTGACAAAATCCGGATTACTGATTTTCGCTTTACTTAACCCTTCAACATTCCACACCATACATTTCAATTCACTTCCGCATAATTCCTATTGTTGCATAGGCGTATTTTCCCTGTAAAGTTCACCATCAATATATAGCTTATCTACAGAAATATAGGCCGATCTATTCTCCGACTTTGCTTTCTTCATAATCGGCCGAAGCCGTTTACGAGTTTCAACAATTTCCTTTGGGAATTGCTGGCTAATTCCCAAGGGAAATTGAAGTTTGCTAGAAGACCAACGGACTTTTTCTCGGTCCTGGTAAAATGCAAATTTTGCAACTATTGGACGGGTTTTGTCGGGTTTAGATCGGCCCATACGATGCGCTCTATGTAATATGATATTTTGGGTAGCATTTTCAATTCCACATTTTGTCTCTATGAAATGAAGCACCTTTTCAACACAGTTAGCGTCCGTTTCATCCTTTTGCTCGTCTATTCCAAAGAAAAGTAAATTGTCTCTCATGCTTCTAGATTTTAGATCCAATATCTCAGCTTTCATCTGCTTTTCATCGTCACTTTGGGATGTCTCTATATTTTTGAACTTTTTTAATAGAGAGTCAATTTCCTTCTGCTTTTTCATAATGTCATTCATGTTTTGGGAATCGAACTCTCTGCTTGTCTCCATGTCTGCTATTTTGGTTTCAAGGGAAGTAACTTTGGTATCAAGGGAAGAAATTTTGGTGTCTAGACTATCCATCCGGACCGTTAGCTTAGTCTCGATCGAATCCAATTGGGTCAGTTTACTTTCTAACTTATCAAAGCGTTCCATTAAGACTGAAAACTGATCACTGGTTATGCCTCTGGGAACACTTGGGGGCTGCGGTGGGGGAATGTTGTAGTTAGGGGTACTGTGGCTGAAATTCTGGGACTGATGGAACTTTATATGTGAACAACATGTCCGAATTTCAAAAATAAAACCCATCAGTTTCGGAAAAGTTTCTTTTTCGTCCCCTCTTAAATTTTCAAAAAAAACCCAAAAAACAACGAGATGGTGATTTCTTGTTCTGTTTTTCTTCTACAGAAACAATAAATATCATCATATTTGGAGCAACATTTTCCGACAGATGTGTAATTGGAAACATCCTTTTCAAAGCCCCACTGGAAACTCGAAGCTCTGTGTTTAGCGTTCTCGGGTATCTATCCAGAAATTTGGTTTGCAGAACATTGAGACAAAGGGATTACGGGGAACGAGTTTTTAATGTAGCATTAATGCCTGATCTGAAAAGAGACGAGTTTAAGAAGAAGCTACAGTCTGAACTGATCCAGAGGAGATACAAATTCAAAATTTTCCTGTTTGTGACTGAATTCGTGGACGGGCTGTTGCATGGAGATGACAAATACCCTCAAATCGTGCGCTCGTGTTGCGGAGCTTATAAGACAAGGCTTATACCAGTTATTTTATGCAGAGGGAAGAAACCAGATTATAATAAGCTTTTAGAAGCGACGACTTGGTTTGCTGAACCGTATTATGACATTCAAAATGCACCAGCCTTCATAACAATAGGTCGGCATAAAGTTGTCTCTCTTTTTGGAAATGACTTGAGGGATGTCATAGAATCCATCTTAGAAGGGCGTTTATGGACGCCTGGTAGAGTAGCAGTAGAATTGAAAGAGATACAGCTAGGAGACGGCGTGTCCTTACAAACGAGATGTAAGTTTTAACATGATTCTTGAGGGACCCGAAATTCATTTTAAATTATGTTGATTAATATTGTTCATCAATTATGAAATAGTTACAATATCGTTTAGGTGTAAATTTGTCTTTTTCTGTTGATAGTCTGGATGTTTTTGACACCAAATCCTCACTCTAGTGCTATTTTTTGTGTAATGTGCGAGCAAAAATGTAGCATTGCAAACAATTATTTAAAAAAAATACAATGTGAAGTAAGAATGTTTCGTACGGCGTGAAAGTTGTCGCCATGTTTAATTTTTGGAAAATTTGATCAGAGTTTTCTCAGAGGAAATTCGCTCTTTGATGACTTGATGTCAATCATTTGTAAATGAGTGACATCAACACATCAAAGAGCGAATTTTATCGGAGAAAACTCGGATTATGGAAAATTGTGCACTGAACACATACGTCTTATTAATCATTATAAACAGTTACAGAGATGTATCCAACGCCCGACGACATACCTTATCCCGAAGAAAGGCCAGAACAACCACTAAATAATACAGGGCCTGGTATGTGAGTTTCAAATGTCTCTTTTTTGCTTTTCCCTCTCATCGTTTTTCGACATATCACATCAATGATTGATTTGTATAACAGGGGTTCTTCGACATGTGTCACAAACATTTATCCGTATGGATAACTTAGCAACTACTGGTATGATGGCTATTACTCAATATAATTCTGTTTCCGTGCCATTTTTATGGTGCTGGGTTTTCTTAATTATTTTCACCTGTTTTTAATAATTTGCTCTACATCAAATCCCATTTGATTTGAACGTCCCATAAAACATAATGTAGAAAATATTAATACTCTGAATATATTAGGCCTATTTCAAACCTTGTTTCACCAAAATGTTGATTCTATTTGAATTATAGTGAAAGTTTAATGCGAAGCATGCTATTCAATATTCATTGGTAGATGGTAGTAACCCTAACTCCTGTCCAGAGAAAACTGAATTAAATCTGCCTCTTCGAGAGGAAACAATTTACAGACGCCCTGGCCCTGAAGTGTCTGAGAAAGATGAAGAACTTAAACTGCCACTTCGAGAGAAAACAATCTACAGATTCCCGGATACTGAAGTAACAAATAAAGATGAAGAAGTGTACCATAAAGTTGCTGAAGAGGGCCACGTTCCTTCTATGCATGTAAGGGTGGTGGTAGTTGGGCCAAATGGTGCAGGAAAAACAACTATCATAAAGCGCTTACAGCGAAAACTCAACAAAGCGTCAAATAAGAGCACACCACCACCAACAAAGGGTCTAGAAATAAACCAAAATACTATACGATGTGTCGAGGAGAACGGAGATGTGAGGCGCGTTCTTTAGAGCGAGATTTTTTAAGATTTCTTAAGAAATTTTTGATAAAGCGTTTTTAAGACCGAGACTTTGACCGAGCTGTTCCGAATGCTCAATATTTATACAAATGACGTCATCATGACGTCATTTGTATAAAGTATGGAGCATTCGGAACACGCGGTTTATAGATATGGAGCGTTCGGAAACGAGGGGTTCCGCACGAAGTATAGGGTAATGGCGGCTCCCAGTGATCGTCTTAAAAATCTTGCTCTAAAGAACGCTTTATCCAAAAACATCTTAAGAAATCTCAAGATATCTCAAGAAATCTCGCTCTAAAGAACGCGCCTGTGTTCTGGGAAAAAGAAACCGATGGTATTGAATCAAACTTTTTTATTCATTTGTTGTTTCATGGTTTTGAACGGGTGTGCAAAATCCGGCCAATTGAAAACACGCATTGTTGTCTCTAAAGGTATTGTTCTAATGAAATATTCGATAAAAAAATCAACAACATTATTGTCATGAAGTCTAAGTAATTATGCTCTTAGATCCAGTTAGTAGTATATATTCATTTTCGATTTATGACATTTTGTCCATTTTTTCACACTGTAAGATTTTTTTGAAAGTCGGGCCCTTTTATCAACCCAATTGAAGACCATCAACTTGTCATATACTCAAAGGCAAAAGTAACTTTACATTTTTTTAATAAATATATTATCTTAATTTCAAATCATATTTATAATATTTTCACGATTTTATTTTTACACGGTTATGTTTTGATATTCTAAATGAAAACATCCGTTTCATCGACGTAACAGCAATATGCACGTGCTTATCGATAAAATTACTAAAATACCCCACCCATACAATGGCGTTTTGAATAGTGACATAATTTTATGCATGTTTGATGTTTGTTGGTCGGCACATAAAAGGCCAGGTTTGTATTCCAGTTAACATGAAAAAGTAAGCAATCCGACGCCGACAGAAACAGGACATTCAGCATGATGAGATAGGTTGGATAAAATTTTATGTTTCTATGCTAATGAACTGCATCCATCAGTCAATCGTTAACTTCTGGAACGCATTTCAACACTAAGTGGGTCGAAAAATGAAAGTATTCATAACTAAGACCAATAAATTCGTGTTTAGCACTTACTTGACGTGACATGACGTTGTTACCGGAAATTGCAGGAATAGTACGTGAAATAATTAGTTGGGTCGTAG
The DNA here is from genome assembly GCA_963680895.1 of Fragum sueziense. Taxonomy (NCBI): domain Eukaryota; kingdom Metazoa; phylum Mollusca; class Bivalvia; order Cardiida; family Cardiidae; genus Fragum; species Fragum sueziense. The sequence continues at coordinate 32,817,787 of OY804603.1, forward strand.
AATGGTTCGATGTCAAATTTGAAAGATCGACTTTAGTGCTAGACATCCGCTGCCAGACCCATTGAGTTATACACTAACATGACGTCATCGTCAAAAACGCCAATATTTTACATTATGTAACAGTTTCGGCACACCCAGATTGGAGTTAGCCCCTCTTTTCTGACGAGAAAAGGCTCAATGTTAGTGTCGCAGACGATAGAAGACGTGCGGACAGAAGAACGTGCATGATATAGAGAGTGTCATACAGTAGAATTGTTTAAAAATTGAATCGCTCAAGATCAGACGGCTGACCTTTTTTATACGCGAGTGCTTTTTTTCCGTCAATTATACACATGGGGATGTAGAAATACTGACATTAGATAAATTTTAGCATAAAATTCGATCGTTTTTACTCGAATAAGGGTTATAAAACTTTGCCTGGATTTTTCAATTTGACCTCTTTGTAATTGCCGTGGTAACAGCAACGTCAAGAAAGAGTGAATACATTCTTCTATCCCACATTTCTCTTGCAAAATGGCATATATGTATATGTATGATATAATTAGTTTCACAACTTGTAATTGGGGTTTGATAAATTAAAATAAAGTCAGGTGTAAAGTTATTTTGCCTTTCGGTATATTTTACTCCCCCATAATTCAGAAAAATATGAAAGAAGTCTTACCAAAGGAGAAAACTCCACATACGTCCTTATCCGGAAGAGACTATTTTAAACACGGATTTTATAATCTGCATTTTATTTTTAAGTCGATCTCTCAGCTTAAATATTTAAAAAAGAGAAACACCAACACATTGGGTATAACATAACAACAGATATAAGGCGGTAAAGTGATTCTGTGGGGAAAAAGAATGAAAGGTTGATGAATTAACAAGTAAATATATAGAAACTCAAACTCATCATTTCGTAGGTTTTTCTGAAAGCTTGCTAACAGATCGAATGGCTGAAGGAGTTCGAAAAAGACCGTCTAGTGCAAAAATACAAATGCCTGATGCTGAATTAGTCAACGAAGAAAGTTCCACTCAGGAAGCACACATAACAGACTTAAGTGGTGACAAAGTTGACGGTGACGTAAGAAAATTATTTACATTTATATTCTATCTTTACACAAAGGGACCGAAATATTTGTCGAAAGTGAAAGAATGTGTACATTTTTCCAATCTATCAAACACGACAATGTTATCACATTACACAATTGGATGTGTACGAAGATTTCCATATTCCTAATACGGAATAATTTCTATTGTTTCTCTTGTGTTTCTATTAATAAATAAAAATCAGCTACATCTAAAATTTAGGATCAACTTATTACACTATTCCGTAGGAACAGGGAGCTTAGTCCCCAAATAGTTGGCCGAAAATGCCGAATTTTCCTTATTTTACTCTGAAATTTTAAAGAAAATTCAAATAAGCCCCCCCCTCCCCCCAATATTCAGACACAGGGGCTTAACTGCAAAATAAGATTTCTTCCTACGGGCCTGCTACGTACATGCTTCTTGACCTGATAAGGCAAGTTTCGAAGAATATTGCGATGGTAAGTATCCGTTAGGTAGAAATGGGTCATAATGGCAAATGAATAAGATAACCTTACGTATAATTTTGTAGATAAGTCAGGCAGGCTATTCCGGTGCACACGCTAGTAACGAAACTCTTTCGTGTGGAAGAACAGACATCAGTCATAATGATGATAGTTTCAAAGAAAATGACAAACGACATGACGAAACGCATCACAACAAAAGTAGAGAAACCAATGCAAGACACGGGCCTACTGATATAGATAAACAATGTGAACGAATGAAAAATGTTTACAAAATCTTTAGGCACGCCGATTCGAAGAAGTTGTACTTTTCGATCTGGGATTTTGCTGGCCAGGCTGCGTACTACGGAATGCATCAACTGTTCCTGTCTCGAAATACAGTCAATATGCTAGTGATAGACATTAGTAAAGATATGGACGATAAACTGTGTGGAAATTCACTGGCCTTTACTAACAACCTTGGAGAAATTCCAATGACTCTCAGAGGTAGGATTAACCCTTTCGTTACTTTCTAAACATCTGTCATCGTTTTAAGTACATTTAATTGCTACGATACGACCGATCTCTGTTATTAACAAATTGTGGAGATAATCTCTGGACCTTGGTTGGATTTCATTATGCAATTGGCTGCAAAGGGCATATTAGTAATTTTAAAATATGTCATCTTTCATTGGATGATTATCATTGTTTGAATATATGACTAAGTGCGTAATCGCTTCAGGTGTATACTTTTACTTGATAATGCCAAAATAACAACATTGGCGCAGTAATTGGCGTCATAATATTCCCTCTTGTAACGACCCTGTACCTCTCGACCAGTTCCGACTACAGGGGGAAACTTAAACGTGTGGTAACAATTTCAAGCGGGCAGTATTTATAAATAGAAGCTGAAATTGATTGATGGGGAATTATGGATTATGTCTGCCTGACGACGACATTTTATTTCGTGCTTTAACCCTTTCCTAAACACGACGTTAATTGTTTTCTGTACTGGTATGTACAAAGACAAGAGGGGTCTGATCAACTTTTACTCTATTTGATTTGCGGACGAAATAATCCGCACGCTCACTCTTATACTAATTAGTGTACAAATTACAATTGCAAGATGGAAAATGTTTACAATACAAGAAGTAGGCATAATTAATGTGTTGATCAGAGACTTCACAATCACGCACAGAGAACCGTCAAAGTTAAAATATTAATGCAAAGTCAGCCAATGTGCCACACAAAAGCTGCATTATACTAAAAAAATCCTATATAAATGAGCTGAAACATCTCGCTGCGGCGTTGGTTTGAACATATTTTATTGCCATCAAAATAAATACAAACATGTGGAAATTTACAACAATGGAAATCAACATTTGGCAAATGGGTCTGGCCACAAGTTCTAACAACTTGGATACTATTTTCCCTTTTAACATACTAGGACTAGAGTCTTTAATTTTTCACGCATTGTGTACCTGCTAAACTGCGCGCTTGCGCGCGTACAGTTCTATATCTATACATGAATGATGATATACAAGCAAAATTTCTCGTTGGTAATATATGACAATGATATTCCGGCAATGAAACATAATAATAGTGGTGTCAAAATATGTTATATCTCTCTCTAGGAAAAAGAGAGAAAAAAATGTAGTTATTGTCAGTTGGGAGGTGATGAAGGTTTACTAGACGTTGATCAGGCTGCAAAACGAACTTATCCAAATATGTTTGTTTCTTTGGTATAATTTTGAATTGTTTTGAAGATGAAAGAGATTTCGTCAAATGTAAGATTTTCTGGTCCAACAAGTAATAAATTTTCGTTTGTGTGAGTTGAAAAGTCGTAATCTTGAATTGGTATTATATATAAAAGACATTGAAATAAAAAAAATGTTCGACGTCTTCAATATTGTGTCCACAGTTGCAATTTACGTCCGGATATATATGACTAAGAAATACATCATTTTTAAATCGCTACATTTATCCAAATATGATAAACCGATAGCTTTCGCGCATCTCCATGAAAATATTTTGGAACACTTGGAACGGAATACATTTGAGCCAGGATCTGGAAAAACGTCCCTTAAGGCTTTCGAGCCCAACATAGATCCAGATCAGTCTGTGCATACGCACAGTCTGATCAGGATCCACACTGTTCTCTAATAGCTTCTTCATGACCTGTACTAACTTATAGAGAGCAACATTGATGCATATGGGACTCCATATGACAAAAGGCCGATCTTGAAACTCAATTTTGAAAAATGCTTTAAGGGACGTTTTTCCAGATCGTGGCTCATTTGTAAAATGCGCAATTTGAATAATGAAAGAGATTGTATTGATTGAACGTCTGCTGGAAGGTCATTCCATAGGGTGACTGCAGATGGAATGAACGAAGAGGCAAAAAGTTCATTTCGACAAGCGATTAAGTCGATATTATCTGCGTTTCCTAATCTATACATAATTATCTGAATGACATTCAGTAAAGTACATAATATCTAAATCAGAAAATGAATTTAAGATAAAAATTTTTACTTATTGCGTATACTGCCTATGTTAAGATAAAAATGGAGATACTATTGAGAACAATGGATGATATTTGATCGCGATCAGGACCAGGGTTAGTCTCAATATACCCTGATAAAATCAATAGAAAATGCATTAAACCAAAACAGACGAGCTGATCATGTTTCGCAATAGTCCTTTCGTCATGTACTTAAGAAGGCTTTTGTCTGATTTGAAGACAAAATCGATGTACAAACTCAAGGATCTGATTGCTTTGTTTCTCTACTTAAAGAGGCGAGCATGTAGTTCAGAAGCAATGCCCGGGTAACACCTACACGGAATATATCAATTGGTGGAACATCAATAAATCACACGTTCCAAACGGTGCAGTCGCCTTGGGACCAGCCTATAGTATCACTACCGGCGCGCTGATGCCGCCTAGGTTATACTCTAATTAGACAACAATTTCGCACTACCGTTACAGCAAAATTTGCAACATCTAACCAACGCAAACTAAAGACAAAAAGTATAAATTCCTAACATTCAGCTCTGTATAATAAAGTCCAATGCAGCAAAAACACACTACTTTAAAATACCCAAAACAACAGAGTTGAATTTATCTGTAATGGCGGATCACAGATGCGTGGCGCGGAGCTCTGACCACTTAACAACTTTAAGTTAACCTTTAATTGCGGTAAAATTACTTCAAATGTTGATATTTAACATTATACAATAACCTACTGCATGATTATGACACGGAGAAAATGTGTATATTGTTTTCTTTTGATTGTTTGTCCAAGCTTGTTTAATTCTGTGGCGTCAAAACAAGGCATTGGTTGGGAAAGGTTACACATTTGCCCATTTTCACTAATCATATGTATGATTAATGTATTACAAAACAAATAGAATCAAAGTACTGATAGTACTGAAGGCCAGGAAAGAAGAGATCAATTTTATGGAATACGACCTTGATAATTGACATTGACCTTGTCAGGTGATCTTGATCTCAGTAGATAGATATCAATAGATAAACCCAAATACTCCATTCGAGAAACAGACCTTCAAGACTGAGTAACAGGGAATTTATCTAGGTTAAATTAGGACAGACTGACCGACAATAGTGAAACAATATACACCTGATTACTCGATGCATAGGCATTAAAAGAGGAAAAACTTTTTTTCAGAAAATACTCTATTGAACAGTTGGAAAGAAACAATTTAGAGAAAGAAATAGTTGAATCATAACTAAATTAACACTACCTATTTTCTTATCACTGCCCACAGCACTGCCATTTTAAAGATAAATAAGTTTTAACCCTTTTCCGAGAAAGACCTGGTTTTGATGATCCTTAAAGAATAGACTTTAGAAAATATTGATGCAAAAGAAAAACATGCTGATGATCAGCGTTTTCTACTTATGTCTCAAAATTTTCCATGTTTTAATGTACAACTTCCATTCACTAAATAACACTCATTTTGACGTCTGCAGCTCCTTTCAAAAGGGAGCAGTCCCAAACTTGGCAGTTTGGGAAAGGGTTAATTATCTTGACGGACTAGAATTACACTGTAGCACATTTATGTATAGAGAATTTCAAAGTAAGAGCAGTCATACATTGTTCATGGCATCAATTTGTGTGTTTGTCAAAGAAATGGTGTGCAATACAGATCATAAATCATGTGAACATAGTAAAGATTGCTTTTACCTTTAAAGGGTCAACTTTGGCTGTATACAGTTCATCTCAAAATTTTCGTCGGATAATATGACTTAAACAGTGATTAAGAGTATTCTAAGATCAAATATACACAAAGAAAAAGTGGTCATGATCCATGGATCTCAAATTTGTTGAAATTTCGTTTTAATACACTACCCACAGAAATATACCATCGGACAAGGGCCTTTTTCCACTAGTGACCTGTTATTCACCAGAAATGCATTTCAAGCTATTACCTAGTCTCTGCATGCATACAGAAATACCGACGAAAAATATATCAATTTTTGACCGGGACATATTTTGGGATTACGACCCAGAATCACATTTATTTGTGGAGTGACACCAACTGTATCAGGCGCAGTAATTTATGTCTGTAATATGAGAGAAAACACACACTCGTTTATTATTAAAGGGTTATTGTACCTTAAATTGCATTTGCTGATGAAAACTTTGATGAAAGGAAAGCATTCGGAGCATTCGGACCGTGTGATAAGCATTCTCTGTCTACACTTGGAAAACTAGTTGTTTTAGCGGACTCAGTGGCATAGAGTGGACACATCGGTCGCCAGTTTTCTGAAAGTAGTCCGTCAAATTTAGCTTTGGATACCTATAGGCTACAAATCCCTTGAGAGGGATTTCCTGGCCTAAAAAGCTGTTTGTTTCCTACCTCGTACAATATTTTTTTTGCCCGTTGGTGGAAAGAGATTACTGTTTTCTATGATTAAAAGTTGAAAACATTTGAAGGGATTTGAAATGGACGGAGGTGCCTGCAAAATAGCTTGATATCTGAACATCATTTTATTTTTCACGTTGATAAAGAATTTGATGTATTTATGACTTTTCTTGAACACTATAAATTAGACTTTCCCAAAAAGAGTATACGTATGTCAATTATATATCTCCGTTGATTTATTTTTAACTTAATATGTAACATTTGCAGAGTCTGTGGAATTCTGGTCCCAGTCGATTCGAGCTTATTCGGGAGATTCCGACGTTCCAGTCATCATTGTTTACACACATATTGATAAAGTAAATGAGGTGAGTAAGTGGTCTATGTACTTAGAATGGTAGTCATATTTTTAAAATACGCAAGACACAAAGAGAAAAAGAATAAAACTATTTTCTCTGGAATGTGTTCCGTGTCTTTGGCATGGACTGCATGAGTAAAAAGTAGCAAGGGATAAATATTTGAGATTATCTATGCGTATCGTTATAAAATGCTTTAGTGAAGATAATCTTCATAAGTTCATGTAATAGTATTTCTCCGCATTTGTGATTAATATTGGTAAATGTGAGATGTAATGTAAATGAATAAGCCTACAATAAGGTTCAATGTAATGGAGTATGACATTGCTAAAGAATAGCATTGTCCTAAATGTATGAGTTAAGTAAAGCCTTGCAACACAACAATAATTCATGCATTTAAGACAATTGCACGCGTACTATACAATACATCTGGTGCTACCTTTTTTCAATAACGGTCGACGTTTTGCGTAACGTTTTAACTTTTGATCATTTGCTCCTAGAAATTGAGTCCTAATGAAACAATAGTCCATTCTACGCTGCTAAATGACCTATATGACAACATTGCAATGTCGAGTACAATGAGGTTTTATTTTCTTTTACATTGTATAGGTGCTCTATAGCAGATCTGGCTTTGTTGCCAGCATAACAACCTTGGGCAACTCCCACAATCCGAAAAATCCAAGATGGGCGCCAAACGCAACTGGAAAAAATCTTTTTGTCAATTATCCTAAATTGACGCCAAAAATGTATATCTAGGGGTTCTTTGGTATGCTGAATCCAAATCTGATGATAACAGTAGTATTTGGAAATCAGAAATGTACTAAAATAGAGTTGGCTGTTGGAAGCCATTTTGAAAATCATAATCTTATAATGTTCGTTTTAGACGGTCAATGAAATACATTTTATGGCATACTTCGTAAGGCAAGTGCAACCTAGTTAAGATTTAAAATAAGTGATTTTGGAGCTATTTTGTTATCAGTTCGATCTCGGTATGTCACATTTCTGTAAATTGATACAAGTATACTGTAGAGCTTTCCTCGTATGCCAATTTTCTTCAAGTATCAAATATTTTTTGGTGTGACAATCCGTCAAAAGCTTTCCCAAATTAACATATAGTATGTAAAATCTACCATCGGGTTTGATAAGTAATTTTGGATCATGCTTTGTAAAATTTGAAACGTTGTCTATTGTTGAGTAACCTGGTCTGAATCCTGCTTGAGATTCGTCTTAAACATTGACTTGTGTAGGCTATTCAGTAAGCCTTTTACACAATATATTAGAAAATATCTTGTTGGGTAGAGAAATGCCTCTATAATTGGGTGGGCCATCTTTTGATCCCGGCTTATGCTGGTATTTGGTCAAGATAAAAGAAATATCAGGGAAAAATTACTAAAACACAAACTAATATTATTTTCTCCAAATCATGGGAACCCCAACTTGATATTTGAATCTAGTTGTGTTATTGACATGGGTCCTTTTAAAAGTAGGAATTCACAACAATTAAACATGTCAAACAGTTATAGATATATCATTTTAATACATGTAGTTCAGTGGAATCGGATTAATCTGGTTGTAAACGGATTGACCATGTTTTCTATATTTAAGGAGGACATACCCATAAGAACACAGGCTATTGAGAAAGTTACCAAATTCAACAATGTTGCCACCTTCTGTATTGACAATACAAAGGACCAAGACAGTGACAAGTACTTTAAGGGTCTTAAAGACGGGTTGCTTGCCATTGGGAAAGAGATGGACTCAGAGAAAGAGATCCCTGCTATTTGGACGAAGTACGATGAAATTATTAGTAATCAAACATTAAAGTTGATGTCTTTTCAAGAATTGTCAGCTCGTTTATCAAGTGATAATCCAAGTCGGCTGACATGCTTTCTCCAGTACCAGCATTGCAATGGGCGATTGTTATACTTTCCAAATTATTCAAACTTTGCCAAGGGTAATAATTCAAACAAAGTCTTGGTCGATAACACTGTGATATTTCTCGATCCTATGGTTCTTATTACTTTTCTGAATAGTATTATGCACCAAGAAGATAATAGTTGGCGGACTATGTTAGAAGGAAAACGAAAGAAGGGCAGAATGCGGCCTGATGGACTATTTGACAGAGACTACATAGTGGGTGCAATCAAAGAGGACGAATCTGGATTGGCGATACGACAGAACCTTGATCGCGTGCTCAATCATCTACAAGCCATGTACATTCTCGTCAAAGTACATGACCTTGACAGTGATTACTATTTTATGCCTTGTCTACTGACAAGGGTCCCGGAAGTCTGTTCTTTTTCAAGAGCAACTAGTTCATCAACTACAATTGTGATATCTTTCAGTCCACTTGGTAAACACCTGTCCGTGTATTTCCAACTTATTTCTGCCTTGTCATCTAGTTACAAGTTGATGGAGGAGGGAAACTCAGAGGACGAGGAAAAACACTTATACAGGAAGTGTGCGTGTTTCTACGTGGATGAGAAAAAATTGCAACTGCTCCACGTCAAACTGGTTGGCAACGACATATTTGTCCAAATCTTTAATTTCGACCACAATTTCATATTTGGAGGCGAGAAAGAGACTGTGTTGTGCAATTCTGTCCTCAGACACATCAGGAAAAAGGTTAATGATATTGTGTCCCTATACACAGTGTGTATCCAGGCAGAATTTAGAGTTGTATGCCCCGAACATGCAGCACCGCCCGTTATAAGCACCGTGTCTGTTGATGATCTTTTAGGTATTGGGTCACAGCTTTGTCGACCGAAAGGATTGCAAGTACACCACGTCGAAAGAAATATATTAAAAGACTGGATTTCTTTAAACAAGAAAAGGGGAGGAAAAGAAAAAGAGGTACGTTCGGATTTTATCGATATATTCACTACATACGGAAACTTCTATGACAGAGGAAATACAATAGCTAACATTTAGGGAACCTATAGTCGGCTTTTTGTCTAGTGTGTGCTCTCTGCCCATCGGCCAACGTTCACTTCTTTAGCGATTTCCATCTGTTATAACTTATTTTGACTTATTTCCGATGTCGACCTCGACTGTTCTCGCAGCATCCACAATATTTTATTATCCAATCGTTTGTTGTAAATGAAATAACAATCAAGGCATTAAAATTATGAAATTCGATTTCATTGGACGAGTGGTTCAGTAGATACCTGATCGCTAGCTGCGTAGACTTTCATTTGATAATACCTATTAAAAAGTGTTACGAAGTAATAAGCGTCATACTATTGCAGAATTGTACAAACTTATTGTGGTGACGACAGTTAATAGCCACCATTAAGAGCTATAAACCACATAATAAAGTATTACGTGTGTCGATCCAATGGTTGAGATAAAAAAATTGTAGGAATGCAAGTGTGGTACATGGTATTTTTTCGTGATAGGGTAAATACGATTTATCAATAATGATTATAGACTCATTCATGAGTAAAATATTCATTTTGACACGTTTTCCCTTCAATCTGACGGACTAGTAATCTTATTCAAATACGGTGTGAAATTACAGTAACATCTAATAGGGACCTGTAAGAGGTCGTCTTCTATGATCTATTATTCTGACCAAGCAAATAAACGCTTTCAATGTACCGAAAGCAATTTAAAGTAATCAGCCAATAATGAGATTCGTGCGATTTTGGAATTATTCGGGCGACGTCGATAATATAGGTTCGGATACGTAACAACCCCGCTCGGAAAAAACCCCGATGTTTTATTAATCTTAAAATGGCCACATTACGTGTATTCAACTTTAAAGCGAGAACTGAACCACGAGGATATCACACTCCAGTATCAGTCTCCCTTTCCGCTGTTCAATGAAACAAGCAATTGAAATACATGTACATCATTCCTTTGTTTCAAGAATTGAGCCGAAAATAAAAGCGCCGCTCTTAACCGGAAGCCGATTCAACATTTCAATAAAAGATGACTCAATAAGCCCTGTCATAAAAGTTTCAGTGTCGCGTATAATCATCATAAATCTGTAATTTATTTGGCCATCGTCGTCCCCTTGAACCAGTTTCCAAATGCATTTCTAGCAAAATAATGGACACTATCCAGATTTACGCATGCAATTTCTTTCAAACGTAAAGCTAAGCTAATAATTGTTTTGATATAAATCGAGTTATCCTTAACTTTTATGTCATTACAAAACAATTATGAATACATTTCTATCAATATTACTTTTGTATGTTCTTCAACTTGTTGCAGATAGAGGATTCTGTTCCGTCAGACAAGGAAATCGGAAGGCTCTGTCTCCGGATTGCTGAAGTAGGAGTGCGGCCAGAGGTCGTGGCAGCGAAACTTGGTCTCCCAAATTGTTTCGTTCTGGTAGATGGAATTATTTGCGAGAACCCGGGAAATACATCACTGCAACTACTTGAAGTTCTGTTCCGTTGGAAAAGGGTGCGGGCTGAGAGAGCAACGCTAATATACATGGCCAAAGTCTTGCATTCACACGGATTGACAAAGTACGCGTTGGCAAAAGCATGCGAAGGAAAGAAAAAGACATCAAGTACCGGTATGTGGATAAATACCTAATTCATGTAAAGGAATGCAACCCATCATTAAAACAAAACGCTTATTGCATCCTCTGGTGTAATCCATAGCAACGGAAATTGACGAGGATATCCCCTAATCTCAAAACAATTTTAAGCGGAACATAGGCCTAATCCTCAGATCAACAGATGAAATAAAGCGTGTACCTTTAAAAATCTCTCTTTGGCGTCGTGTTACGCGTATGACACTGATTCTAGATTAATTGTACAAAGTAGCGGTTCAAAAAGGAAAAATATCAACCAGAATCTAAGTCATATATTTTTTCATAAATGAATAGTCTATTATGTCTAGTTCATAAATCATTTAAAAGGAGCCTCAAATGTAATTCAATTTTTAGGAAAAATCACGCATACCAAAGGTCCCTATCTTGCATACGTCAGATACGTTAGGATTTACCAACTGCTTATACACATGTATTATGCCTATCTCTGTGAGAAAAACACCTTTACTTGAACAAATTATGAACGGTCATACTTTTCACAGAAATTAACAAAATAGATTATAGCCTAATGAGTAATAATCAAACTATCAAGCATTTTTCAAAGCAGGAACTGTTGTATTGTATTTTGAAGCAAAAACACTTTTTTTTCAATTAAAGGTAGAGCTTCAAAATGTTTGTCATCTTTTAACTAATGAATGCGATTTGAAAAGTTCAGTCATATTACAGTTTGGTAGGTATATATTATAACACAGCATATCAAAAATATGTTTTTATCTGATATTTCAGATCATTTAACGTATTTGATGACTTTAAATAAACTCGTATTCCTGGATGTATATGCATTGCTTATCACTGAAAAAATATATATATATTGTATTTATTTTGACATTATGATGGACGAAATGACATAAGTTTTGTTAAATGTAACTTAAATCACAAATGTTCTTTTCATCAAATACGTTATCAAATACGTTAGATTTTTTCATCAGATACGTTAAATATCAGATAGTGTCAAAGTTAAGCACTACACCTTTCGTCACGATCATCATCATGTAAATATATGTTATTTCGTATTTTATTGAGCTAAGCATGAGGTAATGAAAACAAATTCAAAGAGAAATGATACAATTTTAGCCTTTAAATAATATTGAACTGCACATGTAACAATCGCAATAAAATTCAACATATTATCCATTTTAGTTTGTAAGAGAGTGTTTTTACACAAATGGCATGGCCATAATGAAATTATAGTGGAATTTTGACTTCGGAATGAAGCGTTTACTGCACAGCGACGAAAACCATCTTAACGTATACATCTGATGATATTTTTGTATATTTTTAAAGTTATGATTTCAGACACATTTCTTTCAAAATTTATTCAGCTTAAGCAGAGTAACAGTTTTCCTTCAGCCTTTTTGCATTTACAACTATGTTTCTATCAATAATATGTTATTGTTTCGATGCTATTACACTTTCCAGTATCATTTGAATCTGTTTAACGTATCTGATGTGTAAAATGAGGACAACGCTCTTTTGAGTATTTTGTTCAAACAATTGCTTTAATCGCTTACTATTTGGATGATTTTATGTCTCGAGTTCATTCCTGTTGGAAAATAGACCTCTCAGGGTGCCAAATGCTTCCTAACAAAATTGAAAATCGGCTTTGAAATAAGACATATGGTGTAAGGACAAGCAAATTGTTGTATAATCCGGCATGTTTTGTGCTGTGCCCAACATTCAACTTTCATATTCAGCAAAGAGTTTTTAGCTCCACTGGCCGAAGGCCAGCGAGCTATTGTCATGGCGTTGTGTCCGTCGTGCGTGCGTGCGTCCGTCCGTCCGTGCGTCCGTCCGTCCGTCCGTTAACTTTTTCTTTAAAAATCTTCTCCTCAGAAACTACTGGATGTATTTCAACCAAACTTCACAGGAATGATCCTTGGGTGACCCTTTCTCAGATTCCTTCAAAGAATTTTGATCGAACCAGAATAACCTGAGTTATCTGCCCTTGAATGTCAAAAATAGCTGGTTTTGACTTTATTTTTACTCTAAAATCTACAAATATCAACTAATCAAGACAAAACTTGGACAGAATATATATAAGCATAATATCCTGCCTGGGTATAATTTTTAGCTTGATCGGAATTATATATCATGAGTTATGTGCCCTTGAATTTGACAAAATTGCCATTTTCAACTCTATTTTGACTTTGATTTCACTCTAGCAACTACAAATATTGACAAATCTAAACAAAACTTTCACAAAATGTTGGTGACTATAAGATCTTGCCTTGGTGTAATTTTCAGCTTGTTTACATTTGTCAAAAAATGTGGCCATGGCAGGGAGGAAGGGGCTTATCAGACTTAAAGAAATCATAAGAAAATTCTTAAAAAATCAACCAGTGTGCCCAATTGAACCAAACTTTGCAGGAATGAGCCTTTAGTCGTTCTTTTTAAAATTTGTTCACAAATTTTTATATTTGTCAAAAAAATGTGGCTGTGGCAGGGAGAAAGGGGCTTATCAGACTTACAGAAATCATAAGAAAATTCTTTAAAAATCAACCATAAGGCCAATTGTAACCAGACTTTGCAAGAATGTTCTTTGAGTCTCTTTTCAAAATTTATTCACAAATATCAAGATTTGGCTGCCCCTGTGTAAGGCTTACAAGAAATCGTGGGATAATTCTTCCACTTTAACCAGTGGAGCGATTCAGGCCCTCCTGGGCCTCTTGTAGGTTCAATAGTTAGACACGATGTCAGGGTCAACAAAAAAGCAATAAATGTTCATCTAAATGCCTGAACATTAACATACGTGCACAAGGACAGCGGTTTTATTAAAATGGGCACATATCGTAGAATCAGTGATGAGTACCAGTTAAAGACGTCACTCTGTTTGTTCAAAACTTGAAACATTATTACTTTGTAGTAATCGCTTTTTATTCTTTTATTAACAATTAATAAAATCATTATTATTTTGATAACAGGTGACCCATTAGCAAGTTTTCGTGACAAAACGCCCACTGGTGAGGATTTTCTTCGACTCTGTGACGTAATTATACCATCAAAAATGGAATTCTTGTTCCTGGAGTTAGGCATGTCGAAAGCACAGATTGATCAGACGAAACATAATAATCGGACGTCCGAAGAAATAGTGTTTAAACTGTTAACAACGTGGTTAGAGAGCAGAGGAGATGAAGCTAGCTTCAGGGAAATCTTGACTGCCTGCGTAAATTCAGGGATGCCGAACATGCAAGAGATTACTGATAAGATTAAAAGTTTATTAACCATTCCCCAAACCACACAAATGCAGACTGGTTTAGATTGAAAAGAATTACTAGATGACAAAATTCTACTAAGTGAATGCGTATATCCTAGCATGGAGATATTGAAAGTAAACGAGAAAATTCTGTTAAGAACCAGCGCTCTTCTACATGTATCTATCATACTCACCACAATTCCAGTTCTTCTTTTGTCTCAGTGTTTTCCTAAGCTCTGTCTATTAGGGACGTCAAAACCTGGCTCTGGTTTCTCGAAAAAACTTAAGTACGTTCCCATGCTCAAATTTTAGTACCATGCTCAAATCGCACGAAATCCACGTGAACTTCAATCGAATACCCTTCAACCACGGTGTATAATCACGTGACTTAGAATTTCCAATAATTTTAAATAACTTTGGCAATACTTGACCAATTTGAATTCGGTTTGAAGAAGAGAATGTGAAAAAATGTCAAGAATAACCCGGACTTGGTGGTTTTTTGAAAAAATCAACTGATAAAAAAGATATTGAAAATAAACCATAATTTTGGTTTATCTTTGACAACTTTTTTATCAGTTGAATTTTCACAAATCCAACACTTTCATCTAATGCGTGACGCCTGTCCACCTTCTCTGCTTCAAACCGATTTAAAATCGGTCCCGTATTGACAAAATTATTGAAGATTTTCTGAAATTTTTGCATCGCGTGATTTATCCACCGTGTCAACGCTAGAGAGTATTCCTTTGAAGTTGAGTATGTTCTCATGAGTAGGTACTTATTACTTAAGTTTTTTCGATAAACCGGGGCCAGGACTTGTTTGGTAAGTAGTTAATGTGTTATATATATATATGATTTTCGTAAATTCTATTTATCCGCAAATCGAATCTTGTCCTTTCGTTTCGAAACAAGAGGATTATCATGCGGAACATTCCTAAATGAAATCCGGGAAAGTGACTGCGTCATATAGCTCTTCTATTAGTGGTATGTGATCGCCGTTACCTCCTGCTTTCAAAATGTTCGTATGTAACGCTAGGTTCCCACTGCCGATCAAAGCAACTCAGTCAAGCCCGATCAAACGAACAGGTACAGATCGAGATCGATCGGCATTGGTAATCGGGAGAGATCGGGTGGTTGAGCTTGACCTGCATCGCTAGGGCCTCTTGCTCGATTTCTAAAATGTCAAAAATATTCGTGTGCGATCGAGTGGAAAATTGATCAGGAAGCGATCTTGTATTGATCGGGTAGAAATCGACCTGATCGAAAATCGAATCTTGTGTCCGGAAATCGAGTGTGATCAGCTTGTGATCTCTTACTCGCCTTCAACCCAACCTGCGCTCGAGTGATTCCTGGCCATATCCCGATTAACTCGACCTCTGCTAAAGCTGTCCACCCGATCAAATCGAGCAAATCGATTGTAAAGGTCGCGATGATCGAGAAAAAGTCATTTGGTCGGGATTGGTAGGGGAAACTTAAGAGATTGAGTTAATCGAGTTGATTTGATTGGCAGTTGGAACCTAACATAAATTAATCATCGACGTGATCGGAGTCGCAGTCGTTTTTACCGTGTTTGGACACTTGGGACTTGTAAGCTCGGACCCGCTGTAACTCACATAATCAATTTGCAGAGTTCAGAATACTAGTTATTGAGATTATAATGTATATGATTGTGCATGGTGAGAGAGAAAACGAATCATAACCTTGTGTACTCTCACCCCAATTTCTCAACGGCCACCTCATTATTTCACCTATAAATCGACATTTCTGATGAAAACTGATGTTCTTTTGGTTCTTTGCAAAATATAATACATGTTACTCATTTTTATACGCCGCCGGAGGCAGTCGTATATTGGCATCATCTTCTCCGTCTGTCCGTCCATCCATCCGTCCGTACATACGTCCACTTTTCTTGTGGGCACAACTCCTCCTAATTTTCTGGCTGGATCTTGGAGGATGTTATCACCATAATTATTAGATGTGCATGAAGTAAGGATTTTAAGGTTCATGATTTTTGCCTGAGTTATGCTCCCTTAAAACTTAGTCTCTGGGGCTTATTGAAATTGCAGCCTTGTGAAGGCAGGATCATAATGACACTTGTTGGATGTTATCACGTTAATTGGCAGATGTGCATGAAGTAAAGATTTTATGGTTCATTGATTTTTGCCTGAGTTATGCCCCCTTAAAACTAAGTCTTTGTGGCTCATTGAAATTGCAGCCTTGTGAACGCAACTGCTCCTAAGTTTTTGGCTGGATCTTAATGAAACTTGATGGATGTTATCACCTGAATTGGTAGATGTGCATGAAGTAAGAAATTCATGGTTCATCGAATTTTGCCTGAGTTATGCCCCTTGAACTTTAATCTCAGGGGTTTATTGAAATTGCAGCCTTGTGAATGCAACTTCTCCTTAGTGTCTGGTTTGATCTTTATGAAACTTGGTGGATGTTATCACTATAATTTGCAGATGCACATGGATGAAGGATTTTATTGTTCATTTATTTTTGCAAGAGTTATGCCCCTTGACACTTAGTCTCTTGGGCTTAATGATATTTCAGCCTTGTGAACCAAATTCCTTCCGGGTTTTTGCTGGATATTTATAAACCTTCTTGTGAACATAACTTTTTACAGATTTTTAGTGGATATTTAAAAACCATTGTCAATGTCATTTTTGTGTCTCAAGGTTTATAGCTGGTGGCGTATATTGTGACTATGACACTATTGTTGAATAATTTTACGACATATCACACAGGTATATTGGTAGTTTAGAAGTGCGCTACCCTAAAATAAAAAGTCTCAGATCACAACTTTAATATTCCATCTATCCCATGCAAGCTCTTCGTGCATTTGTAATGGCCAAGAATCATAGTCTCGCAGATAATATGTTACCCGTCACGCTAAAAGGGACCTTATCAGAAGTCCAAAAATCCAAATTTTGACAAAGACAGACTCACCACAGGTCAACCAGATACTGTATGTGGAACAGTAAGACAGGGAAACATTCAAAATATGTGTCACATTGTTAATAGGCCTGTCCCACCTAACCGAATTTTACACCGAATGCGTACCGAACTTAATTAGGTGTATTCGTTAAAGATTCGTTCAACAAACGGTTTGTGTTCGGTATGGGTATGTTTACGGTGCCATTCGGTGCTTTTCGTCGACATTACGCGGTGTTCGCAGACGCATAAAAAGTTTTTGAGCATGCACAAAATTTTACAACGAATGCAGCGAATCAAAATTCTGGAATGAGTTCGGTAATCGTTCGCAGAGGGATCGATAGGCTTGCGTCTGACATTCGTTACTTTCGTTTTTTGTCGGTAATAATTCGCAGACGAATTCCTGTTCGGTATGTTCGTTATGATCTCAACGAAGGACTAGCGTTTGCACTCCGATGAAGGTGCGTTTATTTACCGATCTGGCCGAAAAGGTAAACGAACCGCTAACGAAACACACCGATCCTCACGATGCCATTCCGAATATGACGTTATATTCGTTACTCAAACGGTATGGGTTCGTTGTTGTTTGGGAACGAATTGGGGTATATTTCGGAGAAACATCGTTGGCTGTTCGACACGTTCGCTACAAGTTCGTTACGCGTTCGGTTTATGGTCGGTACACAATCGTTGAAAACCAAAGTTCACCGAATAAAATGACAACGAACACTGCGAATTACGCACTTGATATTCGGTACGAATTCGCTACGAAAGTTCGGTTAGGTTGGACAGGCCTATAAGGATTTGACATTTCGTTGGCGATGCAGCCTATGATCATTCCCATCTAGACCCTTCGTAACAGTTTGTAGTGGATCAGGCGGCTAGGATTACACAAAATTCGTATAGTGTTCGTTTTAACCTGCATGAAATTATTTGTAGAAATTGCTGTCCATCTTGTTGACGAATAGTAGCCCTTGAATGCGGCCGTCGTCGTATTTTACAAACACTTCCGGTACGCCTGCACTCGCCTTAATTTCACTAACTTGTGCAAAGTCGCAAATTCCAGCGTCGATCCATCGACAAAAGACAAGTTTACCAAGGAAACAAAAGAAACTAAATGATTGTATTGATATTTTGTCAGAAAAGGAAATGATCAAGTTGACTTTTCTGACTGGAGTCCCGACATCAAACATTCCGATGGCCATTGCTCTCACTTCAATGATAATTCTTGTCATGGTTTATGTGTTTCTGCATGGGCTATCCACGTGGAGAAATCATCAAAACAGAACCGATATCTATCACGCAATTCAAAATGCGCACTTTCTATTTAGACGTTTCGGCCAAAATGACGTCACATGTTGCTTCTTTGACGTAACGCTGCTGGAACTTGTTAAAATAGATTAAGCAACTTCGTCAATTACACTTTAGCAAACCCACACTCCAAGTGAATTGATGTGTTATTTATTAGAAAAATAAAAGTGGCCATTTAGAAGATCGCGTGAGTGTATAGCTAACGATATGCCTACATGATCTAATAGAGCATCTCTTGCTAATAGGTAGACACGGTATGTTGTTTATCGTTAAAGTTTTCTTTACTTATGGACAACTTTTTTCCGTCAACTTAATTTCATTATTTCAACATATTCATGACTTACAATTATCATTGACATTGCTTACAACCTAGAACCATGTGTTACGACTTTCATTTTGTTTAATAGTATTGTCTTTTGTTATCTAATGAACTCAAAACTATATAAAGATGGGTACCAGTGTTATGCTTTCACAAACAGCAAGAATTTAGCTTGTTTATTTGAAACTTGCAAGCTGCAGATAGACAACAAAATGGATCATGGAACAAGAGGACCATGGTGGTCCTAAATCGCTCACATGAATCAAGATGACAAGAGTGATAATGGCAATTTTGTCAAATTCAAAGGCATGAAAGTAAGAACTTTCTGTTTGGAAACAATTAAGTAATAATTTTGTTCCAACCGATCCTGTAAAGTTGGGTAGATTCTATGAAGAAAGATCACCATCTGATAAGCTAGGCTAATCCCCTCTTATTTGTTTACATAAGATAAACATAGGGCCAGCCAGAGCAACAGATAAGAGAATAGATAAGAGAAATAGGAAAGGCTTTCCAAACTTATTATTTATATCCAAACCCTATGTAGAATGTATTAATCTTTTCAAGCAGATGATTGAAATGATCACCAACAACATAAGGTTTGATGAATATTGAAAAAATGTTGCTTTTTATAAAGCAATTATCTCCTCTTATCTGCAGCTTGTTTTGATTCCCAAAGTAGAATTTAAATGCATCAACAAGTCGGATAAGCCCCTTCCTCCTTGACACACCCACATTTTTCACATTTTCACTCAAGGAAGTTTCCTGCCAAGTTTTTTTTTAAATAACTGGCCTAAAGGTTGATTTTTAAAGAATTGTTCATATGATTTTTAAAGTCTGATAAGCCCCTTCCTCCCTGACACGGCCACATTTTTTGACAACTGTAAAATTTTGTGAACAAATTTTGAAAAGAGTGACTAAAAGAAGATTCCTGCATGGTCTGGTTCAAATTGGCCCTATGGTTGATTTTTAAAGAATTTTCAATAGTCTGATAAGCCCCTTCCTCCTTGACACGGTCACATTTTTTGACAATTGTAAATATTTATGAACAAATTTTGAAAAGAGTGACTCAAGGAACATTCCTGCAAAGTCTGGTTCAATTGGGCTCAATGGTTGATTTTTAAAGAACTTTCTTACGATTTTTTAAGTCTGATAAGACCCTTCCTCCCTGCCACGGCTACAGTCGGAAAATAACCAAGGTAGAGTTATGTCCCTTGTACACTGCACTTCTCCTTGGTATGATCTATCTCCCCATGAAGTTTCACTATCATAGCTACTTTGCTTTCAGAGATATACCCCAGACAAGTATTTTGTACAATGACTGACGGACAGACAGCCTGATTCCAGCATAACCCTGAGAACATTCGTTCTGCATAGGTATAATAAAAGATTTGGGTTTAAAAAGCTCACAAACCACAGATAGTTATCTGGCAATTGGATCACCAAGGACAACTCTATCTAATCATATCTTGTATGCATCTTGTGGAACTACTTTCAGACTATGAATAGAATAGAATAGAACAGCAATTCTAAACGTTCGTCTGTGACTAATTAATGTCAACAATGACGCGACAATGATACTGAAATACATTGTTTGCAGTTCCAGTGTCCTCTCTATTTAGAATTATTACAACCTGCAAGTCCCGCAAGTTGCCATGGTTGTGCATTTGGTTGAACTCGAAAACTACTTTATGAAGCGTAGCCACTTCCGGCTAAGAAATCCATTTTTTAAAGATTTCTTCATACACACTTCCGAGTCGATGATTCGATCTTTGATCGACATTATCCGAGGATATCCGAACGAGTTATCTAGTTTTGTCGCCTTTATTCATTCAACCGTCTGGTAGTCTATGAGAAATGGAGTGGACAAAAACGCTTTTAAAGAGCAACTGACTGGGTGATAGATTGGCTACTATATATTATTCACTATATATTGCTTCTTTTGTGTGTTTTTTATAAATTGCACATGTATTTTACTCTCTTAGGTACAGATATTAATTTCCATGTAGATCTACATTGATGTACATTGTAAGATTAGAGGAATTTCGACATGTACTAAACGAATGTGGAAATATGATGAATGTTTGCGTGTATGTCCGTATGTATGTGTATGTTCGTGGACCGTGTGTTTGTGCGTGTATGTGATTTTACAGATATGCATGGCTCTGTAATTACGTTTTTAGTCTCTTATAATTCTTACTGAAAATGGTCAAGATACAAGATACAAGAAACTTTATTAACGTAATAAGGCCACCGGCCCAAAATACATATATAACAAACAATACATTACAATTACAAGTGATGTGCATATATTAGATACTTTCAAGTAATTTTGAGACATAAAATGCTAATTTCATTAAATGTGCTGGATTTTCGCTTTGAAACATGTTATTTAAGTTTTGTCTATTTGGTAGTACTGCTGACCAGGAAGATAGATAGAGTTCTCGAATAGTTTTGAATTTATCACATATATAAAATGCATGGTACTCGTCTTCTAAAATAAGTTCGTTTTTATTAATAAAACAATATGTGCATACTCTGTCTTCTCTGGAAACATTAAAATGACGACCATATTCGATGTTTAGTTTATGGCTTGAACAGCGGAAACGTGCTAGAGACCGCTTTTGTTGAAATGGCATGTTTAAGGTTAAATATTTTTCTACATTTAATAAACTTTTGAATCCCTTATAAAAATCACATCTAGTTGAATCTTGTATACTACTATGCCAATCTTGAAAAGAACAGTCCTTTAGCCTTTGTTTTAGTGTTTTAATAAAGAATTGAGAATCACCCAGTTCTTGGGATATCCAGACAATACCAAATCCAAACTTAAATAGAAATTGTCGTACTTTAGAGACCCAATTCAGTTTACCGCGATCATCGTCCCTTTTTAGCATAATGTAACAATTTTTGGGATACCTAGAGTTTTCCATTTCTATAAGTCTTATCCAGTATTTTATAAATTTAGTATTGTACTGAACTGATAACGGGTATCGTCCGCATTCACCTAGGGCCATTTGATTATTTGACGAAGTGTTTAAGCCTAAAAAGTCTTTGCAATATTTTATATGTATTTGTTCGATGGGTTCAGAATACTCAAAGCCCCATATTTCTGAACCATATGTTAGAATAGGAGAAACCATAGAATCAAAAATTTTAAAATACTCATTGTAGTTGAACTTTCCAAATGGTTTCTGGAATTTATAAATGTTGAAAATTGCTTTCCTTGCTTGTGCTGCTAATTTTCTTTTTGCTAAATACCATGATAATTTTGGTGTAAGAATCAAACCCATATACTTATAAAATGACGTAACCTTAATTGCATTACCCCTAAAGTTCCATTTTTCTGAATCACGTAAGGGCCCCCCATTTCGAAAAACTATTACTTCTGTCTTATCTAGGTTAACGTTCATGCCTGTTTCAGTACAAAATTCATCAATAATATTAATTTGGTTTTGCAAGTTAACGACAGTATCAGAACAGTTAGCTACATCATCTGCAAACATTAAACAAATAACATCTTCGATATCATTGGTAATGAATATACCTCTTTGACATCTTGACTTTAGAACGGAATACAGATAATTTATATAGATGTTAAAAATTGTAGGTGAACAAGAGTCTCCTTTTTTCAACCCGATGTTACACAAAACTGGCTCGGTTAAGTGTTCATCTATTTTAATATAGGCTTTCAAATTCGAATACATCGAGGATAATACCTTAAACATTTTACCTTGAATACCTTTTTTATTGAGACATGTGAATACTTTGTGGTGGTCTAAGGAATCAAATGCCTTTTTAAAGTCCACATATAGGACATAGAATCTACCTCCGGTTTTACAAAGATATTTTTGAATCATGCTTTGGAGACAGAATACATTATCTATAGCCGAATATCCACTTCTAAATCCTGATTGCATTTCATCAATAATGTGAAATTGGTTTGTCCACATAACCAAACGATCATTTAATAGAGTTGAGAATACTTTGACGTCGCGCACGGTATTGGGGAACTAAATGTAACGTCAAACTAGCGAACGTCATTATTCTAGTTATTGCGTAACGTTGAAGTTTTTACGTAGACGGTTGTGTTGTCCTTTTAATGCTTACTCTCTGTACAAACTAATGTAATTTAAACAGACAAGACATTGTTTTCAGACAGACTTCACTATTTCGGTCTTTTGCACTTCTTAAGCTTTAACTCCAATTTGATTCGTTTTATTTTCGTTTTAAAATGCGCTAAATAGATACTTTCAAGGCTACGCCAATTAAAAAAAGTTTACGTTTATAAAAATTCTGTCCACACGAACAAATTTGAATATCTTCTTTATGTTTCATTATTTTGCGTTGAAATTTTGATATAACAAACAAGAAAGAAATAATATTTCCACATTGAAATTAAATCGCTGTATGAATAAGGGAACCGTTATTTTTTAAACTCTAAACGGTAAAAAAGTAGAGTTTTCGACGGCCTGAAACAATTTCTGTCCACACGGATTTTATATCATTAATGCTTTGTTTATAATGCTAACTAATTTTCTTGTATATATTATAGAAATAGAGAAAAATAATATTTTTTATATCAAGTTTTGATGCATTTCAGTCATTAATTCACAAAATATCAAACAAAATTGTCATTTTTTCTGCGACGTAATTCTAATTGTTACACTCCGATTTTTGGTGAACAAATTGGGCTTATTTGCGTAATCGACATCGAAATTTGATTTCTGTTCGGCAAAACATTCTACAGCATTTCCACTGTCATATAATATATTTTTCAATGTGTTTGACGTTACTTAATCGCAAAGTAGTTTATAAATATCCCTCGCCGTTGAAAATTTATGTTACATGTTACACGCGTTTTTTCGCCGAATTTACGAACAAAAAGTCTTTCTAGCAAATTTATATAAACTAAAAACCTGAAAAGAGTATGTCATTGAAAAAGATTATGGTTTTACGGTTATTTTGACATATAACAAAGTTTTGAGAAGGAAAGCGGTTCTTACAAAATTCAGTTATGAATCGCAGAGGGTAGCGTTTTTTGAAAAGTTCCCCAATACCGTGCGCGACGTCTTTATAAACAACATTCAGCAATGAAATTCCCCTATAATTACCCGGATCAGTTTTAGAGTTTGACTTGTGAATAGGAATCAAAATACTTTGGAGCCATGTATGTGGAACTTCACCAGAATCTAAAATTTTATTAAACAGCTCAACCAGGATGGGTGAGATATAGCCAATGGTAACTTTATAAAATTCTGCTGGTACGCCATCTAAACCGTGTGACTTACCATTTTTTAACTTTAAAATGCATTTTCGAACTTCTTGTAAGGTAATTCTTGAATTCAAAAGTAGATCCATATCTTTATTGTAGTATGCAGGATTATCTTGTATAGTTATAGTTGTCGGCTTCAGTACATCTTTAAGTAAATTTTCAAAATATTCGACCCATTCTGTATCAGGTATTGGGTTCAACGGTCTTATATTAGTTTTTCTTGTAGATGCTTTAAGCATTGACCAAAAGGTCTTTGGATTATTACATGCGGAAGATAAATTGTTCCTTTTAGTTACTTGTAGTGCTATTTTTCTTTTTCGACATAATGCTTTAAAATGATTTTTACTTGTTCTATAATTAATAAAATCAGAGTTTTCGTTGTTTTGGCGATATTGCCTGAGAAGTTTGTATTTTTGTCGTTTAGCTTCCTCACAAGTGTTATCCCACCACTCAGGTTGTTCATTGTGTAATGTTGTAAGATTTTGTTTATTAATAAGCATTTTTACAGATGAATTTCTATAAAGTTTAAGAATAGACTGCATTGCTATATTGATATCATCCTCAATTGCGCTAAAAATGGAATCACGTAATTGCGCGTAATTAGCAAAGAACCTATCAGTAAAATCGTTTTTGAAATGTTCCTTCCAGCAGTACTGTTTATATCCTGTTTTAGTAGGATTTTGCTGCAAAAATGTGTTTTTAGGAATATCAGACACGATTTTGCTTTTAAATGTAAGGTGTGATAAAACACCAAAATGATCTGAACAATCTTTGTCTTCTACTCGAAAGTAAGAAATAAAGGGAAATAACCCTGATGATACTAAGTGGTAGTCATATACTTTGTTTATAATGTTTTAACTGTTTGTATTGTAAATATGCTTTGTATATGAATGAGACTTTAATAAACTACAAGAGGGCCAAGATGGCCCTATATTGCTCACCTTAGAGATCATCAAGATGATAATTTTTGTCTCGTATCACTTACACAACTTCTCAACAACGTTCATTAAAGGAAACAATTTAAACAATGCTGGTATTAGAGAGTTATACTACCATGTGAAGTGCAAAATTTACCTTAAGGATCTCTGATAAACAAAATTGTATCATTAGATTGTATCATTATGAGACAATTCTACATACAAAATTTCAAAAGCCTTATACACCAAACGGTTCAGGAGAAGAAGATTGTACAAGATTTCCTTCTTTGCCTCTATGAAATTCGATACCCAAAACATAGGGCTAATTTTCCTTGTATCACAATAATTTGAAGTATTTTCGTAGAGGGCCTTGAGATGATTCTACACACAAAATTTCAAAGCTCTATGCCAAACGGTTCAGGAGAAACAGATTGTACAAGATTTCCTTCTTTGTTTCTTTATGAAATTCGATACCCACAACATAGGGTCAATTTTCCTTGTATCACAATAATGTGAAGTATTTAAGTAAAGGGTCTTGAGATGATTCTACACACAAAATTTCAAAGCTCTAGGCCAAACGGTTCAGGAGAAGAAGGTTGTACAAGATTTCCTTCTTTGTCTCTATATGAAATTCGATACCCACAACATAGGGCTAAGTTTCCTTGTATCACAATAATTTGAAGTATTTTGGTACAGGGCCTTGAGATGATTCTACACATAAAATTTCAAAGCTCTAGGACAAACAGTTCAGGAGAAACAGATTGTACAAGATTTCCTTCTTTGTTTCTTTATAAAATTCGATACCCACAACATAGGGTCAATTTTCCTTGTATCACAATAATGTGAAGTATTTAAGTAGAGGGCCTTGAGATGATTCTACACACATAATTTCAAAGCTCTATGCCAAATGGTTCAGGAGAAGAAGGTTGTACAAGATTTCCTTCTTTGTCTCTATATGAAATTTGATACCCACAACATAGGGCCAATTTTCCTTGTATCAAAATAATGTGAAGTTTTTTGGTAAAGGGTCTTGAGACGATGCTACATACAAAATTTAAAGACTCTAGGCCTTATAGTTTGGGAGGAGAAGACTTTTTAGTAATTGTGGACAAAAAGACGGACGGACGGACGGATGGACGGACAGACGGACGACAGACCGTGAGCGATCACAATAGCTCACCCTCAGCACTTCGTGCTAAGGTGAGCTAATAAACTAAACTCCCCAGTACGTAATTGAGCCAGTGTCTGCATAAGGATCGATGCCACTCTCTTAAACTTGCCACAAATCACGAGGAAGCTATTTAAGGACAGCATGGATCATGATCAGCCTGTGCGAATGCACAGGCTTATCTGGATTCATGTTGTTCTCAAAAGCCATAAATCAGTGTTGAATCTAGAGGGGGCCATGGCCAAAATGACCCCCTAAAATCTCAAAAGACCCCACTGAGAATGAAGCATGGGTCAAATTAGCTATGTATTTGTATTGGATGACCCCCTTGACCAAGAGCTGTGGGCCCATTTGGCCCCCTAGAGCACACAGCTAGATTCAACACTGCATAAATGACGTTTTCCCCAGAGCCTTGCTCGTTACCTTTATTTTTTTATGGTGAGGGAGGGGATTCTAAAGAAGTTAGGAGAAAGTTATTCATTATTTTCTATCGACATTTATTTGCACCTCGTGATACAATGACTGTGTAAAGTTTTATTACAATATCTACCTGTACGATAGGACTACATATACGAGGGCAGAGCTACTGACAAGAGGGGTGGGGTGATGGCTTTTCAGATCCTGGCTATTTTTCATGTATTATAATTTTTTAGGGTGGGGGAGGGGGTTCTACAGAAGGAGAAAGCTATTCATTATTTTCTATCGACATTTATTTGCACCTCGTGATACAATGACTGTGTAAAGTTTTATTACAATATCTACCTGTATGGAAGGACTACATATAAGTGGTCCACAGAGCTACTGATAAGAGGGTGTGATATCACGGCTTTTTCAAAATGCAATATTTCATGTATTGTTCATCAAACCCTATTTAGTGGGTACTCATTTGAATCGTCTCGACAAGACGATTCAAATGAATACCCACAACATAGGGTTTGGAATTGAAATAACAAAGTTAGAATAGTCAGAATGTCTTCACTCCCACTAATCTGTAACTCTGAGAGAGGGGATTAACCCTTTCCCAAAAGACAAAATATTAAGGCATTCCAATTTGAAAGCTGCTGCAGACGACAAAGTAATTTACCACTAAAGGCCAAATTGTTTATGTTATAGCCAAGAAAATATTGAGGCAAAAGGAGAAACTGCTGGTTATCAGCAGTTTCTTCTTTTGCCTCAATGTTTTCCCAAGCATATTCTATTATGGACGTCAAAACCAGGTCTTGTTTGGGAAAGGGTTAAGGCTTCTAAGCCCATTACCAGAAAGCGAAATTTTAGACTTGTCCAAACTCAAAGATGGTGCAGACGATAATTTCAAGAAAATGATAAAATTGATTGCCGCAAGCAATTTCTTAATTTCCAACATTGTTAACCATCAAAGCCTTCATCTTGTGCGGCTTCAAAAGCGTCATCATGTGGGAATGGGTTAAGCATAATATCTTTCAATTTTCTTCAAACCCTATCTTGTGGGCACTATTTCAAATGGTCTCTAAGAGAGGATTCAAATTAAGTATTTACAACATTGGGTATCAAACCCTATGTTGTAGGTACTCATTGGAATCTTCTCTTTTAGACTAATCAAAAAAGTACCCACAATGTAGAGTTTGGGTTTGAAATAATAAATTCAGAATGCCTTTACCCTCTCTTTATCTGCAGTTCTGGTAAGTTGATAAGAAATCAAACTTATGCAACTTGTCATACAATAAGGGACCTTCCAGCATCTGAAAGTTAAAACCATAATCAGACTGCAAAAATCCAATGTTAGAAGAATTCCTTTGTGACGACAGCCTCTGAAATCATAGAGACAAAGGAGGAAATGCTTGTAGCAAGCATTTTCTCCCTTTCCATCTGTATTATTTG
Source organism: Fragum sueziense (assembly GCA_963680895.1). Taxonomy (NCBI): domain Eukaryota; kingdom Metazoa; phylum Mollusca; class Bivalvia; order Cardiida; family Cardiidae; genus Fragum; species Fragum sueziense. The sequence continues at coordinate 32,846,070 of OY804603.1, forward strand.
TTAATGGCACATGTGCAGATTTTGTGCTTTTTGTTACATTCATTTTGTGGTCACTGCCTTTTGGTCAAAATCAGTCTAAAATTTAGTTTATTCTATTTTAACTTGATTGAAATTGCAGATTTGTCATTTGAATGGGTTGCAATGCAACATTAAATATTTCAAGTTTTATTGTAATGACAAGTGCACCTGACAATGTGCTCCTGGTATTTCTCACACCAGTAAAAACACAACATTCAGCCCAAGCCACCGGCTGCTAATCTCACTCTGACCATTTTAAACTGCTATCGTCATATCGCAACGCCTGGAGCACCTAACCATACATTCCTGTTGTTTCTTATACCAGTACTACCACAATGTCTTAACCGAGCCTCAGATGGCTTGTAATGTAATTTTGCTATGAAAAATCAACTAAGAAATGTTGGTGAATACAGCCATTGATTGATGAAGTCCCACATTACAGAAAGAGCCATCCAGGCTCAGCACAAATACCATAGAGGGTCCCTTTTTACATGACAAGTTACAAAAATAAACATGTATAATGTCATATATAGAAGAAAATAACACAAAGTTAAAAAATACAAAAGTTTTTATCAAAATATCTTCCCCTAAACCATGGGAAAGACTATATAGCTCTGCACATGTACAAGATTTCATATAGATTATTACATAACTAAACACAACTATGTGGAAAAAAGAAAAACTTGCACTTTAGCCCTTCCCCAAAAGGCAAACAAACTTTCTTTTCAAATTTGAAAGCAGTTGCAGAGAGTTGATATTCAAAGTAGAAAATGTGTATGTTATAGCACAGAAAATATTGAGGCAAAAGCACAAAATGCAGATTATCAGCATTTTCTTCTTCTGCTTCAATATTTTCCAAAGCTTTTTCAATGAGATGCATCCAAAAACTAGTTGCAAGAATCGACCCAAAACCCCAGATTGGTACCAGTAGATCATTTTTGAAGCTCTTTTCTCTCAATGTTTTCTTAACTTTCTGATGTTGTGTCAAGAATTTGATGCTTACTTCTCATCTTTATGTTGTGCATTAATCTATCAATCTGCCTCTACTTATTTGTACATAAACTGAAACAATTGGACTAAATTTAGTCAGAAGAAAATTTCTTCTCTTATAATGTTTCTATGATACCGCTTACAGAATTCCTTTGTGACGACAGCCTCTGAAATCATAGAGACAAAGGAGGAAATGCTTGTAGCAAGCATTTTCTCCCTTTCCATCTGTATTATTTGTTAATGGCACATGTGCAGATTTTGTGCTTTTTGTTACATTCATTTTGTGGTCACTGCCTTTTGGTCAAAATCAGTCTAAAATTTAGTTTATTCTATTTTAACTTGATTGAAATTGCAGATTTGTCATTTGAATGGGTTGCAATGCAACATTAAATATTTCAAGTTTTATTGTAATGACAAGTGCACCTGACAATGTGCTCCTGGTATTTCTCACACCAGTAAAAACACAACATTCAGCCCAAGCCACCGGCTGCTAATCTCACTCTGACCATTTTAAACTGCTATCGTCATATCGCAACGCCTGGAGCACCTAACCATACATTCCTGTTGTTTCTTATACCAGTACTACCACAATGTCTTAACCGAGCCTCAGATGGCTTGTAATGTAATTTTGCTATGAAAAATCAACTAAGAAATGTTGGTGAATACAGCCATTGATTGATGAAGTCCCACATTACAGAAAGAGCCATCCAGGCTCAGCACAAATACCATAGAGGGTCCCTTTTTACATGACAAGTTACAAAAATAAACATGTATAATGTCATATATAGAAGAAAATAACACAAAGTTAAAAAATACAAAAGTTTTTATCAAAATATCTTCCCCTAAACCATGGGAAAGACTATATAGCTCTGCACATGTACAAGATTTCATATAGATTATTACATAACTAAACACAACTATGTGGAAAAAAGAAAAACTTGCACTTTAGCCCTTCCCCAAAAGGCAAACAAACTTTCTTTTCAAATTTGAAAGCAGTTGCAGAGAGTTGATATTCAAAGTAGAAAATGTGTATGTTATAGCACAGAAAATATTGAGGCAAAAGCACAAAATGCAGATTATCAGCATTTTCTTCTTCTGCTTCAATATTTTCCAAAGCTTTTTCAATGAGATGCATCCAAAAACTAGTTGCAAGAATCGACCCAAAACCCCAGATTGGTACCAGTAGATCATTTTTGAAGCTCTTTTCTCTCAATGTTTTCTTAACTTTCTGATGTTGTGTCAAGAATTTGATGCTTACTTCTCATCTTTATGTTGTGCATTAATCTATCAATCTGCCTCTACTTATTTGTACATAAACTGAAACAATTGGACTAAATTTAGTCAGAAGAAAATTTCTTCTCTTATAATGTTTCTATGATACCGCTTACAGAAAAAACTTTTGATTTAAAAATTAGAACCAAAATTTGAATAACAATTAAGTCTATCAATAAGTAGTTTGAAAAAGGGTCAAATCTCTCTGAGACAAAATTCTTGACAGAATTAGATGTGTCAAATATCGGCCTTTCCATAACCCTTTTGACTTCGAGATAACAACTGTGAACTGTGAACAACATCCTAGTGTATTGTATGAATTTCAAGTCTAAATAATTCCCAATACATTGCAGTCTTCAGTTACAAAAGAATACAGAAAATAGTTGAAAGATAAAAACACACAAGACTAAACAAAACTCAAAATGAAGAGAAAGGGAGGGGTAGAACAGGCAGGCCGAGTACCTGATAAGAGGGGGGGAACCATGCTCAAAAATTGTTGTTACAATTTCAAACTCTGTTGTGGGTACTCATTCGAATTGTTTCAAAAAGATGATTCAAATAAATACCCCCAACATAGGGCCCATAGAACAAAAACAGATATTTTGTCACTTAAGAGACACTTTAAATGAGTACCCACAACATAGGATTTGATGAATGATAACGGATCTTTTGCGATTAGAAAATAGACCAATAATCACCCATTCCTAAACAATATGTACATCTGCAGTTTCGAATAAACAAATGGCTTTTTTACTTCAAAACTTATACTATCATTTACTGTTCATGAATCAAACCCTAAGTTGAGGGTATTCATTGGAATCCTCTGAAAAAGGGGGCTTTGAAAAGTACCCACAATATAGAGTTAACCCTTTCCCAAACAAGACCTGGTTTTTACGTCCTTAATAGAAAAGGCTTTGGAAAACATTGGGACAAAAGATGAAACTGCTGATGACCAGCAGTTTCTCCTTTTGTCTCAATATTTTCTGAGCTATATTGTACACAAATCCCTTCTTTTTTCACACCAATTTTGTCATCTGCAGCAGCTTTTAAATAGGACCACCACATTTTATGTCTTTTGGGAAAGGGTTAACCCATTACCAAACAACAAAATTTTAGCCTAGACCAAACTAAAAGGTGTTGCAGATGGCAAGTTCCATTGAACAAAATTTAACATTTTTTGGTCTTTCTTGGTAGAAAAAATTGTGGGAAATGAAGAAATTGCTTGTCACAAGTAATTTCTTTATTTTCCACAATGTTTTCCAAAGCCTTTATTTAGTTAGGCGTCCAAAAGTGTCAATGTTTGTGGGAAAGGGTTAAGATAATGGATATGAAACAACAAATTTAGAATGCCCTTTACCCACTCTTATCAGTTTCCACGGCTCTGACATAGGGAGGGGGAGGGGAAGATGTAACACATTTCACAAATACAATGGAATGATCCTTCAAAGTCTTATTTTATCATTATTCCTCCTTTTATCACCATTTGTACACAATCCCATTCTGTTCACCATTCGTTATCTCCTTTTTACACAATCTTTTTCCTTTTTACAAAAGCTTTCCCTTTCAACCCAGTTACTATTTATTTTCTTTGCACAAACTTCTTCCAGACTTAAATCCTTTCTATACACCATTTCTCTTATCACACAGTCTTTTTTCTGCATCTTGTGAATATTTTGGCGTAAAAAATTCTTTTATCCACTTCTGCCTTCTTTTTGCCTTTTTTTCATTGTTCATTTTCAGAAAACTTTTCACTTTAACCCTTTTCTAACCACTGGCTCCTTTTGATACTTCCACTTGATAAGAATATAAAAAACCTTGACGAAAAAGAAAAATATTGATCATCAAAATTTTCTTCTTTTCCAACAAGGTTTTCTACAGAAAAAACTCAGAGATTTCAATAGGAATTTCATCAATTTAATCGTCTGCAACTCATTCAATTTGGACCATCCTAATAAATACATTAATTTGGGAAAAGAGTTAAAACACCTAGCCAAAAATTTCGCTGATTCATGGTCATTGAATCATGATTGAATAATAATTATATTTTGTCACAGATCAATTTTCACAAATAAAACTAGTTTAACTATGTTAAAATATTCCTTGCAAAAAATATACACTAGTTTCTATGGTCCTTTTTCGCTATACATCCAAGTCCTTTGGCGGTTGATTTGTAATGAAAGGTTCATTCCACATCCTACGAAGATCGCCCTGCAATAAAAAAGAAATACACAAAATATGACTTATCATTTTGTTAAATGAAATAACTTTGCCTCAATTATTTCTGCCTTACTGACATTTCTCAAGATACATTCTGAAAGAGCCAAAATTTTACAAGAGCCGCTTAATTATATTTCAATAAATTATTCCCTAAATATCAACTAATGAATATCAAAACATAAGTCTCTAGTTTTTTCTAGCATATGTTCATTTTTAAAATTCAATAATCAGCATTTTCTATTTTTCCCTCAATATTTACTGTTCAATAACATAAAGGAATGATATCATTATCAACATCTATTTTGTCGTCTGTACTTGCCTTGACTTCGAAATTTGAACATTTTAAAATTTTGTTGTTTGTGAATTTGAAAGGGTTAATATGTCTTCTACCTCAAATCAAAATATTTGACCAACTATAGAATAACCTTGTGAAACATTGAAGGAAAAAAGACAACTCACTTTTAGATATGCCATGGTGAGAAGTGGTAATAATGTAAATGGAACGAGATACAACAGTGCAGGCTGGGCCGCCTTGAAGACTTCTGATGAAATAGTGGCAGTCAGCAACCCTGTAAATGTACAACAATATTGTCATATTCACAATATACATGGTCTTGTATTCATCCTTTACCAACTATCAACTTTTGACAAGCAATTTCTTTATTTCCCAAAATTATTTTCTACCCAAGAAGGCAAAAAACATGATAAATTTTATTCACTTGAAATTTGTTGTCTCCAACACCTTTGAACTTGGGCTAGTCCAAAAATTTGTCGACTTGTAATGGTTTAACCTTCCTTTTTTGTGTCACAACACAAAATTTCAAAACTTGATACATTTTGATGCATTCAAAGTCAGGTAACTAGGATCTTTCTCAAAAAATTTCATCCAAACTCATCTGACAGATCTTGGACTTTATTGAACAGACAGAAAGAGAAGATGGTTCAGATATTCATCCACATTTTGTGAGTTGTAGCCCATAATTACAATTGTTTCTAATTACTACACCGTGATGCATTTTAACGTCTCGCAAAATGGAGGCTTAAGAAAACATCATGGAAAATGAAGAAATTGCTTGTGACAAGTAATATCTCCATTTCCCACAATGTTTTCTATACAAAAAGATTAAAACATTTTTAGTGTCATAAGCAATTTCTTCATTTTCTACAACAATTTCCTACTCTTTACCTTTCGGGGTGTCAAAACGCGTCATTATGTAGGAAACAGCTAACCCTTTCCCAAATGAAAAACTTTAGGGTGGTGCAATTTAAAAGCTGCTGTAAACGACAAAAAGCATGATGTCAAAGGTAGAATTTGTGTAAAATATAGAACAGAAAATATTGAGACAAAAGGAGAAACTGCTGGTTATTAGCAGTTTCTTCTTTTGTTTCAATGTTTTCCCAAGACATTTTCACATGGAACGTCAAAACCAGGGCCCCGTATTACTAAACATCTTACGATCAAGTTTTTGTGTAAACTGTGTAACAAGACATCTGATTGCACAAAAAATCCGACTGAGCCAACCAGGGCTGTTGTTACAAGTAATTATGTAACAAGAGGACCATGATGGTCCTAATTCGCTCACCTGAATCAAGATGACAAGATAAAAATGGCAATTAGGTCAAATTCAAAGACATCAACCTAATGGTTTTCTGTTTGGAAACAATTAGGGAATAATTTTGTTCGAATCGATCCTGTAAAGTTGGATATGAATTAGCACAATGGTTGAAGTTATTTATGATTTCGCAATATACAACATACGGCTAATTTTCAAAGCATACTGATCTGTTAGAGATTGATCATTTATGATATATCATTATAACAAATTATAAGCACAATTTACAAGATTTGGTTTGTTATTTGAAAAAATATAGCGAAAGATCAACATCTGATAAGCTAAGCTAATCCCTTCTTATTTGTTTACATAAGATAAACATATGGACAGCCAGAGCAACAGATAAGAGAAATAGATAAATGAAATAGAAACAGCACTCTAAATTTATTATTTATATCCAAACACTATGTAGAATTTAATCTTTTCAAGCAGATGATTGAAATGATCACCAACAACATAGGATTTGATGAGTATTGAAACAAAATGTTGATTTCTGAAAAGCTATCATCTCCTCTTATCTGCAGCCTGTATGATTCCAAAAGTAAATGGTTCAAAATTGCCTTGTAAAAGGTAGAACCAACAATATAAGGCTTAGTTTCCATGTATAGTGATGGTTTCTTGTATTCTGGTAGCCATTCATGAAATGAGGTCTTACACAAAATTTCAAGGTTCTAGGCCAAACAGTTTAGAAGAAAACTAAGTATCTCTGTGACAAGCCACAGTAAAGTATGATTTTCAATGCAAGAAATTTCCCCAACCCTGCCAAACCCATATACTTTTTATAAAATCAAAAAATTCCAGACACAATTTTGAAACGAGTCACTCAAGGAACTTTCCAGTCGCATTTGGTTTAAATTGGTCAAACGGTTGATTTTTAAAGAATTTTCTTCTGATTTCTTTAAGTCTGATAAGCCCCTTTTTCCCTGCCACGCCCACATTTTTTGACAAATTTAAAAAATTGTGAACAAATTTTGAAAAGAGTGACTCAAGGCACATTCCAACCCAGTTTGGTTCAATTGAGCCCAATAGTTGATTTTTAAAGAATTTTCTTCTGATTTCTCTAAGTCCGATAAGCCCCTTTCTCCCTGCCACGCCAACATTTTTTCACAGATGTACAAATTTGTGAACAAATTTTGAAAAAAGTAACTCAAGGCATATTCCAACCGAGTTTGGCTCAAATTGGCCCAATAGTTGATTTTTAAAGAATTTTCTTTTGATTTCTCTAAGTCGGATAAGCCCCTTTCTCCCTGCCACGCCCACATTTTTTGACAAATGTAAACATTTATGAACAAATTTTGAAAAGAGTGACTCAAGGCACATTCCAACCGAGTTTGGTTCAAATTGGCCCAATGGTGGATTTTTAAAGAATTTTATTATGATTTCTCTAAGTCTGATAAGCCCCGCCCTGCCACGCCCACATTTTTTGACTTATCAAAAATTCGCGAACAAATTTTGAAAAGGGTCACCCAAGGAACATTCCTGCAAGGTTTGATTAAAATTGCCCAAATGGTTTGGGAGGAGAAGATGTTTAAAGAAATTGTGAACGGACGGACAGATGGACGGACGGACGGATGGACAGATGGACGGACAGACGGACGGACGACGGACGATGAGCGACCACAATAGCTCACCTTGAGCACTTTGTGCTCAGGTGAGCTAAAAATCAAATGTACAATCGTTCGTAATACGGGCCCCTGGTCTTGTTTGGAAATGGGTTAAACAATGTATTATCTCACCTAGAAAGTATCCTATGAGTGAACAATGAAAGTAGGTCAGTCTCTGTATATAGTTGGGTGGTGGGGGTATCCCCTGGTCCACGGGATTCAGCTGTAGTCGCTTGTACGCGTCGTAACGTAACACAAAACACAACAGGAGACCTGGCATCACCTGCACAAGCAAACATAAAATGAGCCATCAATCATGTACACCATTACCAAATGGCAATATTCTAGACTGGTCCAAATTTAAAGATGTTGCAGGCAACAATTCCAAGTGATTGAAATTTTACATTTTTGGTCTTTCTATGTAGCAAATATTGTGGAAAATGAAGAAATTACTGTCATAAATATCTCATCAAATGTCAGATAGGATATTTATTGGCTGAGCTTGGTTTGAATGAAATACCACAGGATTAATAGACTCTGAAGTTTATGAAAGAGCTATCAGGGCTCTGCCAAACATGGTTAAACCCTTGTCTTTTTGTTCCTTGGCTTTCACAATTAGAACATGACTTGAAAAGCCTTGATTGGAAAAAGACAATGCTGACATGGATTATTGGTATTCCAAAATTAAAGCGTCAAAAAGGACATGTATCTTAACCCATTCCTAAACTAGACCGTGTTTTGAGGTTCCTAATAGAAAAGGCTTAGAAAAACATTGGGACAAAAGAAGAAATTTCATGGATTCATAGTAATTTCTCCTTTTGTCTCAATACTTTCTGCACTATAATATGCACAAATTCTAACTTAATCAACAACTATTTTGTCATCAGGAGCAGCTTTCAAGTTGGATAGCCCCAAAATTGTGTTGATTGGGAAAAGGTTAACCCACTACCAGACGGCAAAACTTTAGACTGGTCCAAAGTCAAAGATGTTGCTAAGGACAATATCAGTTGAATGAAATTTTACATTTTTTGTCTTTATGAGTAGAAAACATTGTGGGAAATGAAGAAATTGCTTGTCTAAAGCAATTTTTTTCATTTTCCACAATGTTTTCCTAAGCCTTTATTTTGTAGGAAGCCAAAAGGCGTTTTAGTGTGGGGATGGGTTAAAAGAACAATATGCAAAACTTACAATGTCTCCCAGGCCCAACATAGAAAAGTGACTAGAATTCTGCATGCTGAAAAACAAAGGACACACATTAAGTATTTTCTAGTATGTAAGGTTACACATAATCTATCAATACAAATAAATATATCATGCTTTATCATATCTAAGCAGAGACAACACAGAATTATTACAGACCAAGCATTAATCAGTTCTAAAACTAGAACTGTCGCAAAGCGGACAAATACCCTCCACTAGCACCTTGTCACTGAAAAAATAGCTATAGGTCAAAAGGTTCTTTACTAGGAGCACCGAAACGGATTTTAAACAAAGTCCGATTGTGACCTTGACCTTCGTGACCCAAACAATAGGGCAGCTCCTTGGGTCATGGGCAACAGCTGTGTAAAGTTTCATGATCCTAGGTCAACTGGTTCTTGATTAAGAGCACGGAAACGGATTTTAAACAAAGTCCAATTGTGACCTTGACCTTTGACCTTCGTGACCCAAAAACAATAGGGCACCTCCTTGGGTCATGGGCAACATCTGTGTAAAGTTTCATAATCCTAGGTCAACCAGTTGTTGAGTTCAGAAACGAAAAAAGTCTACGGATGGACGGACAGATGGACGGATGGACCGACGCTCCAACATTTCAGGATTAAGTGTTTTTTATTTGATCTTTATGTAGAAAAGTGCCACATAAAATGTAGGGGTGTAACGATAGATCGATAGGTCGCTGTATCATGATAGTGACAGTCACGATATTGATGTATCTATTGTGGTTTCCGATATCGATAACTATCGCCGATAGTATGTTCAACTATCGATAGTTTCGATAGTACAAGTGCACTTACCCAATTATATTTTTGTTGAGGTAACTCTCTAAAAAAGGGGAAAAACAAAAAGGAATCGTAAGAAAAAGGTTCCCCATTTAATTTGGCGAACTTTCATTTTCAGGCTTGTTTGATTATTGTATCTTATGTACTCCAATTACATTATGAAAATATGTTCGCTTTGAAAATGAAATAAGTTTTTTATCTATTCAAAGTCATCTGTATTTCTCTCAATTAAATCTTATGCAGTTGAAACCGTAATTCAAGAATAGTAAAACTATGTGAAATTTTGGAATAAACAAAAAATGATCGATTAGAGAATAATTATTATGTTTTATTACTTTTTTCGGATTCACTAATCCTGTGTTAATGTTTGAAGTACATTTATTTCGTCTGATCGGGAAAGGCGCGCAACTTTGAAATAGTGAAGAATAAAGTCGATAAAGCTCGTTTTTGGCCCATTTTGAAATAATTATTTCATAATCAGGTTCAGAGATTTACTTTAAACTGGTGATGTAACTTTAAGTCTAATTTCCCACCAATTCTGGAAAAATCTGCAGATGTTCTCGTAAAATATTCGAAACAATTCATCTACTGATAGTATCGTGATACATCACGATATATTTCTGACGATATTGATAGTATCACGATATCAATCCTACGATAGTAAAACTATCACGATAGTCATTTTCCAAGTCGATAGTCAGCCCTAATAAAATGGCATGGTTTAAGTGGTTTTGTTCTTTATTTCATATAAATAATGGACAGATTGAACCTCATAAACACCATAAGGTTTGCCCGGACAGACAGACATGGTGAACCCAATATACCCCCATCTACTTCGTAGGTGGGGGGTATAATAATCTCTGAATCGATGATAAACATAATTTTCTACAACCCTTTTGATTTGCTAGCAACAACATTGAAATTTTAGTCTAGGAAAGAGGTAACCCTGCAGAAGATAAAATCTAAACAAGATATCCTGGTGAAACAATAATGCAACCAAAATGGCTATTTTTTTTTTTCAGAAAAGGCTAATGTTCAGTTTTCGGACAGACAGGCGGGCCCACCAAACAGACAAAAAAACATGAGTAAAACAATAAGCCCTTGTATAGAAAAATCGGGGGCATATTGTTTTGTTTCTGTCTCTACCTCTGTTTTATTATAAACAAGAGCTGTCATAGACGGATAATGCTCCCCGAATAAGTGTTTGTCACAAAAAAAAACAACTTTCATACATTAAGCCCCCTTTTCACATGACGGATTTTTTTGTACACACATTATTTATAGAATATAGACTAGAACATCTTATTCCTCACATAAGAAGAAAATTTCATTCCATTCTGCCCATTAGATAAAGAGAAATTGGAGAAAAACTAATTTTTACATTAAGGCCCCTTTTTCCATGACACAGCCTCAAATTAAGAAACGGAAGAAAAGGTCTCTAGGTATTGACCCCACGAGTTCACATGTGAAGTTTCATTGAATTTGGTCCAAGGTTTGCTGAGATCTGGCTGTGGACGGACGGACGGAAGGACAGCGTGGCGACTATATGCTCCCCCGAAATTTTTTCGGGGAGCATAAAAATTAGAAAATGAAAGTGGTTACCTTGGAAATACAAGCTTTCCTGGAAGAGAAAGTTTTGGAGCTTCCCGTACTAGACCCGTAAAGTGGAACTTCTTTGCTAGCATGCCAACCTGAATAAAGAAACAATCACTTTACCCAAGACCAAATAAGACCTGGTTTGACCTGACTATTAGAAATGGCTTTGAAAAACATCGAGGCAAAGGAAGAAATGCTAATAATAAGCATTTTCTGCTTTTGTTTCTATGCTATATTACACACAAATACGATTTTTTAAATTTAGTAACTTTCCTTTTGTCGGCAGCAGCTCGTTTGAATTTTGAGAACCCTATCATTTTGCTTTTTGGGAAAGGGTTATTTCATTACCACCAGACAGCAAAATTTCAGACTGGTCCAAATTCAAAGATGTTATTCAATTTGTTTTTGGGGTAGAAAACATTGTTGGAAATGAAGATATTGCTTGTCAATTTTTTTCATTTCCCACAAACCCAAGCATTCTTCTTGATGGGTGTCAAAAAGCATAACTGTGTGGAAAGGTGTTAACTCTTTCCCAAACAAGGCCTGGTTTTGACGTTCCCACAGCATGTTTTAACACTTTTCCAAACAAGTCCTGAGGCGTGTTCTTTAGAGCGAGATTTCTTAAGATGTTTTAGGATAAAGCGTTCTTCTGGGCAAGATTTTTAAGACGATCACTGGGAGCCGCCATTGCTCTATACTTATTTCGGAACCCCTTGGTAAATTCTGTAGAATCTATATGGGAGAGAATTGACCGAGTTGTTCTGAATGCTCTATGATTCATAAACCGTGGTGCGGAGTTCCGAATGCTCCATACTTCATACAAATGATGTCATGATGACGTCATTTGTATGAAGTATGGAACATTCGGAACACCTTGCTTATAATCTCGGTCTCAAAGACGCTTTATCAAAAACATCTAAAGAAATCTTAAAAAATCTCGCTCTAAAGAACGCGCCTCTGGTTTTGATGTTAACCCATTACCAGAAACTTTAAACTGCTTTAACACATGAGAAAATGAAAATAACATCATTTAGAAATTAAATGTTTGTGAGTGAAATTACTTACAGGATTATCTGCAGGCCTTGTTGCCACTTTGACCATCACATTAGCACTAAATATATACGAGGAGAAAAATACCTGCAATGTATGTAAACATAGATAAGCAACAGTATCCATTTCTGTAAAAGATTGCCATTTATATATTGTATTTAAATTTTTGTGTGTTAGTACAAAACCTCATAACTACATGTTGATTAAAGCTGTAGTTATGAGGTTTTGCAATAACACTGTAATTTGATAGATGAACCTTGTCAATACATGAGTTAACTCAAATCAAAAGAAAGACTTTGTTCCACTATCATGGGTCAAACTCTCACCACCCTAGATGAAAACCCTATGTTATGCCCCTTCACAAAGGACATTACAGTGTTATGTGCATTGCCTTCTCCAAAATTCCTTATTTCTAAATTGAAATTACGGCAAACTGCTAACAGTAACCCAAAACATATCACACATTACATGAGTTAACAGAAGGTTCCACTTAGAAATATTTCACTTCCCCTTTTGAGTTAGAAAAAAAATAGAGTCACAAAATGCATCATATATCAGCAGAAAAGTTGATACACTAAGTTAAAGACTAGGAGGTCTCATAAATGTCATGAATGCTCCATAAGACCCATTCCTTAGGATGACTACTAATGCTATAACGGAATATGTCACTATTCATTGTAAGGAAGAATAGAACTAGATCAGCCTGCACATATGTGCAGTCTGATTTAATTCTATTCTGCATGCTAGTCTTAGTTTGGGGTTAATGAAAGATTCCACTTACCCAAAATACATCATAAATCAGTAGTCCCACAAGCAGTAAAGTTGATACTTTCAGACTAGGCAGTCTTACCAATGCTATGAATGCTACACACAGACCCATGCCTAAGGCTGAAAAGAAATTAATCAGAATTCAATTAAACAGGCTTACAATATACAAACAAGTAAAATTATACATGTATTAACAAATTGATATCATATGAATTGGTCAACCTGAATTGGTAGATTGTTTCTGTCTAGCAAATAACTTGCATCAAGTTCATTTAGTCCTTCTAAATAAAGTCTATACCTATTTTTAATTTTCTTCATTTCTAGTGGCATTTATTGTAAACTTATCCACAAAAGAAAGTGAAAAACTTGTTACTAGCTCTAGCATGGGTCCCTTTAATGTTGTTGAAATGAGTAATTGAAGTTTTTTCCCCATTCTGTTCAATTTGAAACAGAACTAAAACAGAAACGCATGAAGCAAATGCACAGACAATATCCTTCATTATTTTATTGTGATGACAAATAAACAATTAATCATATTCTTTTTTTTATGATTCATTTTTTTACTTATTTTCAAAATTTCCAATGAAAGTGTGGGCTACACACCCAAATCAGGCTGCAACTTACCATCCATAAGCAGCAAATGTCCAGCTAGCACCCATACACAAACCAACAGATAAGATAGGGACAAGTGGCATTTGGCCTCTTCAAATAATGTTTTTTATCAAGGAAACAAGATGTGTTTGTGAAACATTAATGCCCCTCAAAAGGCAAATGTTATGTTTTCAACTTAAGTTTTAGACTGACAGATGGACAGACAGACAACCGTAAAACATTATGCCCAATCTTTCGATACTGGGGCATCAAAATATTGAAAGAAAAGATGCAATTGCTGATCTTTTCTCTCAATGTTTTTCAAAATCCTTTCAACCAGGAATGACAAAACCAGGCCCCCATTTCTCGAAAAAACTTAAGTACATTCTCAGACTCAAATCTGAGCACCATGCTCAAATCGCACAAAATCCATGTGGACTTCAATCAAATACCCTTCAACATTGGAGAGTATTCCTTTGAAGTTGAGCATGTGCACATGAGTATGTAATTAAGTTTTTTTAGAGAAACCAGGGCCAGTTTTTACTTGGGAAAGGGTTAATCAGTGTATGAAATATTGATCAAAATGGCTTGATTTATCGGGGATTAGCACCGTTTTCAACTGCTATGGTCACCTAACCATGGATTCCTGTCATTTCTCATATCAGTACTACCACAACATCCTAACCCAGCCTCCAGCTGCTCGCCCACATAGGTTAACAATATCAACCCTATGTTGTAAGACAATTTTGTCCGAAAGGATATTTGCTACGACCAAGAATAGAACCCGGGACCTCTAGAGTGAGACGAAATGCAACTTACCATCCATGAGTAGCCAATGGCCAGTAAGCACCCATACACACACCAACAAGAATGAGAGGAAAAATGACATTAATTCTGCAGCTGTGAATCGTCCACACAGACCAAAAGACATTCTGAAATCAAACAGAAAATCCATTAATATTACAACAAATGGTGCATCAAACCATGTACACAAACCAACATGAAGACGAGGATATCACAGAGACAATTCATGAACTATTTCCACAATTAATCAAACAATTAATAAGACTCTCAAAATAATTCTTTGATTGGGTGGAAAATTTTGAGGAAAAGGGAGAAAATGCTGGTAAATCAATATTTTCCAAAGCTTAAACTGTCTATGCATTATTCCCTTGGATTAACATGATACTTATATTGTGTTTCCAAATTTCTTACTAGATCTACCAGTTTTTAACTCAACCGAATTTTCATCCAAGGCCATGTTAAGTTATAACACCAAGCTATTCAATATCTTGCTAATGAAAGTAATTCATGATTGCATTTACATATCACACAAAGGACCTTTTCTTTTCTCAGAATAAGTTATTAACTAAACCAGCTGTTCCTAATGGTACATAAATCACTTTATTTTCACATACACTGTAAATGGAAGGAGGTTCACAATGCAAACATAAATTCTTAGTTCTTTTGACCTCATGACATTGACATTTCACCGATATATTATGGCCTACATTGAGGATAACATTTTAAACAAAACTCAATTTTGACACACAAATGTCCCTGAAATGACAATTTCTTTTTACAAAAAATCAAGATGATGTGTTTGTGAAACACTAATGCCCTCACCATGGCATACTTTTGGAGAAAATACCAATGTTAAGATTTCAGACAGACAGGAGCAAAACAATATACCCCCAATATTTCGATACGGGCCATTAAAGGACCTTGACATTTCACCTTGTGAGGAGAAAATGTTGTGCTCATGGTGCATTTAATGCTTTTCCGTCCACAAAAATAAAATTAATCAAGATTTGACTTGCATATAATATGCATAGAAAATATTGAGACAGAAGAAGAAATTGCTCATTATCAGTAATTTTCTTCTTTAACCTCAAAACATCAATGTTTTCCCAATTTTTTCCTATTTGAGACATCAGAAGATCTTGTTTGGAAGGAGGTTTTAAAGTAAGTGTGGTAATAAAAATTTGTCATTTATTCATTTATTGCTACTCACTTTTGTCCATTGGAGCATGGTCGCATGAGATACTGGCACATGGGAAGAAGTAGAAAGGCAAAAGCCACTGTAGCTAACACTAAAATACACAGAATAATTGCAATCAATGCCTGACAACAATGACAAATCATATATAAATATCTGGGCTCATTAGGTCTTGGTTTTGATATCTCCGATAAAATAGGCTTGGGAAAACATTGAGGCAAAAGAAGAAAATGATGACTATCAGCATTTACTCCTTTTGCCTCAATGTTTTCTGCTATATCATTCACAAATTCTACCTTTAGTAACATCCATTTTGTTGTCTGCAGCAACTTTCAAAATGGACCACCTTCAATTTTTTCAGTTTGAGAAATGGTTAGAGTAGGTATGGGGGAGCATGGTCGCATGACTTACTGGCACATTTGAAGTGACGTCCCAAAAAGATAAAGGCTTCAGAAAACATTGTTGAAAATGTTTTGTAGCCAAAAATATTTCGTTCACTTGAAATTGTCTTCAGTAACAAATTTGACTTTAGAACTGTTTTAACCCTTTCCCAAACAACACCTGGTTTTGACGTCTCTAAAAGAATAGGCTTGAGAAAACATTGGAACAAAAGAAGAAACTGCTGATAACCAGCAGTTTCTCCTTTTGTCCCAATATTTTCTGAGCTATATTTTATACAAATTATAGCTATATCAGCATCTAATTCATCGTTTGCAGCCACTTTCATATTGGACCACCACAAAATTTTGACGTTTGGTAAAGGGTTAAGTTTTGCCATCTAGTAATACGATAATTATTGCAATCAACATAAAATTGCAGTTTGTTTACAATACAGAAGAAATTCTCCAGAAGAAGAAAATAAAACTCATCAGCACAACTTAAAAGTCTTTTATTTGCGTACATTCAAAATCACTATTGAATATCAAAGATCAATAATGAAAAACAAATTTTAATTTTAAACAAAGAAAAATCAATAATTATCACACTAAAGTTACAAATATAGGGAAAAAATCAATATGGCACATTTTTTGTTACAGTTCAATAAATGCACGGTGGACAATCACGTGATGCAACACTTTCAGAAAATCTTCAATAATTTTGTCAATACCGGACCGATTTGAATTCGGTTTGAAGCAGAGAATGTGGACAGATGTCACGCATTAGATGGACGTGGTTGAATTTTGAAAAATCAACTGATAAACAAGAGGACCATGATGGTCCCATATCGCTCACCTGAACTTAAATAATATGAGCAACACTTATATTCAATTCAATTGATATTTATGACTTTAAGACTGAATATGAACTAATGGTCAATAATGTTGTGAAAATCAAACTCATCCAAGCTCTTATGGTGCCCAACATTGTTTTTTTTTTTTTTTTTTTTTTTTTTTTTAAATAATTGTAGATTCTAGAGTGTAAACAATTTCGAAAACAGCCAAAAATGGCAATTTTATCAAATTCAAGGGCACATAACTCTCGTCTTTCTGGCCAGATCAGACTTAAAATCAACCTCATCTGAGATCTAATATTCTCAAACATTGTGTCCAGGATTTGTCTTGATTTATCTATAATTGTATTTTTCTAGAGTGTAAACAAGGTTGACAACAGCCCAAAATGGCAATTTTATCAATTCAAGGGCACGTAACTCTCCTCTTTCTAGTCAGATCAGACTGAAAATCAAAGTCATCCCAGATCTTATGGTCTCCAACATTGTGTCCATGTTTTTTCTTGATTGATTAATAATTGTAGATTCTAGAGTGTAAACAAGGTCGAAAACAGCCGAAAATGGCAATTTTATCAAATTCAAGGGCACATAACTCTCGTTTTTCTAGTCAAATCAGACTGAAAATCAAACTCATCTGAGATCTTACAGTCTCCAACATTGTGTCCAAGATTTGTCTTGATTGATTAACAAGGTCGAAAACGGCAATTTTATCAAATTCTAGGGCACTTAACTCTCGACTTTCTGATCACATCAGACTGAAAATCATACTCATCCATGATCTTATGCTCCCCCAACATTGTGTCCAAGTTTTGTCTTGATTTATAAATAATTGTAGATTCTAGAGTGTAAACAATGTCAAAAACAGCCAAAAATGGCAATTTTACCCAATTCAAGGGCGCATACCTCTCATCTTTCTGGTCAGACCTGACTGAAAATCGAACTCATCTGAGATCTTATTCTCCCCAACATTGTGTCCAAGTTTTGTCTTAATTGATTAAATAATTGTAGATTTTAGAGTGTAAACAAGGTCGAAAATAGCCGAAAACGGCAATTTTGTCAAATTCAAGGGCCAAAACTCTCGACTGTTTGATAAGATCAGACTGAAAATCAAACTCATTGAAGATCTTATGCTCCCTAACATTTTGTCCAAGTTTTGTGTTGATTTATAGATAATTGATATCTAAGCGAAGTAACTCTTGACACTACTAAAGAAAACTAGTGTCAAGTGTTACTTCCCTTAGATTAACATAAGAGTGTTAAGCAGCTGAAAATAGCAATTTTGTCAAGTTCAAGGGCACGTAACTCTAGACTTTCTGATCGGATCAGACTGAAAATCGAGCTCATCCGAGATCTTATGGGTCTCTAATATTATGTCTAAGTTTTGTCTTGATTGATCAATAATTGTAGATGCTAGAGTGTAAACAAACTTCAAAACAGCATTTTTTGACATTCAAGGGCAGATAACTCAGCACATTCTGGTCCGATCAGGCCTATAATCGAACTTGTTCGAGAACTTATGATCCTACTTGTTTTGGCCAAGTTTGATCAAGATTGCCTAACTTTTGTGGATGCTAGTGTAAACACCCCGAATGTTGACGGACGGACAGACGCCGGACAAAAAGTGACCACAATAACTCACCTTGAGCACTTCGTGCTCAGGTGAGCTAAAAAGTGATTGAAGATAAACCAAAATTTTGGTTTATCTTCAATCACTTTTTATCAGTTGATTTTTCAAAAATCCAACACGCCAAGCTTATTCCTGGTAATTTCCCACCTTCTCCGCTTCGAACCGAATTCAAATTGGTCAAGTATTAAAAAAGATATTGAAGATTATCAGATATTCTGAGTCACATGATTATACACCGTGAAATGGAAAAGTCAGAGTATCATGGATGAAGGTTTATTTTAACATTTTTAAAATAAATTTCTCATCGAAAACTAAGTTTTATCTCTTTGAGAAATTAAATTTTTGCAGTTTAGGTCAATGTTCATTTTGTCGCTGCAGCAACCTTCAAATAGAAAGAAGCAATACATGTTTACCTTTTGGCAAAGGGTTAACCCATTCCAGTACATTGGCACTTTTTGCACACCTTAAGAAAAGGGTCGGAGAAATCATTGTGGAAAATGAATAAATTGCTTGTAACAAGCAATGTCTTCCTTTCCCACAATGTTTTCTACTCAGAAAGACAAAAAAAATATAAAATTTTACTCATCTGAAATTAATGTCTGATGAATCTTTGAGTATGTACTAGTCTAATATTTGTCGATTTTTTAAAAGGTTAAAACTAATCCGATTAAAATCCGGTTTTAACTTACAGTAACAATTAACATGCAGAATTATGGGGTTATCTTCTATGATATCTTCTTCTGACCGATCAAATAAACAGTTTCGAGATTCTTATAGAGATTAAAATCGTAAACCAGGCCACATGGACATCATATTTCAATGCAGAAAATGACCATGTCAGTTAAGCCTCTCTTACAACCCGTCGTGCGTCTTTTTAAATCGTATGTTTTTAAACGCTGCAAAATCGCACAATTTATAAAGACGCACGACAGGTTGTAAGAGCACCTCATAAGAATTGTCCGGTCATTTCTTTGCTGCGTGCAGTCTGCGTCGTGGTTGCGTCCACAAAAATTGTACGTTGCACGTGCGTGCATCGCACGACTAAACGTACGTTTTAGACGCAGACCGCATGCAGGAGCACGTACGACCGGTTGTAAGAGAGGCTTTAACGCCGCATTCTAATCAGATTGGGTATAAATAAAAGTGCCTACCTGCAGTACAGATAGCGAAGACCATCTGTAGAGAGTCGAAGAATAAAAACATAACTAGTAAAGAGATGGAAGCTCCAATAGGCAGGAATGCTGCCTGACAGGTGTCTATAGTTTGTACATCTGCAATGAAAAATATTGCGCAATAATTACATTAACCCTTGTCCTGCTGATTTTGTTTCATAACAAACTTCCAATTTAATTAAGGGACATTTCAGATAAGATCAATTTTTGCCACAATAATGGAGATGAAAGCAGGCAGTGTAGGCTAAGATCAGACTGCACGTCTGCACTGCACTGCCTGCCAAAACTTTGTGTACAACAGTAAATTGACATGAAGAGCATGGGAAGGGTTATAGATAAATATGTAAATAATATTGAATCTTTGGATAAATTCCATCTTCGCAAGCCAAGGGTGACATCTACGACGTAACGTCGTTTCTGTATTCACCCTTGGCGGATTTAGTCCGATTTTCTTGGTCTCCTGGAAAGCGTTTTCATTGGTTCCAGCAAGGTCTCGCTGGAACCAATCAGATTGTCGACTGATACATTTGTTATGAGTAACCAAATCATGACAACGGACGGGAAAAGGCATTGCATTTGCAACTCAAAAACGCGAAGATGGGCGATTTTTCCTAAGAATTTCACTGCAATAGACAGGAATTCCCTAACTTTAATCGACAAATTATTATATTTTCGACAATTCGACCAAAAAAGCAGCTAACTTTAACATAATCCGTATGACGTATGACGCGAAAGACAACGCGCTTTAATGACGTCATCAATAATGGACGTAAACAACCAGCAGAACAACCGCTAGACGGCGCTTCGCGATTTCAAGAAAATTGGACTAAATCCGCCAAGGGTGAATACAAACGTAGGTGGGTTCAACCTTGGCTAGCGAAGATGGATAAATTCATGCAAAACAATTAAGTAAGGCAGATGGAATGCTGCCTGACAGGTTTCTATAGTTCATACATCTGGGATGAAGAGAAATGATACAAATGAGCCCTGGATCTGGAAAAAGGGCCCTTATAGAATTTTAGACATCTGTGTTTCCGTACAAGACTGTGGTCAGAAGCTGTCTGACAAGGATGCCTACTGTCAATTTTACAAGCTGTTCTAAAGACAATAACATGGATCTTGATCAGACTGTGCATATGCACAGTCTGATCTGGATCCATGTTGTTGTCAAATGCCATAACTAAATTAATGGACCTTTTTTCTGATCATGGCTCAAATCATGATCCTTAGTGCCATCTTGTTGTCATAGATCCATACTGTCATATTAACACAAAGGAGTCAGGATATTTGGCATAATAAATTCTAGTCTCATGTTGCCTACCCCTACTGTATAGCGACAGCAACAAATGACAAATAAACTATCATAAGTTTGAACAATGAATTCATTTTATGCAAAATGCAATTCAAGGATTGGTCTGTTAAATTTACTGTTGGAATATCATTTTCCGTACTCAATATAAGAAGTATTACAATAAAGGTTAATATAGATCTTTCTTTAATACTTTTCGGTGGATTATCGAGAAATAACGGTAGATTATCATTTCATAAACTCACCGCCTATCCAGTGAAATTATCAACTAGAAAGACCTGAAGGTCTTGAGTCGCTCCACAGGCCTGAATTTTTTTGTGGTTTACTATAAAAAAAATTGACAAATTTATCTAAATGCTTAAACTGATATATTTACAAATTCTTGTGATTCTTAGAGCAGAAACAAAGTAAAGAGAAGCAATTATGTGGTCAAAGCAAAAAGAAGGTAAATAATTGACTAATATTTTGGGGATTTTTAGAGTGATGATAAAGTTGAAAACTGTCATTATGCCAAATTCAAGGGCACATAATTCAATATGTGAGTTAATAATTGTGGTAGACTAAGGGAAGTAACTTTTGATATGAGCAATTCAAAGTTCAGTAAGAGTTGTTTTTCCTTATGATAATTAGTTCAAGAAGTTGCGATTGTGCATGTAAGATAGTGGTCATGAAAACAAAGACATTCTGATCTAGAAATATGATTTTGACTTGATAATTTATGTCTTGAACACCACAATAATCAAGCTGAATATTAAACTCGAGCAAGATATTATGGTCTGTCCAAATTTTGTCAGTATTAATCTATGTATGTGGCCACAAAAGTGAAAAAAGTGTCGAAAACTGAAATTTTGTCAATTTCAAGGGCACATAACTCAAATTGTAGTAATGCAATCATCCTGAAAATTACACAAAAGCAAGATCTTGTTGTCAACAAGATTCTGTTTAAATATCACCTTGATTGGTTAACAATTATGGTTGTTAGAGTGAAAACAAAGTCAAAAATTGAAATTTTGTCAAATTCAAGGGCACATAACTCATGAAGTAAAATTCCGATCAAGCTGAAAATTGAACCCAGGCAGGATATCATGCTTATATATATTCTGTCCAAGTTTTGTCTTGATTGGTTGATATTTGTAGATTTTAGAGTAAAAATAAAGTCAAAACCAGCTTTTTTTGACGTTCAAGGGCAGATAACTCAAGTTATTCTGGTTCAATCCAAACTCTTTGTAGGAATCTGAGAGAGGGTCACCCAAGGATCATTCCTGTGAAGTTTGGTTGAAATCCATCCAGTAGTTTCTGAGGAGAAGATTTTTAAAGAAAAAGTTTACGGACGCACGGACGGACGGACGGACACACGACGGACACACCGCCATGACAATAGCCCGCTGGCCTGAAAGGCCAGTGGAGCTAAAAACTTGTGCAACGCTTTCATGCATTTTACCCTATAAAGAAAATTTGTCATAAAATTTCTGCATTTTGTCTAATTTTTGCATTATAGAAATAGAACAAGAGGACCATGATGGTCCTATATCGCTCACCTGAACCAAAATGATATAAGCAACACTTTTTTTCAATTAAAAAAATACTTATGACTTTAAGACTGAAAACGAACTTATGGTCAACAACATTGTGAAAATCGAACTCATCCAAGTTTTCATCGTGCCCAACATTGTGTTCAAGATTTGTCTTGTTTGATAAATAAAGGTCGAAAAACAGCTGAAAACAGCAATTTTGTCAAATTCAAGGGCACATAACTCTCGACTTTCTAGTCAGATCAGGCTGAAAATCAAACTCATCTGAGATCTTATGATATCCAACATTGTGTCCAAAAAATTGTCTTGATTGGTCAATAATTGTAGATTCTAGAGTGTGAACAAGGTCTAAAGCAGCCGAAAACGGAAATTTGATCAAATTCAAGGGCACATAACACTCCACTTTTTGATCAGATTGGACTGAAAATCAAACTTATCCAAGATCTTATGGTCTCAAACATTGTGTTCAAGTTTTGTCTTAATTGATAAATAAAAGTAGATTATAGAATGTAAACAATGTCAAAAACAGCCGAAATCGGCAATTTTATCAAATTCAAGGGCACATAACTCTAATATTTCTGGTCAGATCAAACTGAAAATCAAACTCATCTGAGATCTTATGGTCTCCAACCTTGTGTCCAAGATTTGTCATGATTGGTCAAAAATTGTAGATTCTAGAGTGTAAATAAGGTCGAAAACAGTCAAAAACGGCAATATTGTCAAATTCAAGGGCTTATAACTCTCAACTTTCTGATCAGATAAGACTGAAAATCAAACTCATCCCAGATCTTATGATCCCCAATATTGTGTCCAAGTTTTGGATTGATTGATCAATAATTGTAGATTCTAGAGTGTAAACATCGTCGAAAACAACCAAAAATGACAATTTTGTCAAATTCAAGGGCAAGTAACTCTCAACTTTCTTGTCAGATTAGACTGAAAATCATACTCATCAAAGATCTCATGGTCCCAAATATTGTGTCAAAGTTTTGTCTTGATTGATGTATAATTGCAGATTCTAGAGTGTAAACAAGGTCAAAAACAGCCGAAAATGGCATTTTTGTCAAATTCAAGGGCGCATAACTCTCGTCTTTCAGGTCAGATCAGACTGAAAATCAAACTCATCCGAGATCTTATGGTCTGCAATGTTATGTCCAAGATTTGTCTTGATCGATCAATAATTGTAGATGCTAGAGTGTAAACAATGTCAAAACTAAGTATTTTTCGCATTCAAGGGCAGATAACTCCTGCATTTCTAGTTCGATCTGACCCATAATCGAACTCATCCGAGATCTTATGGCCATACATGTTTTGATCAAGTTTGGTCAAGATTGGCTTATATTTGTAGATGCTAGAGTGTAAACACGAAATTGTGGACGGACGGACGGACAGACGGACAGACAGACAGACAGACGGACGACGGACAAAAAGTGACCACAATAGCTCACCTTGAGCACTTCGTGCTCAGGTGAGCTAATAATCATTTGTTTTTCAAGTAAGATCTATTTGTATTTCATTTGTGTACAAAGAAAGCTACATTTTCACTTGTGGCTTCACCACTGATGAATATAAAGCTTTTGTTGTTCACTCAATGAAATATAAATTGATCTTACACTGAAACAAATGATTATCCTCTATATAGTCTCTAAATTATCATTAATGCTAAAGCTCAAACTTGACTTACTATTTTCTGGTTCTGCACCACTGTAACTTTTTTCTTTCTCTTTTTCTTTATTTTCTTGTTCTATCATTAATGACCTGGATCAAAAATAGACAGTATTTACCGGTAATACAGTAAAAGGGATTTTTTTAAAAAGAATTCTATTATTTGTAATAAACTATAAATTGCAAAATTATGTTTCTTTAATTGAGGCATAAATTGGTTCCAACACTATGATTTTTCTTGATTTCCTTCAAGATAATGGCTTTTAGAAACATGATGGAAAACGAGGAAATTGCTAGTCACAAACAATTTTTTAAATTTCTCACACAGAAAGTATAAACATTGTAAAATTTCAGTAACTTGAAGTTGTCATCCGCATCATTTTTCAGTTTGGAATAGTACAAAAAATTACCGTCTGGTAATGGGTCAAAGCACTGAGAGTGATTTGAAATTGAAATATACATTGTTCTCCCCCCACTCCATGAGCTACAGAGACCAACCAACACCTTAACCTATAATGTTGGCAACTTGCATAAATTTCAGAAATTAACAGATAATTATGTGACTGTCTTACCTAAAGCTTCCATATACTATCAGCAATATAGATATCACAAATGTTGACACTCGGGATGAGTCCATCACAGACAGGGCCCTGTAACAGCATAAATAAAACATGGTAAGTCACATAGGGTCCTGTACAAGCATACACAAAATTGAAATAGAATTATCATTTTCAAAAGCTGTATATAACAAATATCATTTTCAAAAGCTGAAAATAGCATATTGTGTTTCTAACATATCTTTTTGTGTATGTATGGGAAAAGAAAGTTCTTACTTTGTTGTCTACAATGGGTTTTTTCAATTCTCAACTCTGACTCACCTAACCCTTTCCTTGTAAAGTGATAAAAACTTTCCCACGGTAAAGAGTTAAAAAATTCAATCCTTTCCAAAACAAGACCTGAATTTAAAGTTCCTTGCAATTAGTACAAAGGCTTGGAAAAATATTTAGCATTATTAGATCTATATTCTTTTTTTGCAGTAATATTTCTTGAGTTATATTGCGCACAAATCCTATATTTATTAGCATCTAATTTTTCTTTTGCAACTGCTTCCAAACTGGAAGAGTCTAAGATTGTTTTAAGTGTTAAAATAAGCACTTACGAGAGATTGGCAGCCTCCGCTAGCTGCTCCTCGGTGGCCATCTTGGCAGCTATGCAGGGTCTACACTTGTATACTCCTTTATTGTTCTCTTTTTATAATACGGTCACACAAGTAAATCAATAGCAAGTCATCTGCTTGCTTTAAAACATCCCTGCAACCACAATCTAACCGCAATCTCTTTGTTTGCACTGTTACTCTATTCCACTTTGCGATAATTTCTTTGTCTTTTTCAATTTATTACACTAAATATTGATATAGGCCCACTAATCACTGATATTTATGAGGATAATAAAATCTATAAAATTGAAATTTCTAAAAAAAAAATTACACAATTTTTGTACTTGATTAAAAAAATTTACACACTATAATGTGATGATAAAATCAGCTGTTAAAATATGCATAGTAAGTTGCTGCAACTCATCCGTGAAACTCCTCTTGCGACGAACGCAGTAAAAACCTCGATCAATATCCCTCTGAACAGCTTGTAATTTTGTTCTTTTTCAACAAAACTTTCACAACAGCTTGTTTCTTCAAATGACTCAGGCTTTGACAAATCTTGACTGATATATTAAACTGTTGACATCAACTTCAAGACTTTGATGGATTTTTCTTAATCTGAAAGAAAGAAATTCATTCATTAACCCATTACCAGACAACAAACTTTAAGGATGGTCTAAATTCAAAGGCCTTGCAGACAACAATTTCTTGCAGTCTGCAACTATTTTCCAATTGGAACAGTCAAAGCTTTGCTATTTGGGGCAGAGTTAAAATGCACTTAACACATTTATGCACATTGATGCATTTTGACACTTTTGAAAAGAAAGACTTTGGAAAACATTGTGGAAAATGAAGACAAGCAATTTCTTCATTTTTTCACCAATCTAAATTTCATCCACTTGAAATTGTTGTCTGCAACATCTTTGAATTTCGAACACTCTAAACTTTTGCTGTCTGGTAAGCGGTAAACCCTTTCCAAAACAAGACCTGGTTTTGTCGTCCCTAATAGAAAAGGCTTGAGAAAACATTGAGGCAAAAGAAGAAAATGCTGATAATCAGCATTTTCTCCTTTTGTCTCAATACTTTCTACTTTATACACAATTCCTATCTTTTACTGCACCCATGTCGTCGTCTGCAGCAGCTTTCGAATTGCATCACCCTTATATTTTGTCGTTTGGGAAAGGTTTAAAAAAGTTTTACACTAAAAGGCATTTCTAGATAAACTTGTCAAAACTGGCGAGTCTACAGCATTAAAACTTGACAGTTTAAACCTATAAATCATATTTGACATGGTGGGTATACCACGTGACTTTTGGAAAGCGTCCACACGGAAAAATCGTCCGCTTCAGGGTATGTTTTGTTTAATTTCTCAGCTTATACTCTATTGATTTTGATGAGATAAAGTGCACAGAACGCGCCTTTGAGAGGGCTATTTCCGGCTCTAACTCACCTTGCTTCAAATCCAGTGGTTTCTTCAAACATTCAAGCCAAATTATTTGTAAGTGCAAAACGAAAGTGGGAAGCGTTCACGTTCACTGACAAAAACTTTCGCTTGAATGTTTGAAGAAACCACGGGATTCGGAGCAGAGTGAGTTACAAACGGGGATAGCCCTCTCAAATGCGCGTTCCATGCACTTTATCTCGTCAAAATCAATAGAGTATAAGCTGAGAAATTATACAAAACATACCGGTACCTTGAAGCGGACAATTTTTTCGGTGTTAACGCTTCCCTAAAGTCACATGGGTTACCCACTGTGTTTGACCAACTACATGTTTTATCCTAGGTTTCCACTACCAATCAAATAAACTTGATCAAACCCAATCAAAAGATCGAGTACAGATTGAGCACGGTCAGCATGGGTGATAGGGAGTGGCAAGGGTAAATGGAGCTGATCTGTATCACTAGCGCTTCCTACTCAAATTCTTAATATAGTGGCATTTTCTTCATTTGTCTCATTATTTTCTATGATACAATATACGCAATTTCAATATTCATTAACACATTTCATCATCTGATGATCTGCAGTAGCTTTTAAGCTGAACCAGTACAAAAACTTATACTTGGAAAAGGTATCCATTATTTTCGTAAAGTAATAAAGCCTACAACCTAAAATTAAACAAAGGCTAAAGTGAAAGATTTCCTCCCAAAGCTATCAACACATGAATGCACAGCTTTATACTTATGATGAGGGACATTTCTTTTATATTTACAAATGCCTTTTAGTGATATCAAAATCACCTATTTTAACTTTGACCTAGTCATTACTTCACAATTTTTCCCAGAGGCAAACTGACAATCACTGGCATATATTTCAAAATAAAGTTCATGCAACTTTTTCTTTGTTTCATATTTTTAAGTAATATGCATGAATGAATAAATAGGTATGACTGCTGAAAAGCCAACGCTGCCAGACATTCTGTGATTATTCAATAATGTATATAATAAGTCTCTCCAACTCTTTCATTTAATTAAGCCTCTCTTACAACCTGTTGTGCGTCTTTATAAATCATCCGTTGTGCGTCTTTATAAATCATATGTTTAAAAAATCTTCGAAGACGTTCGATCTATAAAGACTCACGACGGGTTGTAAGAGAGGTTTAAAACAAGTACATTCAAACCAAGTTAAAAGTATGAATCTCTTTCAAGGAAAGTATACATCCTTTGTTATTTTTTTGTATTTCTGTATAATTTTCTCTGCGTCGCACGTACATCTGTCGTACATGCTCAGTACTTCTGTTTTGCGTGCTCCTGACATTCTAAAAGACGCAGAATGGTCGTAGCAAAGAACTGTCCAGTCAATTCTTTGCTATGTGCAGTCTGCCTTGTGGTAAATTGCGTCCACCAAAATCATATGTTGAACGTACATGCATTGCACGACTATGCCTACATTTAGTTGCAGACTGCAAGCAGGATCATGTACGACCAGTTGTAAGAGAAGCTTTACCAATCATAGTTACTATCAGGGATGGATAGCTGGGGTTAGAAGAAGTGTTGACAAGCAATTTATTCATTTCCCTCAATGTGTTCAACAAAGAAAGACCAAAATATGCAAAATCTTTTTCATTTAACCCTTTCCCAAACAAGACCTGGTTTTGACGTCCCAAATAGAAAGGCTTGGGAAAACATTGATACAAAAGAAGAAACTGCTGATATACCAGCAGTTTCTCCTTTTGTCTCAATATTTTCTATGCAATACTTTACACAAATGATATCTTTAATAAATTCCATTTTGTCATTTGTGGCACTTTTTGAAGTGGATCACACTAAAATTTTGCCATTTGGCAAAGGGTTAAAATTTTCGTCTGTAACACCTTTGAATTTAGACCAGTCCTTAAAGCTACTATTTCCCAGATTTGGACCCAAAAATTGTCAAATACAAACGAAATGTACACTTTTTAAGCTTTATATGACCTGATTAAATGATTACGAGAAACTATTGAAGCAACGACTCATTTTTACACAATTTGATACCAAATTCATGAAGCGATGTCGAAAGTATGTCAAAACAGTAGGACATGCGACTTTCTTAAATGACGTCACAACATACATGATGACGTCATATTGAAATTTAAGTATGAATCTCGTTTGAATCATGGTCCGCGCTGTATGTGCATGCGCAACAATTTGAAAATAATTCTAACCCCATCAGTGATGGGGTTGAATTTAGGTTTGGATTCTCCCTAAATTCAGCTATCTGTCTTGTAATTTCGGCTCATTCTCTGTCTGAATCGCATATTATTAACCATCCCGAGGTGGTCAACACAAAAGTTTTGCATATTTTTTCAAAACATTTCATTTTTTGCAATTAGACCATCTGTTACCGTCGCCCTTTAAGTTTGCTGTCTGGTAATGGGTCAAACACTTTTCATTGATTTTAATTTTTCAATAATTACAATTCCAATAATTTTATAAAAGGTATTGAACTAAATACCATATTGAACCACGGTAAATACCAAAATATTTTTCTCAATTCAATACAAACATGTATGACTGGTCATTTTGAATATATAGGTCATTAGGTCAATGTCCAGTTCAACCTCTTTGGACATTAGCCATGATATTTGGGCTGTCTAGTCAATGACCATTCTAATGCTATATTAAAAGGGATTGAACTTATAACCGAAAAAATATTTCTGTTCTTTTCTATTCACAGATTCCCAAACAAGATGATCCTTAATATGAATGGCTTTGAGAAATATTCAGGCAAAATCTTCTCTTGTCTCAACATTTTCTGTGTTGTATTATACACAAATTCTTTCTTCACATTTTTTGAAATTGGTACCTATAGTCCAAATATTTCCTGTTTTGGAGAGGGTTTAAAAGAGTTAGAGATTATTTTGGAAATTTGTTCTTGTATGTCAATGGCCAAAGCATCTTATATATCATTGGCCATTTTTCAGTGTACAAGGTTCTCACTGGTGGTGAACTCGGCAAAAGCTAAGGACATTTTTCGCTACAACAAGGTACAGATATTTTGCGTTTAAATGTCAGTTCAAAGATCTGATTGGATAGTTTTTCTAATAACAATGTATTTGTTCTAAAAATAGACCAGGTTTATTGATATGTATTGACAAACCGTCTGTGTTGTTATAAAATCTTGTAACATGGAATACTATGATCGAGAAAAAACGCCCGACCAGTGGTTCTGAGTGTAACAACTAACAATTCAGACATAAATTTCTCAACTATACTATTCTAATTTAAGCAAGTACAGAACATCATCATATTACCAGACAGCAAAATTTAGACTTTACCAATTTCAAAGATATTGCAGACGACAATTTCATGTAAATAAAATTTTACATTTTTTGGTCTTTTTGTGAAGAAAACATTGTGGGAAATGAAGAACTTGTTTGTTTCAAGTAATTTCTTCATTTTCCACAATGATTTCCGCAGCCTTTATCTTGTAGGTCATCAAAAAGTGACAATGTGCAGTAATGGATTGAAGGCAAAGGAATGCCTTCTACAATCACACAGTGTCAAGCATTTTTATTCACAAGTTTAAAAGCATTGCCTCTTCAAATGAAAATTTTGAGGCAAAAGGAGAAAATGCTGATTATCAGCATTTTCTTCTTTTGCCTCAATGATTTCCTAAGCTCTTTCAATTAGGGACATCAAAACCAGGTCTTGTTTGGGAAAGGATTATAGGCAAAGGAAACCCTCTCTACAGCATAAGAGTGAAGCCTTTCTTCATTCACAAGCACTGAAGTCTTGGCCCTTCAAACAAAGCGAGTAAAGAGGATTTCAGTACTTTGATCTTATCTTTTTCTCTCATTTTGGCTTTGCAAGTTGATAACCCATACCCACATAATGACGCCTTTAGACACCCTACAAGATAAAGGGCGGCTTTGGAAAACATTGTGGAAAATGAAGAAATTGCTTGCTACAAGCAATTTCTTCATTTTCCACAATATTTTCTACCGGCAAAGACCAAATAATATATAAACATTCAGTCACTTGAAATTGTTGTCTGCAACATCTTTGAATTTGGGCCTTTCTGAAATTCAGCATTCTGGTAATTATAAGCATTACCGAAAGGTTAAAGCAAAATTATCAGAAGTGCAAATATAAGTATGCAACCATA
The DNA here is from genome assembly GCA_963680895.1 of Fragum sueziense. Classification (NCBI taxonomy): domain Eukaryota; kingdom Metazoa; phylum Mollusca; class Bivalvia; order Cardiida; family Cardiidae; genus Fragum; species Fragum sueziense. Next base: position 32,877,059 of record OY804603.1, read on the forward strand.
GCAGTTTTGTCCTTAGCTTTCAATATTATCGATCTGTGCAATACCTATCAGTCAAAATGAGTGATAACATGCATTATAATTATTGCAACTGTGTCACAATTATGCATGTTTTAACTCTTTCTGAAACAGATAGATTATAAATTGTTCTAGTAAAGAAAGGAGTTGAAGACAACACAATTATGCATAATACAAAGATGTAAACAATTCTAACCAAATTGTACATGATAGCAGAGGAACAATTGAGACAACAGGAGACAATGTTGATTGGTTATCTGCATTTTCTTCTTCTAAATTAGATTTGTAACAGGCCATCATGGTTCAATATTTATCCAACATATTTTCTGCCTGTTACTTGAGCCGCATGTGATTTAGGCCAGAAGTGGTCTTCTGGAAGAGGTAGAGCTAGCCTGGTTCCCGCCTCTGATACACTACGTAGCATTTTCTACTACGTAGTGTATCAGAGGTGGGAACCAGACTCTTCTGGAAGAGCTCTACCAGCCTAAATTGCACACGGCTTTAGTCATGGCTCAGGTAAGACCCCCCCCCCCCCCCTTCATGCAGACCATGGCTTTTTACTCTTGTAATGGCATTCCCTACCTTCAATTTCTAAAACAAGGACCAGTGAACTTTGGTGAAGGCCAACAGCATCTGGCAGCAACAAGACTGACTGTCTAGCAGCCAAAAAAGTTAATATTGAATCCTACATGCATTTAGTTATGACTTTTCATATTTGTATTGAAGGGTTACAGCAAGTGCAGATCATATACACTTGTTAGTTCTCATAATTTGAATAGCAATTTTATCAACCCTTTCCCAAACAACAAAACTTAAGCAAAATCAAACTTTTTGCAGCCAACAACATAAATGTTACCCAAAGAAGCCAATTTGAATGAAATATCAAAGAAAATATTGAGGTAACTGTAACAAGAGAAAAAGGTTGGCTATCAGCATTTTTTTTCCTCCATGAAGTTATTTTCCTTAGGGAAATTAAAACCAGGATTTGTTTGTACAAGGGTTTGAGCACAAACACTTTTTTAAAACTGTAACAATACTCTAGTCTTAGCCCTTCGTTTTCATGGCTTCTTCTTAATCCTGATTAGTGATCTAACTTTATAATGCATTATCATAAATTTTATACTTAATCCATTTAACTGCTGGACTTTTCTTATCTGGATTTTTGCTTACTGGTAACCCTTTTGCAAACTAACATTAATAGTTTCAGAAAGCCAATTTTGAAACATTGCCCACCAATAGATTGATTGGCATTTCAGAGGTAATGATAAGAGGGGATTAAGGCATTCTAGCTTTGTTATTTCAACTCCAAACCCTGTGTTGTGGGTATTCGTTTGAATAATCTTTATCCCTTTCCCAAACAAAATGTTTGGGAAAATATTGAAGTGAAAGAAGAAAGTGCTGATAATCAACATTGAATTGATCTCCCTTTGCCACAATATTTTGTGTACATTTGTTTTACTAAACCTTTATATTTTGTCATCTATAGCAGATATTAAAATGTAAAAGTCCTAATGTGGGCTGTTTGAGAAAGGGTTAAAGATTCACTTACATTACAGCTGCTGATTCACCCAACCATGTGTTCCTGAATTTCTAACAAATGTCAAAACCAATTTCAACTACCAGCTGCTTATCTCATATAGACAATAATGAATTTGTCAAATGTCGCCACACAAAATGACAAAAAGATATCAAGCCACTACCACATAATGACCCCTTTTGACACCCAACAAAATAAATACTTTGGAAAAGATAGAAGAAAATGAAGAAATTGTTTGTGATATGCAATTTCTTCGTTTCCAACAATGGTTTCTATGAAGAATGATTTAATTACATTAATTTCACTTCTCGCTCTTTTTTCCAACTCCTTTTATATATCAATTTTCTCCTTTTCAAAATTTCGGAAAAGATTAAAAGGACTATTGAATCTAGTTGACTCTTAAGCCATTGTCAATGATGAGGGTCAGCAAAAGTCAAAATCATTCTTCATTTTATGACTCAGTACTACCCCTCCAATAAAAACCTTTTTATTAGTTTTAATCAAGTTTTGAGACTTGTCCGAACACAAAGATATTGAATAAATAGTCAATAATTTTAGTAAATTTTCATATGAGTTGCGGCCTGAACAAAGGACCTTTACAGCATTTTCAAAAGATCAACATGATCCCAATCAGTCTGTACATAAGTACTGTCTGATCTGGATACATGCTGCTCCCTTACCATTGCCATGAAGAAGTTATTAGAGATCAACATTTTGTCTCATTCACTCATAAAAACTTTTTATTGTGTTTAATCAAATTTTGACATCGAACAAAACGTCACTGAATAAAGGGTCAATGTTTTCAGTAAGTTCTATTTGTTCTGCTGTTTGTGTCTATACTTTCAGTTGTATGCCTCACGATAAATGACCCGGCAGAGCAGCCCATGCTAATCGAATGGAATGCTCTGCCAGGTCAATTCTCCTCCTCTATAACAAGTCAACATTTCTGAACAGATCTTTTTGGCTCTTTTTCTATTCCAGAATGCTGTCACATCAAAAGTCTTTGATAGAATCATCAAATTCATTTCACAATGTTTGAACTGGATGGAAAGAAACATCCTATAGCCTTGTTGGCCAACTACATCTAGTTTGGGAGGAGAAAAGATGTCTAAACAGATTTTTAGTTGATCTAAATCCATTCAGGCAAACAATCTTTGTTTACACCAGTCATTATTGAATATGATAGTTCATACCCTTAAGCCAATGGGTTTGAAATCGTTAACCTAAGTGGGCGAGCAGCTGGAGGCTCGGTAAGGGTGTTGTGGTAGTACTGGTTTGAGAAACAACAGGAATACATGGGTAGGTGCTCCAGCCGCCGCAATATGACCCTGGTAGTTGAAAACGGCGTAAAACCCCAATAAACTCAAACTCATACCCTTAAGAATATCATTATATTCGCTTTTCAACAAAAACCTTGTAACTGCAGTTTGATTTAAGCTGAAGTTACAAGGTTTTTGTTGAAAAGCAGTGATAGTCTGGTACAGCAACAGGTGGCTGTGCAACAGCTTACACCAATACAATAGAATGTATCACAGCAGTCGTTTTCAAATAAATACAAATAATTACTATTAAATTTTGTGTTGAACGGATCTGAAAAAAGGGTGTTTAAGGCATTTAGGACCAATATAGATTCAGATTAGCAGAGCAATCGTTGCAACAGATTTATAAGAGTGGCAGAATACATTCTACATTTTATATTTCAAATCCAAACCCTATGTTTTGGGTACTCATTAGAATTGTCTCGATGAGACAATTCTAACGAGCACCCTGAAACATATGGTTTAATGAACTATAAATTAAGTATTGCACAGAGCTTCAGATAAGGTGCGTGATTGTGTAATTACGCATTCAAATATGCAAAAAACGCATTTAAAAGTCAACTGTGTGCGTCGCCAGACGCATTCAATGTTCAAGTAACGCATTTCGAACAATCGAGAGCGAGTGAAAGTTACTGGTTTCGTGCTAACGCATTCAAATTGTTTCTAATTGCCGAAAAAAATCCCGTTATCTGTCACTGGATGTTTACAAATCACAGCCATTTCGATGCCAGTGCCGTGTAGAATAATATAGAATAGAATTTAGCAAATCTTACGAGTTGCCAAATCTTACAAAATCTTTACTATACGACACCGCATCGTTTTGTTTATGTTTGCAAGGTCTGTTGCGTTGCAAAGTTAACCATGTCCAGAAGAAAACAGAAAATCATGTCACAATCTTACATTTTTTCAAGTCAAACGGGGAGGATACAGCTACATCTATAGTATTATTCGAGTTTTGTTTTAACCTGTCATTAAAACGGCCGCGCCTAATACCCGAAAACATCACAGTAGTGACATTTACTGTTTTTATGAATAGTTCATTGTGTTTTACTACCTTGTTTAGACTTCCAACATTTATTTGATAGTTCCACAGTAGCGAAATCACTCATTTTGAATACTTTGAGTTTGTTGTATTTTACTACCTTGTTGAGCCATATGAATCAGAGAAGTACCAATACAAGGAAATGAAATCCTAAAATCAATGGCTTAGTTTTTCCACATGAACCGTTTTTTGTTGGTTTTCTCCAAAAAGGGATTAGACCTACTGGGTTGAGAGTGAATCACTCTTTTGATGCTCAAAGTAGGGAGTGATCACTCTTTTACCCCAAAAATTATCTGGAGCTCTGATTGCATTTTGAAAAGCTATCACCATCTCTTATCTGGAGCTCTGGACTGATCAGCCTCTGCATACATGTGCCAAGGTTAATGCAGTCTGATCAAGATCCATGGTGACCTCTAAAAGCTTCTCCATGACCTGTAGCAACTTAAACCCTTTCCCAAACGACAAAATTTCAGGGTGATCCACTTCAAAAACTGCCACAAATGACAAAATAGATGTTAACAAAGATAAGATTTGCGTAAAATATGACATAGAAAAAATTGAGACAAAAGGAGAAACTGCTGGTTATCAGCAGTTTCTTCTTTTGCCTCAATGTTTTCCCAAGTCTTTTCGAATAGGGACGTCAAAACCAGGTCTTGTTTGGGAAAGGGTTAAGAGAACATTAACTAGAACTGTCGCAAAGCGGACGAATACCCCCCACTAGGGCCTTGTCACTGAAAAAGTGCTATCGGCCAAATGTTCTTGACTTAGAGCATGGAAACGGATTTTATACAAAGTCCAACTGTGACCTTGACCTTTGACCTTGGTGACCCCAAAACAATAGGGCACCTTGAATGGTCATGGGCAACAACTGTGTAAAGTTTCATGATCCTAGGTCAAACGGTTCTCAAGTTAGAACACGGAAACGAAATTGTAAATTTTGACTACTCCCCCCCCCCCCCCCTTATTAAAAACTTCAAAGTGGCATAACTCTAAAACTAATGACTGGATCAAGATGAAAATTGGAGGTGCACAACTTCATATGATAGGAAACATCCTGAAAAAAATTCAGAAAAATTGGTCAAAAACTGTGGGAGGAGAAGAGGACACAAGATTATGTCCACACCCCCCCCCCCCCCTTAAAAACTTCAAAGTGGCATAACTCTGAAACTAGTGACTGGATCAAGATCAAAATTGCAGGTGCACAACTTCATGTGATAGGGTACATCCTGGTAAAATTTCAGAAGAATTGGTCAAAAACTGTGGGAGGAGAAGAGGACACAAGATTATGTCCACGGACGGACGGACAGACGGACGGACAGACGGACGGACGGACAGACGGACGGACGGACGGACGGACAACCTGATTCCAGTATACCCCCCCATAACTTTGTTGTGGGGGGTATAATGATCCTGATCAAACTGCATTTAGGTTCTGGTTGATCTGAATCCATGGGGTCACAAACTGCTACAAGGAACCATGGTTCTCCGCAGAATAATTTGAAGCTGTAGTGGCAAATAATATGAGTATAGCCGTACACCTTCAAACACAGATTATGCAAATAATTATTGTGAATAAAAACATTATGGGAAAAGAAGAAATTGCTCATGTTGAGCAATTTTTTCTTTTACCATTATGTTTTATACAGTTATCATATTTATATGTATGATCAAAATGCATTATTTATCAGTTTTTGACATGAATCGCCTAAAAATCCCTCTATTTGGTGACAATTTTGTGCAAGTGTGGGGTAATTATGAAGCTGTAGGGCAGGGCATTGCACTGATTTTCTTGAAGGTATAGTTAAGCCTATACAGCTTATTGGGCTGGGGAAAACGCTGAGGGACCTTTTCCCAGATCCTGGCTAATTTATCCCTTTCCCAAACGACAAAATTTTGGACTATTCCAAATTGAATGATGATGCAAACGACAATTTTAAGTGAATGGAAATTTACACCTTTTGGCTGAATTGGATAGAAAAGATTGTGGGAAATGAAGGAATTGCTAGTCACAAGCAATTTCTTCATTCTCCATGATTTTTCCAAAGCTTTTATCCTGTGGGGCGTCAAAAAGCGCCACAGTGTGGCAATGGGTTCTTTCATAAATTGGGGCAAAATATTATATGCAATTACAATGCAATTTCAATGGATTTGTTAAAACCCATTGACAAATATTATTAAATAGAGACTAGAGATTTTAATCCTTTCCAAAAACAAGTTGAAGACTCCGTGAGTCACAATAGAAATGGCTGATCTGTAAAATATTGAAGAAAAAGAAGAAAGCCAGTGACCAGAATTTTCTCCTTTTCCCTCAATAATTCCAGTGTATCTAAAATTTTCTAATTTTGGGAAAGGTTTCATGGAAATTGAACAAAGTTGTTTGATTTTTCATGATTTCAAGCCAACAGCTGACACCCTGTACAGGGTGATGTTTTGCTATAATTACCTCTAAATATGGCATGAATTTTTTCTTTGTTGTTGGATCCAAATTACTTTTACCCCTGTTCTCACATGAATTAGCCCATTACCAAAAAGCAAAATTTAGACTTGTCAAAATTTAAAGATATTGACGATGACAATTTCAAGTAAATGATGTTTGCCATATTATGGTATTTTTGGCCTGGTAGGAAACATTGTGGGAAATGAAGAAATTGCTTGTCCCAAGCCCATTGTAGGGATAACAAAGTAAAATAGACTCGATAAACGATTGGGTTTTGTGTACAATAATGGACCTTTGGAAGACATTGAAGCAAAAGGAGAAAAAGTTCCTTTTGTCTCAATGTTTTCCCAAGTCTTTTTAAATAGGGACATCAAAACCAGCTTTTGTTTGGGAAAAAGTTAAAGAAAGATTTACTTCACACAGTTTAAATTATTCAAGATGTTGTATTTAAAATTAGACAGCCCTGGCGGTCTGGAAGCGCTCCACAGGCCTGATTGTTTGTCTTGTTGAATGAAATTTCAAAGGTTTCGGCTGCACAAACAAGCAAGCTGAAAATTTCAAGCAAGTAAGATCTTATAGGCCTGTCCCACCTAACCGAATTTTTACACCGAATGCGTACCGAACTTTATTCGGTGTATTCGTTAAAGGTTCGTTCCGCAAACGGTTTGTGTTCGGTATGTTTACGGTGCCATTCGGTGCTTTTCGTCGACATTACGCGGTGTTCGCAGACGCCTAAAAAAGTTTTTGAGCATGCACAAAATTTTTCAACGAATACAGCGAATAAAAATTTCGGAATGAGTTCGGTAATCGTTCGCAGAGGGATCGGTAGGCTTGCGTCTGGCATTCGTTACTTTCGTTTTGGTGTCGGTAATAATTCGCAGAAGAATTCCTGTTCGGTATGTTCGTTATGATCTCACCGAAGGACTAGCGTTTGCACTCCGATGAATGTGCGTTTCTTTACCGATCTGGCCGAAAAGGTTAAACGAACTGCTAGCGAAGACACCGATCCTGACGATGCCATTCCGAATATGACGTTATATTCGTTACTCAAACGGTAGGGGTTCGTTGATGTTTGGGAACGAATTGGGGCTATATTTCGGAGAAACATCGTTGGCTGTTCGACACATTCGCTACAAGTTCGTTACGTGTTCGGTGTATGGTCGGTACGCAATCGTTGAAAACCAAAGTTCACCGAATAAAAATGACAACGAACACTGCGAATTTCGCACTTGACATTCGGTACGAATTCGGTGCCACTATTCGGTTAGGTGGGACAGGCCTATTATGGTCAGTAAAATTCTGTGAAGGTTATTGTATTAGTTAATTAATACTTATGGTTGTGAAAGTGAAAATAGAGCCGAAAATAGCAATTTTGTCAATTTCAAGGGCACGTAACTCATTACGTAAAGTTCAGATCAAGCTGAAAATTATACCAAGGCAAGATCTTATCATTACCGACATTCTGTACAAGTTTTATCTTGACAAGTCAATATTTGTAGTTGCAAGAGTGAAAACTAGAAAGACCTGAAGGTCTTGAGTCGCTCCACAGGCCTGAATTTCTTTTAATATTAAATCCAGGTTCTGACTAGATTTTTGAATACTTTTTGTTCTTACAGCAAAAACAAAGTCAAAAGCAGCAATCATGTGGTCGATGCAAAAAGAAAGTAAATGATTGACTAATATTTTAGGGATATTAGATTATAAAATTGAAAACTGTGATTTTGCCAAATTCAAGGACACATAATTCAGTATGTGTATTTAAAATCAAATAGAAAATCAAACACATGCAAGATCTTATGGTCACTATCATTCTGTTCAAATTGTGTCTATATTAGTCAATATTCGTGACTTCAAGAGTGGAAAAAGTGTCGAAAACTGAAATTTGGTCAATTTCAAGGGCACATAACTCAGATTGTAACAAAGTGATCATGTTGAAAATTACAAATAAGCAAGATCTTGTTGTCAACAAGATTCTGTCCAAGTATCATCTTGATTGGTTAACATTTGTGGTTGTTAGAGTGAAAACAAGGTCAAAAATGGCAATTTTGTCAAATTCAAGGGCACGTAACTCTTGATGTAAGATTCCGATTCCGATATAATGCTTACATATATTCTGTCCAAGTTTTGTCTTGATTGGTAAATATTTGTAGATTTCAGAGTAAAAATAAATTCAAAACCAGCAAAATAGAGCTGAAAATGGTAATTTTTGGCAATTTCAAGGGCACATAACTCATGCTATAAAATTCTTATCAAGCTGAAAATTTAACAAAGGCAAGATCTGATAGTCAGCATCATTCTGTCAAAGTTTTGTCTTGTTTAGTCAACATTTGTAGTTGCTAGAGTGAAAACAAAGTCATAATACAGCCGAAAATGGCAATTCTGTCAATTTCAAGGGCACATAACTCATGATGTAAAATTCAGATCAAGCTGAAAATTATACCAAGGCAAGATCTTGTGGTCAGCATCATTCTGTCAAAGTTTTGTCTTGATTGTTTAATATTTGTAGATTTAAGAAGAAAACGTAAGTCAAAACCTGCTATTTTCGACATTCAAGGGCAGATAACTCAGGTTATTCTGGTTCAATCCATATTCTTTGAAGGAATCTGAGAGAGGGTCACCCAAGGATCATTCCTGTGAAGTTTAGTTGAAATCCATCCAGTAGTTTTTGAGAAGAAGATTTTTAAAGAAAAAGTTTACGGACGCACGCACGGACGGACGGACGGACGCACGACGGACACACCGCCATGACAATAGCCAGCTGGCCTGAAAGGCCAGTGGAGCTAACAAAGTCAAAATAGAGCCGAAAATGGCAATTTTGTTAATTTCAAGGGCACATAACTCATGATATAAAATTCAAATCAAGCTGAAAATTACACCAATGCAAGATCTTATAGTCACTAACATTCTGTACAAGTTTTGTCTTGTTAAGTCAATGTATGTAGTTGCTAGAATGATAATAAAGTCAACATAGAGCCGAAAATGGCAATTTTGTCAATTTCAAGGGCATATAACTCATGAAATGAAATTCAGATCAAGCTGAAAGATATACCAAGGCAAGACCTTATTCTGTACAAGTTTTGTCTTGATTGGTCAATTATGACAATATTTGTAGTTGTTAGAGCGAAAACAGGCCCGTAGGAAGCAATTTCAGATTGAGGGGGCTAAAGCCCTTGTGTCTGAATATTGGGGGGGGCTAATTTGGATTTTCCCTAAATTCTCAGTGTGAAAAAAGGAAAAATCTGCATTTTTGGCCAACTTTGGGGGGACTTAGCTCCCCCTAACCCCCCCCCCCCCCCCCCCCCCCCCCCCCCCCCCCCCACTTCAATCAGAATTCTTTGAAGGAATCTGAGAGAGGGTCACCCAAGGATCATTCCTGTGAAGTTTGGTTGAAATCCAGCTGGCAGTTTTTGAGAAGAAGATTTTTAAAGAAAAAGTTTATGGACGGACAGACCCACGCAAGGACACAGCGCCATGACAATAGCCCGCTGGCCTGTCGGCCAGTGGAGCTAAAAACATCTGGTGATGAAAACACTTCTAATTAAGGCATCAAAAGGGTCATTATATAGCAGCTGCTGCACCAGACAATTGATAAATCAATATCAAATGGTAATACTATGCATATACAGGGGTTGTTTTAATCCTTTCCCAAACAACAAAATTTTAGGGTGATCCCCTTCAAAAACTGCCACAAATGAATAAATGGAAGTAATTAAAGATCGAATTTGTGTAAAATATGACAAAGAAAATATTGAGACAAAAGGAGAAACTGCTGGTTATCAGCAGTTTCTTCTTTTGTTTCAATGTTTTCCCAAGCCTTTCCTATTAGGGACGTCAAAACCAGGTCTTGTTTGGGAAAGGATAAAAGGGGCCCATGATAGGTTGTTTTAACCCTTTCCTAAACACTGGAAATTTTGACTTTTCCACTTAGAAAGCCGCTTCAGATGTCATTATGCATGTTAATAAAGGCAGGATTTGTGTAAAATATAGGCTAGCACAGAAAATATTGAGACAAAAGAAGAAAGTGCTGGTTATCAGCAGTTTCTTCTTTTGTTTCAATGTTTTCCCAATCCTTTTCTATTAGGGACGTCAAAACCGGGTCTTGTTTGGGAAAGGGTTAAAGGGGCCCGAATTAGCTAGGTTTTCAGGGATCAGAACTTCATGGGGATGTCAGAGTTTTCATTGTTGTATTGTGCATTGAATTTTCTAGGGCCAAAAATAAAGGAATATAGAGAGGGCTGCTTGCAAAAATTGGGGGTACAAGATTCAATTTGGGGGTAAAAAAACCCAACCAACTAGGTTTATTTTGGAAACCCTAATATAGAATCCATGAATGTAAATAGTAGGCCATATATAATCATATACAATCTAGAAGGACTAAATGAACTTCATTTGAAATTTCCTTGGACAGAAATAAATCTGCATATGCAGCTTGATCCTGTTGACCATCCCATACGATATTTTATAGATATTTTTCATCTCCGACAACCTAGCATGGGTCCCTTGGAAAATTTTTTATTCAGGGCCCAGTATTCTCCATAGGCAGTATCTCCTTTGCCAGATATCAAAATCTGGTTTTGACATTCCCTATATTATAGGCCTACAGAAATGTTGAGGCAAAAGAAGATGCAGCTGATTTAACCAGCATATTCTCCAAAGCTTCCTTTGGCCATATTTTTTTATTCATAATCATTTGCATAAATGCTAGTGTTTGGAGTATTGGTGCATGGCTTGGAAAATACTCATCTGTGAGTTACAGTCTATTCTTTATTCTCAATGTTTTACACATTTTTCTTCTGCTTGAACATTTTCTGCATCCTTCTCTGTAAGAATTTCAAAAGGACTCATTTCAGTATTTTGGGATAACCTCAAAGTGTAAAACCATACTGTTCATCTATTTAACACTTTCCCAGACAAGACCTGGCCCCGGTTTCTCGAAAAAAATTAAGTATGTTCTCATGCTCAAATCTGAGCATCATGCTTTATCCCTAAATGATTTTGTCGACCATTTCCGTAATATTTCGACTCACGGAGAATCCCGATTTGATGGTAGCGAACTTAACGATAATAGGGGAGATAATTTACACATTCAGGAACTTGATAAACCATTTTCCGTTCAAGAAATTTCTAAAACTATCGGTACATTAAGTAGACATAAAAGTGCAGATTATGATAATAATGTTGCTGACTTTTTTATTGACTCTAATGAAATTATTTCACCATATCTTGTTACTATTTTTAATCATATTTTTGATTCTGGAGTTTACCCTGAAGCATGGTCCAAAGGAATTATCATTCCTATACACAAGAAAGGCGATGTTAATAGCGTTGAAAACTATAGAGGTATTACCTTGGTAAATGTATTAGCGAAAATATTTTCTTTAGCTTTGAGAAACAGGATAAATAGTTGGTGTGAATCAAATGATGTTTTTACAGAATCACAATTCGGTTTTAGAGAGAATCATAGTACTACTGACTGTGTTTTTCTTCTTCATTCTATCATTCAAAATATATTGAATAAAAAGAATAAACTATATTGTACATTCATTGACTATAAAATGGCATTTGACAGTGTTAATAGGGATGCATTATGGATAAAGTTAATTAATACAGGAATAAGTTGCAAAATAGTTAATATGATTAAGGCTATCTATAAAGACGTTAAATCGTGTGTAAAAAGCCCGGAGAACCATTTTCTGAACTATTTGACGTCACGTTAGGTTTAAAACAAGGGGAGCCACTCTCACCCCTTCTATTCATACTGTTTATAAATGATATAAGCGAATCTTTGGATCTGAACAATTTAACAGAAAATGATCTTAATCTTCTTTCAATGTATATGTTACTGTATGCTGATGATATAGCTCTATTCACGACTGACCCTGTTAGCTTGCAGGCACAATTAGATACAATTTATCGATTCTCTAACAAATGGGGTTTAACAATTAATGTTCAGAAAACTAAAGTTTGTATATTTGAAAAGAGGAAAACTCAGCGTAATGTAACATTTTATATCAATAATGAACCAATAGAAATCGTAGACCATTTTAAATATCTAGGCATAGACTTTTTCTACAATGGATCAATGAAGAATTCTGTTAATGTACTCAATCAGCAGGCTTTAAGAGCAAGTAATCGTTTATTTTCTCTATTTTCGCGCGTAAAACTTAATGTTAAAGATAAACTTTCGCTTTTTGATACAATGGTTGGTTTGATTCTTCTCTATAGCTCAGACGTGTGGGGAATTTATCAATTCAATGAAATCGATAAGATCCATATAAAATTTTGTAAAAGATTGCTAGGTGTAAAATCTCAAACTCCAAACATGGCTGTGCTTGGAGAACTTGGTCGATTTCCATTATCCGTAATTTGCAAAGAAAGAGCGATAAAATATTGGCTTAAAATTAAGAAAATGAATACTTCGTCCATGCACAGAATCTTTATGGAACAAGTTAATATTAATAATGCAAGCAGTTGGGCTCTTAATATCAAAAGTTATCTAGATTCTTTGGGATTAAGTGATATATGGTCAAATTTTGACATTAACCCTTTCCCAAACGACAAAATTTTAGGGCGATCCACTTCAAGAGTTGTCACAAATGACAAAATAGATGTTATTAAAGATAGGATTTGTGTAAAATATGACATAGAAATATTGAGACAAAAGGAGAAACTGCTGGTTATCAGCAGTTTCTTCTTTTGTCTCAATGTTTTCACAAGCCTTTTCTATTAGGGACGTCAAAACCAGGTCTTGTTTGGGAAAGGGTTAATACGAATTATTTCCCTTTAATTAAACAACGTATCAGAGATCAATATATACAATCCTGGAATGCATCTATTAATACTTCACCCAAACTTAACTATTATAGTAAATATAAAAAAGAATTCTGCTTTGAAAAATACATTGATGTTATACCAAATGAAAACTTAATGAGAACAATGAGCTGCTTCAGACTAGGTTCCCATTCTCTAAATATAGAGATGGGAAGATATTCTGGAGTTGCTCGTGCTGATCGTATTTGTAATTTTTGCAACGTTAGACAGGTTGAGTCAGAATACCATTTTCTTTTAAGTTGTCCGATTTATGCAGATTTGAGAAAAGAATATTTAGGAAATACTTCTTGGCCCAGTCTAAATCTATTTACATTAATAATGTCATCTGACCGAACAAAAACTATTTTAAATGTAGCTAAATACATAAGGGAAGCAAATAAATTAAGAAATGAAAAGTTAAAGTAGATTATATAATGAAATCTGCTCATATAACCAGGTATTATGTAACCGTTTCTAACATTTTCTGTATTTGTTTTGTGAAATTATTTTGTATTGTTTTGTTTGTCATATTTGTGTACATATATGTATGTTTATTGGCCAAAAGCATTGTTTGCTGATTTGCCGAATAAATGAATTTGAATTTGCTCAAATACGAAATCCATGTGAACTTCAATTGAATACCAATCAACGTTGATTGGTATTGAATAGAAGTTGAGCATGATCTCATGAGAATATACTTAAGTTTTTTCGAGAAACCGGGGCCTGGTTTTGACGTCCCTAATAGAATTTGCTAGGGAAAACATTGAAACAAAAGAAGAAACTGCTGATAACCAGCAGTTTCTCCTTTTGTCTCAATATTTTCTGTGCAATATTTTGCACAATTCCTATCTTTAATAACATGCATTTTGTCATTAGTGGCACTTTTTGAAGTGGATCACCCTAAAATCTTTATCAACGGGGGGACAACCACTTATTTTGTCCTTTGTAAAAGCTTTTAAATTGGACCCCCATAAGATGTTCTCGTTCCAGAAAGTGTTAACACCTAATACTATGATTGACCAGTTTTCAACACATGAGATTATATGGAAAGCATCATAAATGGAAAACAAAGAGGACTGTTTGCCCTGAAGGATATGCCTGTGAAATAAGCTCTCTTATTTGAACATTGGTATATGGAAAAGTCTTAATCCTCACCCAAGAGGCAAAATAAGAATAAACTTTACATTGACAGAGTAATGCACTTAAGCTATACAAATATAATTGACAAGAGGACCATGATGGTCCTATATCGCTCACCTGAACCAAAATGATATGAGCCACTGTTTTGTTCAATTCAATTGGTATTTAAGACTGAAAACAAACTTATGGTCAATAACATTGTGTCAAGTTTTGTCTTGATTAGTCACTATTTGAGGTTTTTAGAGTAAAAGTTTGAATGGCAGATAACTATTCTGATTATTCTATAATTCATTTATCCAAGATCTTATCGTAATTAACATCATAATCCACAGAACACTACTTTTTTCTGTCTGCTTTCTGATTGATTGATCAAGTCCATTTTTTTTCAAAACAAATAACGGGGACAGAAAGTTTCCTACACTAGTAAATCTGATCAGAAAATTTGAAGTTACAAAAGGTATATATAGCCTAATAGAGAATTACATTTTGTTTACAAACAGTTTGGGCTCGGACTCGTATCGCAAATAGGACACTGTTAAATAGATTTACCCAATTGTGTTTTAAATCCATCGATAAAAAAGAATGAAACAAATTCCATTCATTTTGGTCTTGGTTAACAGTCAACACAAAAGACATGTCGTTTTTCTGTGTTCAGAACATCCCAACTATCTTTTATCCTTTCCAAACGAGTAAAAATTACTGTACCCAAAATGAAAAATACTGCAGACGACAAACTTTATGCTAATGCAGTGCTCTCAATAAGCGGACGTCGACGTATATTACGTCCGATTTTCGCGAAAAAAACGTCCGGAATTTTGAAGTTGGGCGTCTCGCAGACGTCCCAAAAATTTTGCTGACTGCCAAAAATTTAAACCTGGACGTCTGTAAAAAAAATTGTAAAGGGTAAAAATCGATAATCACCCAGTTAAAGCACCCGATAAGCGTGTCGAGAAAATTGCCGGGAGGCGTTTATGGTCCCTAGAAGTGACAAATACACAAGGCATATACCGGTGTAATCAGTCCAGTGTGTATCCAATTATGTATGATTAGCGTAATCGTTTAATTGCTTTGACAGTTATGAATTCGGTAAGTAATCAACCGTCTTTAAATATACTACAGGTGCATCACATTAACTGACAATTTTGATTAATTAGGCATGCAATCAAAGATCGAGGAAATGTTGTTATTTTCCAAACATTTGTGATTAAAGGAGACGAAATAAACGAGTAACTGCAATTAATTCATTCTAAACTTTCTAAGCCCCATGATTTATGGTATCGACGCTCATTGGAAAGAATCATGCAGTGCATTTTGATTTTGGCTAGATCTCGTTTCTTTTCTAATTCATCCTACGATGTCGCTGTCATAACGGAAACATCCGTCTGTTTCAAAATCACATAAAAAAAAAAAAAAAAAAAAAAAAAGAAAAAAAAAAAAAACACACACACACACACACACACAAAACCCGCACAAATCGCCTGAGAAAACAAAATCTGAAAATCGGTATCACAAATCAGTACAAGAAAGATGGTTTGCCATGTTTTCGTGGCTTGAAACTAATGAATCCAAAAACAGACTTCTTTGCACAATTTGCCGTGAAGCTATAGCCTAATTTTATCAAACAAATTCGCCACAGAGGGCGCCAATATGTATATTTTGAATTTCATAAACTTTTTATTTGACTTCAACAAAACTAGTTTCGAAAATATTGAAGGAAAGCACTGAATGCAGATCTTTATATTTTCTCATTCACCAATATTTTTACTAGTCGCAAATTTCTAAACAAATCGTCGGCTACGTTCTATATACAAATTCTCATTCATTATGTTAATTTATGCAGATTCTTTGTTTGTCAGTAGAACCTAAGTCCATGTCAAAAATCGTTTTTAAATCAAATAAAGAAGTGTGCATTATTTACCCTCAAAGTGTTTTATATCCATTGACAAAGAAAGTCACTCAATACTTTTGTCCTGTTTCATCTACAGTGTCAGAAATAAACACGAATTATAAAACAAACTGGTTGTTCAATTAACTCCAACCTTTAACTATCCACGAGATTTAAAAACTGTAATATGATTAATCAGCTGTTGATCTATTTTTAGTACATAAATTTGACTGGGATTTTGTTCTACATTCCAGACAGCCTGTGTGACGTCACGCCACGTCATACACTTTTTTAGGTCAGATTCTCGCCAGTTCATAACAAAGAAACCCTTTCCTCAATTAGCTATTCAGTGAATATGCACCAATCTATGTATATCAATATTTCATATGATTATCTTAACCCATTACCAAACAACAGAATTTTAGGGTGGTCCAAATTGAAAGATCCTGCAGATAAATGAAAATTTCAATTTTGGTTCTTTTTGGATGAAAAACTTAGTGGAAAATGAAGAAATTGCTTGTCACAAGCAATTTCTTCATTTTCCACCATGTTTTCCATGGTCATTATTTTGTGGGGAGTCAAAAAGAGTCATTGTGTGGTGATGGGTTAAGGTCATATCTTGCAGTTATTATGAAGTAACTATATAAAAGGGTTAAAATCAGACTGCCAAGATGACAAATTAAGACTGGTCAAGCTTGAACTGGATTGCCACAAGGAGAAGAGTTGCAACTTGGAGCAAACAATATAAGTCATATTGAAAAAAGGAAGAGATATGTTTGTATTTAACTATTTCTTCTTTTCCTTCATTATTTCATTAAACTTCGAAATCGCGAAAACGCGCTGAAAAATTCCTGATTTTCTGGAAAAATTCCTGAAATTTGGACATGGAAGTCCAAGACTTCCTGAAATTGGTCCTTATTGAGAGCACTGCTAATGAATGTAATGATAAGTGTACAATATATAAAACACGAAATATCATTACAAACGGAAAATATGCTTGTAATCAGCATTTTCGTCTTTTGCATGAATATTTTTCTCACGAGTTTTCAAAATTTAGGCTTTGTGTGGGAAAGGGCATGGCGTGTTAGTCGCTTGTGTGACGTCACTTGAAATTTCTCCGACATCAAAGGAGGCCGCCAACACATCTAGCCAGCCTTTTCTCGTCTCTAAAAACATGCGGCGTGTTGAAATGAGGGATTATGTGTAAATAACGGTTTTGTTGGAATTTAATTTTAGGTAAATATTTTCATTTTGTCTCTCCCCCGTTAACCCATGCGACCGAGAAATAGTCAGTCGGCATGACGTCATAGTCTCACTTTCATTTTTTCATCGAGGGTACTACCTCGGTCTATATCGTTACGGGACACCATTTTTGAAGCAGAATATTTCAAAATTCCATTGTTAAAATTCATAAACAAAACTCTTTTTTAAAAGAATGTGATTTAAACTTTCTAACTACCAATGCATTTTTAATAATCGGGCATAAAAAAGACCGAAGCTTTCACCTCCACCGAATGAGTGCAGGTGCGCGCTGTATGACTGACGACGTTTTTAATTGGCTGAAGGGATTGTGCCGACCGAATCAATACAATTACTTTATTTCCACTAAGATCCCCCCCCCCCCCCCCCCCCCCCCCTCACTGCCTTTATCCATGCTTTGCGCTTGCGTTGATCTTGTGGAAATCAGAAAAAAAATCTCTTTACTTCCATCATTTATCTTCCGATTCTTGTATTGATAATCGATGCAGTTTAAAACCATTTTGATTCCCTATAGATCTAATACAATGTTAATTTCCAATAATCCCATTGTTTGCCACAAGAAGTTAATCCGAGTCTTCTCTGATGAAAATTTGCTCTTTGATATTTGGATGTCGCCAGAGCTCCAGATAATTTTTTGAGGCAAGGGGTATTTACCCCTTAGAATTTTTTCCAATGCGTATTTCCAGATAATTTTTTGGGGCAAGGCGTATTTACGTTCTTGTTCGGGAAAGGACTAAAATAAACAGGAACACCCGACCGGAACGACCCACTCTCATTTTCAGGTTCGAGGACATCTAACCGCGGTATGTTTCTGACCATCGAGGTTTTTTTCTGAACAAGATTACCATCGTGTGCTATCTTTGCTTGTAGGGCCACTTCAGAACGAATAACAGCAAAAATCGCCTAAAGTTACGATCTGCTCAGCAGTGGATTTACTCGTTTGTCGGTTTGAAAAGAAAACAAACACCTTCGAGTTGTCATTTACGATTTACGGATTGACGCAATGGTCCGTAAATCGGGCAACGATTTGCTTTCACGGAGATAACCGATTGATTGAAATTCAAACAAATACAACACTCGGCATCATTTGGTAGATCTACAGAATAGACGATTGTCGCTCGGCTGGTCACAGTGGTGACGTAATTGGTATTCCCCAATTATTCAAGACTGTGATTGGCTGATTAAAGTCGTAATTAGATATCGGATAGCTGACTGCCGTAACCTATTTTTTACAGACAAAAAGTTTGTGTTAATTGTTGGAATTTCCTAGTGAATGTTTTTTCTCGACATTTTCCGATCTTGATACGCTAACTGGCAATTATCAAATGCGTTTTCATTATTTTGAATGCGTATTTGTACGCATTTTTATAAAAGTTAATGCGTATTCAGACCAAATCAATGCGTATTTTACGCAAATACGCATCCTATCTGGAGCTCTGGATGTCGCTATTTACATCAGAGCGCTGTCCCATTCAAAAACAAAAGAAAATTCTGTGACATAACTTGGGTTGGACATTTCTTTTGTTTTTGAATGGGACAGCACTCTGATGTAAATAGCGACATCCGAATATCAACGAGCGAATTTTCATCAGAGAAGACTAGGATAATCGGAAGTGTTCAGTGGATACGGACTTAAACGATAATGGAAAGGGGTTATTAAAAAAACCTTTGTGTAGTCCCACATGTTTCAATTGTTACCTTGTTACCTGTTACCTGTCCTCTTCGGAGCGATGAAAGCCTTTGCGGCTTGTAAGCTCCTCCTAGACGGTATCATCATTTCTTATCCGGTTCCGGTAAAACACTTAATAGATATCATCAGTATTAAAGCGTTTGTCAATCCAGTAGTTGTCCAGTTTGGTTTTGAATACATTAACACTGTCGCTGTCAACAATTTCCTCAGGTAGATTGTTCCAATCGTTTATGGCTCTCACCGGGAAAGTGTTTAGCTTAGTTGTTTTAGTTACAGTTGGTTTGATTAGTCTAAAAATGTGTCCTCTTGTTGTGTTGTCGTTGAATTGGAAGAATACATTTGGGTCGATATCCTCAAAATGATGTATTATCTTGAAAATTTGTATTAGATCGTAACGCTTGCGTCGATACACGAGTGTCGGAAGGTTTAACGACTTCAACCGTTCTGTGTAAGACAGGCCCTTGAGTTCTGGGATGATTCTTGTAGCTCTACGTTGGATGTTCTCGATCAACTGTATATTTTTCTTTGTTGTTGGGTACCAAACGGTTATGCCATAGTCAACGATGGATCTAATTAAACTTTTGTAAAGAGTCAAGAACATTCGAGAGTTCATGCAAGTGAACGTACGTTTTAACAGACCAGTAAGGCGCTTTGACCTGTTTACAACTTCAAGAACGTGCTTGTTAAACTTCAAGGAGCTTTCAAATGTAATACCCAGGTCCTTTTCCTCGTCAACAACAGGAAGCAGAATTGGCTGGTCAGCCGAGTCCTTCATGAAGTATTGATAGTCACTTTGAATGTATCCAACATGCATTGCCTTGCACTTTTGAATAGAAAACTGAAGCAGCCAGTCCGAACTCCATTTACAGACATTATTTAGATCCTCCTGGAGGGCTCGACTATCTTGGGCACATTCAATTTCTCTGTAAATTTTAGTATCATCCGCAAAGATTTTACAAACCGAGTCTATAGCATCTGGAAGGTCATTAATATATATAATAAACAACACAGGTCCAAGCACCGACCCTTGAGGAATGCCTGATGTGATTTCAGTCCAATCCGAGAAAGAATCATTAATACGTACTCGTTGCATTCGTCCATGGAGAAAGTTGGAAATCCAGTTAAGAAGAGGGCCGTCAATACCGTAACTCTGTAATTTTTGTAGCAAACGTTTATGGGGAACTGTGTCGAACGCTTTTTTAATGTCCAGGTATACAGTGTCAATTTGTTTATTATTATCATAAGCATCAGTCCAGTCATCAAGAACCGTGAGTAATTGCAATACACAACTTCTTTTGTCCCGAAAACCGAATTGGGCTTCATTAAACAAGTTATTACATGACATATGATTCATGATAGCTTTTCTTACTGCTTTTTCACATAGTTTGCTGGGTATTGAAGTCAACGACACTGGTCTATAGTTTGACGGGTCTGTTTTATCTCCCTTGTTTTTATAAAGTGCTGTGATGTTAGCTTCTTTCCACTTATCGGGAACTTCTCCGGTAGAGAGAGATTCATTCATTATGTCACTTATTGGTCCACACAAAATACCAGCGGCCTCCTTTAAAACTCTCGGGTGACACATGTCAGGTCCCATTGATTTATGAACATTCAAAGTGCTGAGATTTTTGTAAACCCACTCTTTGTTTACCTCAACGTCCGTTATCGGGTTGTCACCATGGTAACGCTTATCGAAGGCCGGAAGTGGCTCGTTTGGTTCTCTGATGAAGACCGAAGCGAAGAAATTGTTAAGAACATCGGCTTTTTCACTGTCATTTGACACTAAATCATTTCTACTATTTTTAAGGTCGTATATACCAGAGGTTGAATTTGTCTGGCTTTTCACATACGCCCAAAAACCTTTCGAGTCATTTTTCATATTTTGTACTAACGAATTTTCGAAATCACTTTTTCTGTTCCTTATTATTCTAGTACACAAATTTCTGGCTCTTTTATATTTATTGTAGTCATGAACAGTTTTAGTGTGTATGTATGTTTGCCATGCTTTGTGTTTACTCTTCACATAATTCATTGCTTTTCTGTCTATCCACTTCTGTTTACGTTTGTCACTCTTTATAGTTCTAACTGGAACATGATTCTCAATACACATGGAGATACAATTTATTAGTTGGTTATATTTGTCATTTACCGAAAGGTTTTCCATTGCATTCCAATCAACCGAATCCAAGTCTTTGCGAATAGCATCGTAGTCACCTTTGAAGAAGTTTTTCATGTTAAAGTTCTGGTTTACTTTGACAGGTTTACATTTACACTTCACAAATAAAGCTAAATGGTCACTGGCTCCAAGATTGCTCTTTTTGTCGATATTATGAATAAAGTCTGGTTTGTCTATGATGAGTAAATCCAAGATATTTGCTGTTTGGCCATGCCTAATACGAGTTGGTTCGTCAATTAACTGGTATAAAAAATTGTCACGGAGGCATTCAATGAATTGATATTCAGAATTTTCCGAATTGCGAGTAGTGGACCAATCACTCCAATTAATCCCTGGGTAATTAAAATCACCGAGTATCACAGTATATGTAGCTTTTTGAGAAATTGCCAAGTCAATAAGTTTTGGAAGCTGTTTCGAATTAACTTCTGTACTTGATGGACTTCTGTATATAGCACCAATCAAAATGTTTTCGTTCGAATCTAAATTAATGTTGCACCAACATGATTCCTCAAATGTGAAGTCATTCAAATGTTTACATTCTCTAACAGAGAGTCTCGTACTGTAGTAAATGGCAACACCTCGGCTCTTCAATTTAGTTTTACTCACAAACATATCATACCCAGACAATTTAAGTTCAGCCTTGGAAATATCCGTGGAATTACACGATTTTGGAAATAGTTCCGTAATCACAATAATATCTGGCTTATGCTCTTGTATGAAACATCTCAATTCATCTCTTTTATTCAATAGGTTGTCCGCATTTGTGTAATAAATGGATAGATCTGAACGATCAACAAAATTAATAGAGTTCTCAATAGAATCAGTATTACAAAAGGATAAATCACTCGTGTCATTATCAACAACAGACAGATCTGAAAGATCATCAATATGATTAGAGTTCTCACTTGAATCAGTGTTGGAAAAGGATAAATCACTCGAGTCATTATCATCTTCGGTACAGTCACTGCTGTAATTACTGGAAATGTTATTGTCAGTAACGGAAATAATTGAACTTTCAACATCAGAATTATTAACGCTAACAGTAACTTGAACTGGAGTTAACGTATTTACATTTATAAGATTCGCGTCATTAGACACGAAAACCAGGGCGACTCCTGCCTGGGTCAGCCCTCCCATCGCCAGATCCTTGTGCGCCCGTATTCACCTCTGCCTCTTTTCTCCTTTTCTCCACCCGTTTAAGGTACTCATTCTCTCTCTGTTTCTTTGTGAGATCACTTGAAAAGAATACATTTCTATGAGAGACATTTTTACTGTTTCTCAATTTGCTTCGGGCCTTTTCCAGAATTTTTCTCTTGACATCCAAGTTCTCAACTGTAAATCGTATAGGTCTTACCTTGCCAGATGACACGTCATACCTTCCTATTCTAATCACATTGCTCATTTTCACTTCGCTTAACTCCATATCGTTTGACACTAGTTGATCCAGTTTGTCAAGGTCATGTTGTTTTCTAGTTTCTGGGTCACTTTCATCTCCCTCCTTTACTCCAAAGCACATTATATTAAGCTTCCGCGATTCTCTTTCACTTTGCTCGCTTATAACTTCCTTCACTAAATCTGAAATGTCCCCATTCTTGTGAGATCCTTGGGACATCTTCTCAATTTTCTCCTCTAGCTCCTTCTGTTTTGCTTCAAGGGAAGCAATGCGACTAATTAGCTTCTTGGTGCCGTTGAAGGAGATTCTGCAATGTTTGCAAAACCACATAATTCCATCCGATACTTTGCTTTTATCAATGCGATCATATTCCTGCTTCGTAAAGCCCAAGCACTTTTTGAAACAAAACCAGTTTTCACACATGTCACATTGTAAGGCTTTGTCGGAGTTCCGGATAGTGGAGCCACATTCTACACAATCCTCCCCATTGTCCTCACTGTCACTTGATGAATCATCTTCTTTACGTTTTTGGCGAGGTTTAGGTTTTGGTGGTGGGGATTTACCGCCCTTTACCTGCGCCGGTGGAGTAGGCATTATGATCCAAATATAATGAGCCCGACACTAATTTACACAGCACAAATGCTCAATGGATTAGTCTTAACACTTCTGCACCAATAAAATCCTTTAACACGGATTCTCTATACTGATGTTGACTGATTTTTTATGGCCTTAATTTTTCCTGGCCATTTCGCGCTTGTAAATAAAATAAGACATTTCATTCTCAAATGTCACTAGGTGACTGACATAAACTGCAGAAGACACTTTTCTGTGACAAAACGAATTAGCATACTGATTTATACATAATATGACAGTAACATAACGATAGTGATTAATATTCCACGATAAAGAACCCGAAATGGGGCCATTTTGGCAACAGGAATTTGGTCAAAATCACTTCATTTTCTTTGTGTAAATTGGATGTAAACGCCACTCACCAACTATCAAATGGTTGCTGCAAAACACAGGAGTTTTATTTTGAAATGTTGCAATACGTCCTGTACATGCATGTGTTAGATAAGCAGTGCAATCGGGATTAAATTCTTTGTCTTCCTTCTGACATAATCCTATTTGTTTTTATTCGAACCGCATAACTTACAAAATTAATAGGAAATCATGTGATGGTAAATAGTCCCTTCAATTTAGATGGCTGAAATTTTCCACGTGTTCTTCTGATTTGTAAGATGACAAAGTTCTATTGTAAATACACAAATGTGAGGTAAAATTTACCATTTTTGCATCATTTTGACGCTGTAACAATTTTCACAAAAAAAAATCTGGAACTATTTTTGTAAGCCGGGAACCTTAATCCGATAATTGATTAACTTCGGGATTTTCCGTAGTAGGAGACGAAAGATAACGGAAAAACCAAAGCTAAAATGAATATAATAAACTGTTCTCAAATCTGAGATAAAATCAACTTTACGATGCGTGTCATAGAACAGCTTCAAAGAAGTCAGAAAGGGAGACTCTCATATGAGAGGGAAGATTCATCTAAAGCACTAAAGGTGCACTTTCTTACTTTGTCATTGGATTTCGCGACAAAGTCCAACCAAAACAAATTTCTGAGACTGAAATAGGCCATGTAGCCTTGTAGGCCTAGTTTTCTTATTTAACTATTCCCATTTACAAGTTTAGGTCTATTGATATAGGTATAGTTAAGTGATAAACTGCCAGTAAACCAATCCAAATGGTCCTTTTTTGTTATCTGTAGTATAAAACCAAGACCAAAACAACCCATTTTTGGTCAAAACGGCCAAAATCATTCAAATTTTTTATTTTGACGTGTGAACATTTTCTAGCATTGAAATTCTTATTTACTGCAACATCCAATTTGTAATATGCCAGCATTTGTTCTCTTATTTTTTAGGGGTGTAACGATAGATCGATAGGTCGCTGTATCGTGATAGTGACAGTCCCGATATTGATGTATCGATTGTGGTTTCAGATATCGATAACTATCGCCGATAGTTTGTTCAACTATCGATAGTTTCGATAGTATAAGTGCACTTATCCAATCATATATTTTTGTTGAGGTAACTCGCTAAAAAAAGGGAAAAACAAAAACAAATCGCAAGTAAATGGTTCCCCATTGAATTCGGCGAACTTTCATTTTCAGGCTTGTTCTTTATTGTATCGTATGTACTCCAATTACATTATGAAAATATGTTCGCTTTGAAAATGAAATAAGTTTTATACTAGTAAAAATCATCTGTATTTCTCTCAATTAACTCTTTTATCAATTCAGTTGAAACCGTAATTCAAGAATAGTAAAACTATGTGAAATTTTGGAATTAACAAAAATAATCGATTAGAGAATATGTTCTATTACTTTTTTCGGATTCACTAATCGTGTGTTATTATTTGACGTACATGTTTATTTCGTCTGATCGGGAATGGCGAGCAACTTTGAAATAGTGAAAAGGCCTGCGTTTGGGCCCATTGTGAAATTATTATTTCATAATCAGGTTCAGAGATTTACTTTAAACTGGTGATGTAATTTTAATTCTAATTTCCCACCAATTCTGGAAAAATCTGCAGATGTTCTCGTAAAATATTCGAAACAATTGATCTACTGATAGTATCGTGATGCATCACGATATATTTCTGACGATATTGATAGTATCACGATATCAATCCTACGATAGTAAAACTATCGCGATAGTCATTTTCCAAGCCGATAGTCAGCCCTATTATTTTTGGGAACGGGTCCGAAACTAGACTAACCAACTTGGTTACAACCATTAAAATCTACTACGGATTTAAGGCCGGTAATAGCTAATCTCCACGGTTAAAATCATGACAGTGAACGAGCGGCTCTGATTGGTCGAGGCATTTTATAGGTTGTGTATACTAACCAATCAATGGACATGATTTGCCAGGGGCTACCAGTTGTAAATACATCGTATACAACAGGTACCAGTTTAGTCCAAAACCAGCCAAATTGGGAAAAGTGTGTCGTTTTCTTAAAAAATTGGGAAAAATATATTCATGAAAGACTGAAAAAAAGTCCTCTGTATTTAGTATTGTTAAATAAACTGAATGGAATTTCAGTTCTTCTTGTATGTTTTAGCTCATCATATGAAGGAATTGAGCAAATTATCTTGAAAAAACAATGTTGGACTGATATTTGGAATTTTTCTATCAATGTTTTGGGAAAAATTGACCTTATTTGGCATTAATTGGGAACAGGTCCATTGTAAGGATCCATGAAGAAGGAAAAACACTGTCTTCAGCAGTTTTGATTTAGGGCAGTCTTTTTTTGTTGTATATGGGCAAAGTTTAATGTTGGGAACATATGTCAATAGGAATGTCAATAGGAAACAATTTTATCGAGTTAATAATTGTGACATTTCAGACAAACAATAGTATTTCATAGGTGTTGACAGTTGTTAATATAAAATGTCGTAAATACCGCTTGATTCAAGCATAGTTGTGAGACTTTATAACAACACAAAAGATTTATCAACACATAACGGTAAGCACAGTCTATTTTTAGCAAAGCACAAATTCATTGCTATTGCAGGACTTTTTGACAACATGTACATCCCCTCCGTCTGTCCATGTATCCCCAAACTTCACAAGGAACCAAAGAGATGGCAGCGAGAAAACGGACCAAATTGAGGATGATGAGGATGATGATAGGACCAACCATAATACTTACATCATAAAGCCTTCAAGATCAGAGTCTTCCAATTCTGATACTTCAAGATTAAGTCATGATTCGGGGTTAGTATTTGACATCAAGGTCACATTTTCTCAAACAACAAAATATTAGAATAGTCCAGTTTAAAAGCTTCTTCCGCTGACAGAATTGGTGTAAAAGAAACAACTTATGTACAATATAGCAGAGAAAATATTGAGGCATGATAAGGAGAAAAGGCTGATTATCAGCATTTTCTTCTTTTGTCTCAATGTTTTCCAAAGTCAGGGGTTTTCCTAGCCATTTTGGGAAAAGGAGTCTGGCCTAAATTGGGAATTTTTTAAAGCGCAAAATAGCTCATTTTCGGCTAAAAAGACCTGTAGGCAAAACACTCATTTTTCAATAATAAATTAGGCATTTTAAATAGATTGGGAAAATTAAAGAAAATTTGCTTTGGGAACACCGCCTTTTGCATTGGGAATGCCTCCATTTTCAGGAGGCACAGAATACATAGGAAATCCCCTGAAAGTCATTTCTCTTTCGGACGCCAGAAAGTGACAAAATGTACCAAATTGAGGATGAAAATGGGACAAATCACAATACTTACATGTATTATAAATATTAAAACCTTCAAGATCCAAGTCTTCTTATTCTGATACTTCAAGGTTAAGTCAGGATTCAGGGTCAGTATTTGAGGTTTAGGTTACAATGACATTAACCCTTTCCCAAACGACAAGATTTTAGGGTGATCCAAATTGAAAGCTTCTGCAGACGACGAAATTGATGATAATAAAGACATGATTTGTGTAAAATATGGCACAGAAAATATTGAGACAAAAGGAGAAACTGCTGGTTATCAGCAGTTTCTTCTTTTGTCTCAATGTTTTCCCAAGCCTGTTCTATTAGGGACGTCAAAACCAGGTCTTGTTTGGGAAAGGGTTAATTAATCCTTTTCCAAACAAGACCTGATTTTGGTGTCTCTAATAAAAAACATTTGGGAAAACATTGAGGCAAAATAAGAAAATGCTGATGATCAGCATTTTCTCCTTTTGCCTAATTGTTTTCCGCATGATAATATTCACAAATTCTACCTGGAGTAACACCCATTTTATCGTCTACCACAGCTGTCAATTGGACCAGCCTAAAAGTTTGTAGTTTGCTAAAGCCTCTCTTTAAAACCCCTCTTTAAAACTCTGAAAAATCGCACGATTTATAAAGACGCACAACTGGTTGTAAAAGCGCCTCAAAATATTGTCCGGTCAATTCTTTGCTGCGTGCAGTCTGCGTCGTGGTTGCGTCCACCAAAATCTTATGTTGCATATGCGTGCATCGCAAGACTAAACATACGTTTTAGACGCAGACCGCACACAGGAGCAAGTACGACCGGTTGTAAGAGAGGCTTAAAGGGTTAATTTTGTAACTCACCTGAACACTTGTTGCTTATTACCAAAGGTGAGCTATAGCCTATAGTTGCCACTTTTTCCATAGCCCATCTGTCTGTACATCCATAATTTGGATTTTACACTCTGATAACATTCTCAGTTTCCAGATGAGTTTCACTACGGGCCTGATTGGACAAGGAAGTGAGCATTTTTGTGCAGCTGAAAGCAGTTTTTGATCTTGTTTATATACTAGCATTAACAAATAAGACAAAACTGAAAGACAAAACTCCAAAACTTTTTGATTAACTGTAAGATGTCCTTAGCTAGAAATCATTTCTCACTGTGCCAAAGTTAGTTTTCTTTTTGTGTTCATCAGTCATTTACTTAGGTAGATTTTTATGCCCCCGATAGGGAGGCATCATAAATTTGACTTGTCCGTCCGTCCGTCCGTCTGTCCGTCCGTCTGTCCGTCCGTCATTCCGTCCAAAAACTTTAACATTGGCCATAACTTCCTTATTACTTAACATATTCGCTTCATACTTTACCACAACATTCCTTGGTACATTACCTTTCTGTAGGCACATACTTTGGTGACCTTGACCCCTGGATGACCTTGACCTTATGACGATCAAAGCGGTGTCGGGGGCATTGTCATCTTACAGTGACGGCTCTTGTTTTCTTATAGATCTCAAGCTTCATTGTCACAAAAGAATGTGGCTCGGACATTTGTGTCAGCAGAATTCAACAAATCAAGATTGGCCATACAGAAATATGAACAAGAACTGGAAAACAATGCAAAGGTAAGATGCATACTTGGTTTAAACAGGAACATACTTGTGACCATATATTTTGACCATTTATTATATCTCTATATATTTAGAAATTGTTGAAAGGTAGATAATGCTGAAATCCAGCATTCACTCCAATTCTCTCAATACTTTCCAGGCATTTAGAGTAACATTAATTGTGTTTTCTGCATAAAAAATTCCTGTTATTTTCACAGTGACACCATTCCAAGACATTGTGGAAAGGGTTAAGAAAGCATTGGAGCTAAACACAAAATGTTTGTAGATCTAAATTCTTCTATATGTTCTAATCTAAATCTTTTCCCTAGCTACTTTGGAAGTGTTTCTATTTTGGGAAATGACGCTTTGGTCTGTTGAAAGCTTAGAACTTTGAATTTGGATCCGTCTAAAAAAGAATTCAACTTCTCAGTAACCCATATAAACTGTTTGGAAGAGATATTTCTAGTTAAACTAAAATGTATGGCATGATTGGCCATTGGGAACGGCACATAAGATCATTGGGAACGGTAGCTATGGAGATTGGGAAACGGCCTGTACTAAAATTGGGAAAGAGCCTGTAGTCATTGGGAAAGGTTCCTTTTACAGGTACTAATTATAGTAGGGGAAAAACCTGTGACAAGCAATTTCTTCATTTTCCCACAATGTTTTCTATTTAAATAGACCAAATAATGTAAATTTCATTCACTTGAAATTGTCGTCTGCAGAATCTTTCAATTTGGCACGCTCTAAAATGTCGTTTGGTAAGGTGCCCAATGATAATCAAGAAGGAATGAAATCAGCTTCTAGCTTTCGTCCGAATCGATGTAAAATGAATAAGTTTAACCCATTACCACACATTAACTCTTTTTGGCTCCCTAAATGAACAAGAGCCGTCACAGACGGATTATGCTCCCCGAATAAGTGTTTGTCACAAAATAAAAACTATCATACATTAAGCCCCCTTTTCCCACGACAGCCTTTTTGTACACACATTATTTATAAAATATGGTCTAGAACATCCTATTTATTACATAAGTACAAAATTTCATAAAATTCTGCCCATTAGATGAAGAGAAATAAGAGAAAAACTAATCTTTACACTAAGGCCCCTTTTTCCATGACGCAGCCTTAAATTTACAAACGGAGAAAAAGGTCTCTAGGTATTGACCCAGGGAGTTCACATGTGAAGTTTCATTGAATTTGGTCCAAGGGTTGCTGAGATCTGGCTGTGGACGGACGGACACACGGACGGACGGACCGACGAACAGACGGACGGACAGCATGGCGACTATATGCTCCCCCGAACAAAATTTTTTCGGGGAGCATAAAAATGGCTTTAGAAAGCATAGTGGAAAATGAAGAAATTGCTTGTGGCAAGCAATTTCTTCATTTCCAATGTTTTCTACCAAAAAGTCCAAAAGATTTTAAATTTCATTCGCATGAAATTGTCGTCTGCAACATCTTGGAATTTGGACCAACTTAAAATTTTGCTGTTTGGGAAAGGGTTAAACAAAACTATGAGACACAAAGTTTGGAAGGCAATAACTCTGAACTTTGTTGTTTGTAGCTCTCATTTTTATGTTCCCCGAAAAAATTTCGGGGGAGCATATAGTCGCCACGCTATCCGTCCGAGTGTCCGTCCGTCCGTCCACAGCCATATCTCAGCAACCCTTGGACCAAATTCAATGAACCTTCACATGTGAACTCCCTAGGTCAATACCTAGAGACCTCTTTCTCCGTTTGTAAATTTAAGGCTGCGTCATGGAAAAAGGGGCCTTAGTGTAAAGATTAGTTTTTCTCTTATTTCTCTTTATCTAATGGGCAGAATTTAATGAAATTTTGTGCTCATGTAGTAAATAGGATGTTCTAGACCATATTCTATAAATAATGTGTGTACAAAAAAGCTGTCATGGGAAAAGGGGGCTTAGTGTATGATAGTTTTTATTTTGTGACAAACACTTATTCGGGGAGCATAATCCGTCTGTGACGGCTCTTGTTCAGATTTGACTGGTATACAAAGTCGTCATGTGGCCATGATTGTACATGTTTTTGTGTTATTTACAGAAAGCTCTCCAGGAGAAGAAGCGACTGTTTGAGGAGACAAAATGGCGTCTGGAGCGGGAGGCTGATCTGTGTCTACAAGAAATGGAGCAGCAAGCCAACTTTGAAAGTCTCATGAAAATACAGAATATAGAACTTAGTCATGAATCACAGTATGTAAACATACAGCAGAGTTACAGATAAGAGGGGGTGATGGCTTTTCAAAATGAAATATTTCACTAAATGTTCCCTAAAACCTATATTGTGGGTGCTCATTAGAATCGTCTCGTTGAGACGATTTAACCCTTTCCCAAACAAGACCTGGTTTTGACGTCCCTAACAGAAGAGGCTTTGGAAAACATTGAAACAAAAGAAGAAACTGCTGATAACCAGCAGTTTCTCCTTTTGTCTCAATATTTTCTATGCCATATTTTACACAAATCATATCTTTAATAACATCCAATTTGTCATTTGTGGCAGTTTTTAAGGTGGATCACCCTGAAATTTTGTCGTTTTGGAAAGGGTTAAACAAGTACCAACAACAATGGGTTAGGATTTGAAATTTTAAAAAGTTAGAATGTCTTCACACCCTCTTATCGTTTATTCTGGTATGAAAGCAAAGAGTTTCCCTTACATTTATTACTTTCCCAAAATGCTAACTTTTAGGCTAGTTGACTTTGAAAGCTGGTGCAGACGACAAAATGATGTTGATAAGTATGGGTTATGGGTATAATAATAGTTATTAGTACAGAAAATGTTTAGAGGAAAGGAGAAAATGCTGGTTATCAGCATTTTTTATGCCCCTTGTTGGAAGATTGGGGCATATTGTTTTTCTTATGTCTGTCTGTCTCCATCTCTGTCTGTTTGTCTGTCCGAAAACTTAACATTTGCCATTTCGGAGGCATTCCTGTTTCACAAACACATCTTGTTTCTTTTGCATCAATCTTTCACAAACCTTTTCTATAAGGTGCTTCGAAACCAGGGCTTGACATGGGTTGATACATAATTTATAAAGTTTATTGTACATTTGTTATTAATGTTGTTCTTAAAACAGTCTTAAATCTATGGTTATCAAATATTCAAAAGTTAAATTCATTTTTACAGGGCAGCTAAAATTGTTGAACAACACAGAAAACTCAAGGAAACCCATGAACAAAGAAAAATGGTAATGTATCAAAAATTATTTTTGTTAAAAATTGAAGTATTGTGGCATCTAGTTGTTTGTTGAAGAAGAAAAATTTGAATTTACAATTTTGAACTTTCAGATTTTGAAATTCTTTGTTAGTTAATATCAGCCTCTATGCAAAGACTTATTACTTTGACATGTAATTTAGTGGAATTATGAACCTTTTCAGACTTTTTCACTATCCAGCACTGTCTTGATAGTCACACTTTACTGTACTCTAGCAGCTCTTGTTAAAATCAGCTGTTACAAAGGTTTTGGCCATTAAACAATATTTTGGTTGGTCGTCAATAACTTTTTATTTGCTGTTTTTTTAAAAGATTCAGCAAATTCCTAGCATTTTCCTGCCTTTCCTGCTTTAAACCTTTTTCAAATCAGATATATTAACAGAATTACCGGTATTGAGAAAAATAAAAAAATTGTCTTGTGATTCCTGACGGTGATTGTATTGATGAGCTAACACAAAATTTTGACAATTTACACAATCAGGTCCAAATTAGGGGTTTCAATTACATTTGGACCATCTGAGAAACAAGGTAAAGTAGGTGGGGTATTTATATAGTTCCCTTATTAACCTTATTCTATATTTACAAAAGTAGCAGGGTGATGATACCCAAATAGAAGGGTAGATTCACCTGCCCCTGCCTCTTAACCCAAATTGAAAGATCCTGCAGATGACAATTTCAAGTGAATGGAAAAAAATTTAGGCCTTTTTGAATGGAAAACAATGTGGGATATGAAGAAATTGCTTGTCACAAGCAATTTCTTCATTTTCCACGATGTTTTCAATGGCCATTATTTTGTGGGGAGTCATAAAGAGTCAATGTGTGGTAATGGGTTAATGAAACCCCAGCCCAATACTACAAATGTTGCATCATTTCAAATTATGATTGTTTCAGGTGTACAATGCTAGAATGCAGGAGGCTGAACAGACCAGAGAAAGAATTAGACAGGAGGAACAGAAACAAAGGTAGGCTCATCTTGATCTTTATTATCATATGTGAAGGTAAAATTCTAGGGAGGTCAAATTTGAAATCTGCTTCAGTTGACAAAATACTGTATGTGTAGATATTTTCGCAGAGCGATATTTTCGCGGACGGGCCCCGTTTTCAAGTTTTACAAATATTCGCGCAACTTTGAATTCACGGAGAGACAAAATAAAAATTCTTAAATTCGCGCTTAGCAAAATGAATGTAAGTGTTGGGTAAATACTCTTTCTTATTTGCAGTATCTTAAAGACTCAGGAGTAGGAGATTAAACGGATATTGCTCCACTGTAACTAATTGTTTTCTTTATGCATTCTAATAAATGGTTTGTTACATGTATTTCAAACCAAACAATGTCATACAATACATTGTCCGATACTGACCTGTAAATTATTAAATGGTTATTCACAGTTTAATTGTTCAATAAGTTTTTGTATATTGTCACCATTGTTCAACAAATTAAGTCAATAAAACAATACATGTGCGAACTGAGTGTATATTCATGTAATTATTATAACAAACATACTTTTCAACTTATGTGAAAATTAAGCTATTAAGGAAGAATTGGGAGTACAAATATTTGCGCAATCATGAATTTGTGGGCTGATGGTCTAGCGCGAATATAGTGAAAATTAGAAGCCCTCGAATATTTCTACACATACAGTAGATGTTGATAAAGATATGATTTCATCTTTGAAAGTCTCCAAAATCATTATTAAATTTTCCCATCTTAATGAAGCTTAATTATTTATCTCATTTATTTAAAATAAAAGCACATTTGTGACCTGTCGCACTAAAAGGGACCTTATTGGGTGTGTGAAAAATATCGACCCTAGTCAGTCTGCGCAGTCCGCGCAGCCAGACTAGGGCCGACACTTTTCACTTGTATGTAATTTTTAGCTCACCTGAGCACGAAGTGCTCAAGGTGAGCTATTGTGGTCGCTTTTTGTCCGTCGGCGTCCGTCTGTCTGTCTGTCCGTCCGTCCGTCTGTTCACATTTTGTTGTTACCACTCTAGCACCCACAAATATTGACCAATCTTAACCAAACTTGGTCAAAACATGTATGACCATAAGTTCTCGAATGAGTTCGATTTTGAGTCAGATCGGACTAGGAAGTCCAGAGTTATGTGCCCTTGAACGTCAAAAATGGCTAGTTTTGACTTTGTTACCACTCTAGTATCTACAAATATTGACCAATCTTAACCAAACTTGATCAAAACATGTATGACCATAAGTTCTCGAATGAGTTCGATTTTGAGTCAGATCGGACTAGGAAGTCCGGAGTTATGTGCCCTTGAACGTCAAAAATGGCTAGTTTTGACTTTGTTACCACTCTAGTATCTACAAATATTGACCAATCTTTACCAAACTTGGTCAAAACATGTATGACCATAAGTTCTCGGATGAGTTCGATTTTGAGTCAGATCGGACTAGGAAGTCCAGAGTTATGTGCCCTTGAACGTCAAAAATGGCTAGTTTTGACTTTGTTACCACTCTAGTATCTACAAATATTGACCAATCTTAACCAAAATTGGTCAAAACATGTATGACCATAAGTTCTCCGATGAGTTGGATTTTGAGTCAGATCGGACTAGGAAGTCCAGAGTTATGTGCCCTTGAATGTCAAAAATGGCTAGTTTTGACTTTGTTACCACTCTAGCATCTACAAATATTGACCAATCAAGACAAAACTTTGCCACAATGTTGGTAACTATAAGATCTTGGATGAGTTTGATTTTCAGTGTGATAAGAGCAGGAAGTCTGGAGTTATGTGCCCTTGAATTTGACAAAATTGCTGTTTTCGACTTTGTTTTCACCGTAGCATCTACATTTATTGACTAATCAAGACAAAACTTGGCCACAATGTTGGTGACTATAAGATCCTTGATGAGTTAAATTTTCAGCTTGATTTGGCCAGAAAAACAAGAGTTATTGGCCCTTTAATTTCATAAAATTACCGTTTTCGACTTTATTTTCTCTCTAACAAACAAATATGGACCAATCAAGACACAATTTGGTCACAATGTTGTTTACCATAATATCTTTAATGTTTTAATTTGTCAGATTGATTGGACTAAAAAAACAGAGTTGTGTGCCTTTGACGGTTACAAAATTGTCGTTTTCGACTTTAATATTAACCAATTAAAAAACTTTTTGTCAACAGAATGTTGATCAATGAGAATATCTTTATCAGAACAGAGTTATGTGCCCTTTACTGTGACAAAATTTTTGTTTTCTTCCACTTTGTTTTTACTGTAACAGCTACAAATATTGATCATTCAAGATTGTGAAAGCAGTTTTCAGCTGAATCATAATCTCGCATCTTAAATTATGTGCTCTTGAACTTGACAACATTGGGACTTTCATTCTATCTAGGTGCAGGTGAGCGATTAAGGACCATCATGGTCCTCTTGTTTATATCTGGAATGTTTACCCTATCTTACTTTACGTTCATTTTTCGAATACAGTATCTGGTTTACCTATGCTGGGTCTGACAAGTTTGTCAAAGTTTGGATTTTTGGTATTCGGATAAGGTCCCTTTTAGAGTGACGGGTCACATTTATGCAGGTTTAACTTTTATTAACTATTTTGATGTTGATTGTCCTCTTTGTATGAGAGTTTCTTTTAACATTGTACACTTGGTCATTTTTTCAGAGAGCGCAAAAGGAAAGAACTTTTGGATAAGATCACCAAATGTGTGGGTGACCTTAATTCCCTAAGTGCCAAAGTACAATCAAAGTACAGCACATGTCAACACCAAGACCATATATCAGAGGCAGCCAAAAAGTCGTTGACGCTGATTCAGTCCCGAGTTGCAGCGGCAGAGAAAATCAAGGCGGAGTTTGAACAGAGTGGGGAATTGTCGCTGAAGCTGTTCGAAAAGTGTAAAGACTTGTTGGAACAAGCTGGGAATGCTTATGAGTTTGTGTGCAAGGAAATAGGTAAGAACTGTTTCATACAAGAGGACCATAATGGTCCTTAATTGCTCACTTGAACCTAGATAGAATGTCCCAATGTTGTCAAGTTCAAAAGCACATGATTAAACCCATTACCAGACAACGAAATTTTGGACTCTTCCATTTTGAAAGGTGTTGCAGATGACAATATCAAGTTTTAAAATTATTTCCATTTTGGGTTAGAAAATATTGTGGAAAATTAAGAAATTGCTTGTCACAAGCAATTTCTTCATTTACCACAATGTTTTCCCAAGCCTTTTCTTGTAAGGGAGTGAGAAAATCAAGGCGGAGTTTGAACAGAGTGGGGAATTGTCACTGAAGCTGTTTGAGAAGTGTAAAGATTTGTTGGAACAAGCTGGAAATGCTTATGAGTTTGTGTGCAAGGAAATAGGTAAGAGTGGTGTCATGTGTATGTAATGTGCTCATTCATATCTGTGTCCATAAACTTTCTCCTCAGAATATAATGGATGCATTTCTACAAAATTTCTTAGGAATGTTCTTTATGTACCGTAATTATTCTAATAAACGCCCGAGCGTTTATTATAAACATATTATAAACATGGTCGATAGAAAAGCAGGGGGTGGGCGTTTATTAGAGGTATTCTTATTTCGTCTGTCAAAATTTTCGAAACAAGTGTCATTTTATGGGCTCAAAGTTCAGCAAGTCGAATTTGGCAAATTTTGTAATAAGGACTGCAAATACGATTTTTCAAGGAAACTCCTTCATTGCCAACAGATTTCGGGCTGAACTTATGACTTAAATTATTTTAATCTGGAATCAGGGGGTGGGTGTTTATTAGAATCACCCCTTTTTGCTAAAATTGTGCTTGAAACAAGCTGATTTTCAGCCAAGGTTTGGGGGATGGGCGTTTTAGTAGAATATGGGCGTTTATTAGAATAATTACGGTAACTCCTTCCCAAATGACACAATTTTGGACTGGTCCAATTTGAAAGCAGCTGCAGATGACAGAATGGTTGTTAATAAAAATCATATTTGTGTAGAAAATATTGAAGTTATAGGAGAAAATACTGGTAATCAGCATTTTCTATTTATGTCTCAATATTTTCTTAAGCCTTTTCTGTTAGGGTCATCAAAACCAGGTCTTGTTTGGGAGAGGTTCAAACTCTTTCCTAGATGAAAATTCCAGGCTGGTCCAAATTCAAATTGGAACAAGCTGGGATGCATATGAATTTGCCTGTAAGGAAATTACTTTAGGCTAACTGACATTTACAAATTTTGTTGAAAAAGAAAATTGTGTAAGATATAATATTCCGGATTTTGTGTCACTTACTAATGCTTCTCTTACCATCCGTATGTGTTCCTGCTAGTGGTCTGCGTCAAAAATTTAGGCCTACTAGCTAGTGATTGCGATGCATGCATTGGCAAAGTACTTTGGTGTACTCAAACACAACACAGAGTGGACATAGCAAATTATCGACCAGACATTTTTGCTACCACTATTTTACATGTTTAAGAACGGCAGGAGCAAGCATGAGTCTCTCTCATTACTGGTCATGCATCTTCAGAGATTTTTAAGAATCTCCCAAGATGCATGATTTATAGGGACACACAACAGGTTTTAACCCATCAACACACATTAACTCCTTTTGACTCCCCTGAAGCAAAAGGCTTTGGAAAACATTGTGGAACATGACAAGCAATTTCTTCATTTCCCACAATATTTTCTACCCTACCAGACCAAAAGTTGCTATATTTCATTCGTTTAGAATTGTGGTCTGCAACATCTTTGAATTTGGACTGATAAAAAATTTTGTTGTTAGGTAATGGGTTAACCTTTTCCCAAACGGCAAAATTTTAGGGTGGTACAACTCAAAAACTGCCACAAATGACGAAATGGACGTTATTGAAGATAGGATTTGTGTAAAAATGGCACAGAAAATATTGAGACAAAAGGAGAAACTGCTGGTTATCAGCAGTTTCTTCTTTTGTTTCAATGTTTTCCCAAACCTTTCCTATTAGGGACGTCAAAACCAGGTCTTGTTTGGGAAAGGGTTAAGAGAGGCTTATGCTTATACTTATGCTTCTCATTCTGTCTATATCAGAAAAAGCAGACAAGGAAGGACAGAAGGCCAAAGAAGAGGCAGAGAAACAGGCCAACTTGCAAAAACAACAACAACAACAGCAGCAGCAGCAACAACAGGTTGGTGGGTTACTCTAACTTATTTCCAAGTGATTTATTCTTTCCACAACGTTTGGAACATTGGCACATTTTGATGGCTGTAAGTGGTATATTTTGAAAATAGTGAAGAAAATGAAGATTTTTCTTTTAATATGATTGGTTTTATAAGTGATCAGAATAGTATATCAGAAGTTATGCGCCATTCATTTTCACAAAATTGCTTTTTCCACTTTGTTTCAACTGCAAAATTTTATCTATCAAGGCAAATTATAGGCAAAGTTTGGGACTGTGGAGCAATACAGACACTAAATTGTATCAAAAATATTCCTTATGCTTATCCATTCACCTTTCAATATAATCTGTTTTTAGCTCACCTGAGCACAAGGTGCTCAAGTGAACTATTGTGATCACTTTTTGTCCGGCGTCCGTCCGTCGTCCGTCGTTCGTCGTCCGTCAACAATTTCTTTAAATGACATCTCCTCCTAAACTACTTGGCCAATTTCAACCAAACTTGGCAGGAATGTTCCTTAGGTGACCCCCTTTCAGAATTGCTAAAAGAATTGAAATCCATAAAAACTCTGGTTGCCATGACAACAGAAAAGGAGAAATTTGACTGATTCTCAATACTATCTTTGAACGACATCTCCTAAAATACTGGGCCAATTTCAACAAAACTTGGCAGGAATGTTCATTAGGTAACCCCCTTTCAGAATTGCTAAAAGAATTGAAATCCATAAAAAACTCTGGTTGCCATGGCAACCGAAAAGGAGAAATGTGAACGGACCTCAATACTATCTTTGAACGACATCTCCTCCTAAACTTCCAGGCCAATTTCAACCAAACTTGGCAGGATTGTTCCTTAGATGACCCTCTTGTAGAATTGCTAAAAGAATTGAAATCCATAAAAAACTCTGGTTGCCATGGGAACAGAAAAGGAGAAATTTGACTGATTCTCAATACTATCTTTGAACGACATCTCCTCCTAAACTACCAGGCTAATTTCAACTAAACTTGGCAAAATATTCCTTAGGAGGTCCTCTTAAAGAATTGCTAAAAGAATTGAAATTGACTAAAAACTCTGGTTGCCATGGCACCAGAAAAGGAGAAATTTGACTAATTCTCAATAATTTCAGGTGAGCGACCTAGGGCCAACGGCCCTCTTGTTTAATTAACCCTATCCCAAACAAGACCCTTTTTTGACAACCCCAAAAGAATAGGCTTGGGAAAACATTGAGACAAAAGAAGAAACTGCTGTTAACCAGCAGTTTCTCCGTTTGTCTCAATATTTTCTATGCCATATTTTACACATATTCTATCTTTGATAACATCCAGTTTGTCATTTGTGGCAGCTTTTGAAGTGGATCACCTAAAATTTTGCTGTTTGGGAAAGGGTTAAGTTTGTATGTTTGTTGTGTTTCAGGCGGCAATTGGTGAACCATTGGCTTCATCGACACCCGCCCCTTCCTCAGCTGCGTCTGATGTTTCAAGTTTATCTACAGCTACATTGTCAGAACTTGTAGAACAAGGTTAGTTTATTCTTTCCTAAACGGCAAAAAATTAAGGTAGTCCAATTCGAAAGCTGCTGGAAATGACAAAATGGGTGTTACTAAAGATAGGATTTGTGTAGAATATTGCATAGAAAATATTGAGACAAAAGGAGAAACTGTTGGTTATCAGCAGTTTCTTCTTTTGTCTCAATGTTTTCCCAAGCCTATTTTCATAGGGATGTCAAAACCAGGTCTTTTTTGGGAAAGGGTTAATCCTTTCCCAAACATTGACACCCTACAAAACAAGGACTTTGGAAAACATTGTGGAAAATGAAGAATTTGCTTATACAAAAAGATAAAAAAATTGTTAAATTTCATTCACATGAAATTATCTTCTGCGACATTTTTGACTTTTGACAAGTGTAAAATTTTGTCTTCTGCTAATGGGTTAATCATTTCCCGAACAGTAAAATATTATAATGGTCTAATTTGAGAGCTGTGACGAAGTTGACATGGATAAAGAATGGAGTTGTATAAAATATAGCCCAGAAAATATTGAGGCAAAAGGAGAAAATGCTGGTAATCACCATTGTCTTCCTTTTGTCTCACTATTTTTCCACACCTTTTCTTTTAGGGATTTCACATCCAGGTCTTGTTTGGGAAAGGGTTAACCCATTACTATGCAGCAAAATTTTAAGGCTGCTCCACTTTGAAAGCTGTCAGCTACAGACTACAAAACTAATTATATAGATAGAGATGGGATTTGTGAGCAATATAGCACACGGAATGTTGAGGCAAAAAGAGAAAACTGGTTATCTGCTCATTTTGATTAACCCATTAAATTACCTCAAAGTGATACTTTTTGACACCCTGCAATATAAAGAATTTTGAAAACACTGTGGAAAATAAAAACATTGCTTGAGACAAGCAGAACTGGTATTAAAGGTTAAAGTATTGCTACATAGTTACACTTTATGATGCTTTTCAA
The DNA here is from genome assembly GCA_963680895.1 of Fragum sueziense. Taxonomy (NCBI): domain Eukaryota; kingdom Metazoa; phylum Mollusca; class Bivalvia; order Cardiida; family Cardiidae; genus Fragum; species Fragum sueziense. The sequence continues at coordinate 32,917,413 of OY804603.1, forward strand.
GAAAAAAGGCTTCAGAAAACATCATGGAAAATGAAGAAATTGCTTTTTTACAACCAATTTCTTCACCTTCCACAATATTTTTACCTAGAGAAACCAAAAAAATGTAAAATTTCATTCACTCGAAATTGTCATCTGTAACCTATTTGAATTTTTATCAGTCTTAAAATTTGCTTCGTGATAATGGGTTAAGTCAGATTTGCTCTTAAACTTTTGTGTTATCACTACACTTTCATATTTAATCTTTTTCCAATTGTATATGAGCTGTAATAATTTTGCATTAAGGTAGAAAACCCATAATGTGGCTATTTTGAGATTTATAAAACTTCTGCTTTTTTCGAGAGGCATTGTTATGTATCCGAACCTATTCGGGTGCGGTTGTTAACATTCGGTGGTGGAAAGTTCCACCGCCAAATGTTTTCGACGTCGCCCGAATAATTCTGATGTCGCATGAATCTCTTTAGGGGTGGACTAGCTTAATCTGATTACTAGTATCTGTTTGTTTTGTATTCAGGAGCAAGCCTGTGTGTTTATCCATCAACGTTTACAAAGTACACAGAGTTACAGAATAACTTGAAGAAAGTGGAAGAGTCCATTGCTGTGCTATCTTCAACATCAGATGTAAGTTGTACTATTTAGTGAGTCGGGACTTTATGCAGAGCAACAGATTAGAAATCCAAACCCTATGTTGTGGTTACTCATTAGAATCGTCTTGACGAGACACTTCTAATGAGTTTCCCACTCTCTAGGGCTTTCCCACTATGCAGGGTTTTATCAACAATTATTTATTACAAAGATTGGGACAAAAGTATATGCCTTTGTGACTATAATATCAGACTATAGGCAAAGATTCATTTCTCTAATACATATTTTGTGGACCTTTTACCCTTTTGGACTTAGAAAGTCTTTGTAAAGTTTTTACATGCAACTTGTATATATCTGTGATAACTGTTTTCTGTAACAGCTATTGTTACAGCTATTGCTTTCAAACCTTGCACATGACCATTATATCATCCTCTCGGCAAAGATTTGTTACTCTGTCATTTAATTTAATGGAATTTTAACCCTTTTCGGACTTGAAATTTTTCACTATCCAGCACTTGATAGTCGTTAATGGCTGTCCTGAGACAGCTCTTGTTTGTTATGAAGACACAACTTAGTGATACAAGTTTTCAGAGTTGTTATGTATATTTACAGTTGAAGAAGCTTAAGTTTGAGATACAGAAGGCAGTCAATACACCTATCAACGCCATCTCTCCGACCAGCGGGGATCATCTACGGGACAAACTGAAGCGATTATTGGGCTTACTGTCAGGACAGAGTGTGGAAGTGGGCACAAAACATATCTCACTGAAACAACATCCTCAAGCGCCAGACTTCTGCAAACATTTGATTGCTAAAATGATAGTGGTTAGTATTTTTTGCTTCTTACAAGATAAACGCTCTAATGGGAAGACTGTTTGGTGAACTGGCTTCTGCAATACAGATTGGATTTAACATGTTCCCACACAGTGACTCTTGTAGACGTCCTACAAAATGATGGCTTTTGAAAGCGATGTTTTCCACAATGTTTTATACTCAGAAAGACAAAAATATGCAACATTTCCTTCTCATGGAATTGTCGTCTGCAATGTCTTTGAATTTGGACCAGTCTAAACTTTTGCTGTCTGGTAATGGGTCAAAAGCTAGTTTAGTTTTTTGGAATCAGCATATTTCAGCCGTAATCTGGGGAAAATGCCCTAATGGCTTTTCAGACTAGAGTAGATCCAGATCATATTTTGTGTCTTAGTGCATTCTGATCTGGATCCATACTGCCATCTTAGAATTGCCACTTGTCATGATGGAGCTAAAAGAATAAAACATGGATCTTGATCAGATCAGATCTAGATCTAGTTCTTTTTTATTTTCAAATGCTTTATCCCAATACCACACAGTGACGCCTTATGACGCCCTACAAGATAAAGGCTTTGGAAAACATTGTGCAAAATGTTTTTTATCCAGAACACATAAAAATTTAAATTTCATTCATTTGAAATTGTCTAAAAGAGTTAAGGGCCTCTTTTCAAGATTCCAGCTCATAGCTTTTTGCTTGATTACAGAAAAAAGGTCAAGAGCAAGTATCATCGAAGCATGAGTCGGCATTTGCAATAGCGATGGTTGTGGTAGGACTTTGGCGTGAGCAGCCCGGTATTGGTGATTTGTTGTTAGCTCAGTTTTACCAAGCCTGTCCATATTTGGTGCCATATTATGTTCCTAAACAGGAGGGACAGAGTAATGAGGATTATTTGAAGTAAGTGCATAAGTTGAATGGGGGCTAAACGCCGTTTTCAAATGCTATGGTAATATTGGGGCTGGAGCACCTAACCATGGATTCCTGTCGTTTCATATACCAGTACTACCACAATATTCTTATTGAGCATCCAGCTGCTTGCTCACATAGGTAAACAACACCAAAGCATTGATGGGTGAGACAAATTTGTCTGAAAGGATATTTGCCGTGACCGGGGATCAAACCTGGGATCTGAAGAATGAGAGTAATAGAAAAAAGTCTATTTTGAAGAAAACAATATGTTAAAAATAGAAAAGAAAATATTATTGTAAAAGGAGAAAATGCCACTCAACCCGGCATAGAAAGAGGGTCAAAATAAGAAAATAGCCACCCAAAACACCCTCTAATGATGCTTTACTTTGCAAAATACTAGGTACGATATTAAACTAGGTCTGAAGGTGTTTATGCTTGAAATTTTAATCTATACATAATTAAGAGCTACAGATAACTGGGCTGGGCTGGACTGTTAATACATTCTAACTCTGTTATTTCAATTCTGAACCCTATGTTGTGGCGATATGACAATTCCAATGAGTACCACAACAGGTTTAATGAGAAGTAGATGAAATATTGCTCTTTGAAAAATCTTTACCCCCTCTTTTCTGTAGCTTTATTAGCTCACCTGAGCACAAAGTGCTCAAGGTGAGCTATTGTGATCACTTTTTGTCCGTCGTCCGTCCGTCCGTCTGTCCACAATTTGGTGTTTACGCTCTAGCATCCACAAATATTAATCAATCTTGATAAAACTTTGTCAAAACAAGTATGGTCATAAGTTCTCGGATGAGTTTGATTATGGGCCAGATCAGACCTGAATGTGCTGAGTTATCTGCCCTTGAATGTCAAAAAATGTCGTTTTTGACTTTGTTTACACTCTAGCATCTACAGTTATTGATCAATCAAAACAAAACTTGGAGACAATGTTGGAGACCATAAGAATTGGGATGAGTTCGGTTTTCAGTATGATCTGATCAGAAAGATGAGAGTTATGTGCCCTTGAATTCGACAAAATTGCTATTTTCGGCTGTTTTTGACCTTGTTTACACTCTAGAATCTACAATTATAAATCAATCAAGACAAAACTTGGACACAATGTTGGGGACCATAGGATCTCATATGAGTTTGATTTTCAGTCTGATCTGATCAGAAAGTCCAGAGTTATGTGCCCTTGAACTTGACAAATTGCCGTTTTTGGCTGTTATCGACCTTGTTTACACTATAGAAACTACAATTATCAATCAATCAAGACAAAGCTTGGACATAATGTTGGGAACCATAAGATCTTGAATGAGTGTGATTTTCAGTCTGATCTGATCAGAAAGTCCAAAGTTACGTGCCCTTGAATTTGACAAAATTGTCATTTTCGGCTGTTTTCGACCTTGTTTACACTCTAGAATCTACAATTATATATCAATCAAGACAAAACTTGGACACAATATTGGGGACTATAACATCTCGGATGAGGTTAATTTTCTATTTGATCTGATGAGAAAGTCAAGAGTTACGAGCCCTTGAATTTGACAAAATTGCCATTTTCGGCTGTTTTCGACCTTGTTTACACTCTAGAATCTACAATTATCAATCAATGAAGACAAAACTTGGACACAATGTTGGGGACCATAAGATCTAGGATGAGCTTGATTTTCAGTTTGATCTGATCAGAAAGTCTAGAGTTATGTGCCCCTGAATTTGACGAAATTGCCATTTTCGGCTGTTTTCAACCTTGTTTACACTCTAGAATCTACAATTATCAATCAATCAAGACAAAGCTTGGACACAATGTTAGGGACCATAAGATCTCGGTTCAGTTTGATTTCCAGTCTGATCTGATCAGAAAATCAAGAGTTACGTGCCCTTGTATTTGACAAAATTGCTGTATTTGGCTGTTTTCGACCTTGATTACACTCTAGAATCTACAATTATTGACCAATCAAGACAAATCTTGGACACATTGTTGGGGACCATAAGATTTTGGATGAGTTGGATTTTCAATTGGATCTGATCAGAAAGTTGAGAGTTATGTGCCCTTGAATTTGATAAAATGCCGTTTTCGACGGTTTTCTACCTTGTTTATACTCTAGAATCTACAATTATTATTTATCATTCAAGACAAAACTTGGACACAATGTTGGGCACCGTTACATCTCTGATGAGTTTGATTTTCACAATGTTATTGATCATAAGTTCGTTTTCAGTCTTAAAGTCATAAATATCAATTGAATTGAACAAAAATGTTGCTCATATCATTTTGGTTCAGGTGAGCGATATAGGACCATCATGGTCCTCTTGTAAAGCCTCTCTTACTAATGGTCATACATGCTCCTGCCAGAGGTCTGCATTTAAAATTAAGGCCTAGTCATGCTTTGCATGCATGTGCAAAGTACTTCTTTGGTGGACGAAACATGACGCAGAATGGATGTAGCAAAGAATTGACCAGAAATTTCTTGGCTACGGCCATTCTGTGTCTTTTTAAAACGCAAGGAGCACGCAAGAGCCTCTCTGACAACCAGTCATGTGTCCTTATTAATTGTGTGTCTTCAGGAATTTAAAAAAAAAATCCAAAAATTCACTATTTATAGGGACGCATGACAGGTTGTAAAATCGGCTTATAATACATGCATATTTCAGATCCAGGGGTTATCTGTATGACAGTGACGGAACAGTGGAGAAACAGGAAAAATTCCTGAAGAGAATGTCTGGAGTGATGCGCCTATATTTCTCCATTATCGTGTCATTTCCACCACGTGGCAATCACCCGCACGGCCTCGAATACGCATGGAGCTGGTTCTCTCAAGTCTTAAACCTGGAACCGGAGCCTGATATCACTGCAACGATGATTTACGATTTTCTGCAAGTCGTCGGACATTCACTATACCAGAAATATAATCGACAATTCTTGAAACTGTTGCACATTCTTGTGAAAGAAATTATTCCAAAATTACAAAATTTGACATCACCCGCGGGTAGTGGATCTTTGTCGAGACTGAAATTATTGTTGGAAAATAGTTTGATGAAACAAGGACAGATTCCGGAACCAGAGGGGTATTTACAAAAAGGATTCTGGACATCTTGATGAAAATTGTGAGCAAATATTGTCAAGTTTACAACAAGCACAGAAAATATTGAGGCAAAAGGAAGAAATGCTGATTATCAGTATTTTCATCCTTTTGTCTCAATGTTTCCCAAGCCTTTTTGAAACTTGTGAAAAAAAATTGTCAATTTTACATTAAGCTCTATGTTGATGATACTCTTTTGAATCATGTGGACCAGGTGTTGATGCTAATTTTGCAGAAGACAGGATGAATAGAATTCTCAAAATTGTAACTGAATAAGGCAGAATCATTTGGGAGATGGAGAAAATGCTATTCATTGCTATTTTCTTCTTTTGGGTAATGTTTTCTAAAGCTTTTTCTTTGAAGGACATCAAAACTGAGGATTGTTTGTGAAAGGGTGCACATGACATTGTATCTCATTATCTCCAAGATGGGTCCAATTTGAAAGCTGATCCTGACAAATTTAGGAATGTTGATAAAGATGGGATTTGCACAGCAAATATTGAGGCAAAAGGGAAATATGCTGGCTATAAGTATTTTCCTTTGCTTCAATGTTCCCAAAACTTTTTGCATTAGGGACTTCAAACCAGGTGTTGTTTAGGAAAGGGTTACTTGCCAAATGTTGTTGTTATTTCTGTTTGAACTGTAAATTAGTTTGTATATACAGTCGACACTCGTTGTGTCGACATCGGATAAGTCAAATTTTCGCTTAAGTCGAAGTTCAAATCTTGTCCTGTCCTCATCAATGGACAATCAATCAAACAAAATAATATCGAACTGAATATAGCCATTGAAATTTAGTAGGAAAAGGATAGAAATTGCTCGGAACAAGCAATTTCTTTCCTTTTCCTACTATATTTCAATAAAAATCGTACTTGATTAGTGTCAATAAACGGTCAAATATCAATTTTATCGAAGCCGAACAAAATCGGATGAGTCGAACTCCGGATATGTCGAAATATTTTTACGGTCCCTTGGACTTCGACACAATGAGAGTCGACTGTAGGTTCAAAGCTACAGATAAGAGGGGGTAAACACTTCAAAAAGCAAAATATGATTCATTTTCAATCAAACCCTATCGTATTGTCAAGTTGATTCAGATGTGTGCCCTCAAGATAGGGTTTGGATTTAGATGAATTAATTTAGAATGTATTTACCACCTCTTATCTGTTTTGCTTTAGTATGAATATTGATATGACATTGAAATAAATTAAATAAAATTTTTAATTCAAAACTTAGCTATTTTCTTTATGCCACACAAGGAAGAATACATGCTTTAGAATCACCTTCCTTTCTTTTTATCATTATGTTATTATGTCGGTACTTCCAAATCTTTTCAAAACGGCAAATATTGGACTGTTCCAATTTGAAAGCTAATGCAGACAACAAAATAGATGTTGATATAGATAGGATGTTTTTATAACAAAGCTGGGAAAATATTGAGACAAATGAGAAAATGCTAGTTATTATACTCCCGCAAAATAAATGTTTTCGGTGGGTATACTGGAATTAACCTGTCTCTCTGTCTGCAGGGTCCAAGAAATCCACTCGTCCGCTCGTATTTACAAGTAAAAATTGGAGAGGACGAGTGAAAAGTTTAGTTATGGTCGTCCTGCAGGACGAGTGGAAAATTAAGAAGATAACAATTTGTTAATCATCTAAAATCAATCCATTGAGGAAGAATCGGGTTGGGCTAGAATTTACAGAGATTAAATATGTCATAGACTGGGAACTTTGTACTCTATAGTCTGGAATCCCCTATTGTTTAACCTGGTCCAGACTCCAACCTACAATGTTGGTAGGACGAGTAAATGCAAGACCGGGACGAGTGATTTTTCTTAACCACTTGTCCTACAGGACGAGTGCCAATTTTGAGATTTCTTGGACCCTGTGTCTGTCTGTCAGTCCATGTACAAAATACTTTACTGAGGCATATCTCTAGAAGTAAAGTAGCTATGATCATGAAAATTCATGGGCAGATAGATCTCACCAAGGAGAAGATCAGTGTACAATAATCATAACTCTACTCTGCTTATTTTCTGAGTAATTGCCCTTTGTTCTTTTTCAAACTTTGATTTTGTCTGGACTGGAGTATTAGCTCTAGAAGTAGCTAGGATTGTTAAACTTCAGGGGTAGATAGATCTTGCCAAGGAGAAGTACAATGTACAAGGAGCATAACTCTACATGTACTTTGCTTACTTTTTGAGTTTTTGCCTTTGCTGTTTTTCAGACTTTGATTTTGTCTGGAGCATATCTCTGAAAGTAAAGTAAATATGATAGTGAAACTTCATGGGTAGATCTCGCAAAGAAGAAGTGTAGTGTACAAGGAGCATTACTCTACCTTGCTTATTTTCTGAGTTATCGCCCTCTGTTGTTTTCCAGATTTTGATTTTGTCTAGAGCATATCTCTGAAAGTAAAGTAGCTATGATCGTGGAACTTCAAGAGTAGATATATCTCACTATGGAGAAGTGCAGTGTGCAAGGAGCATAACTCAACCTGTGTATTTTGTGAGTTATTGCACATTCTGTGACAAGTTCTAGTTAGCATATTCTTGCTTTGTGTGAATGCTTTCCATATTCTTTTCTTTTAGGGCCATCAAAAATCGGGCCTTGAATGGACTAGATGCCGAAGGGCAACATGTCGAGCCCGCTCATTTTGAAGAAAGAAGACCATACCTATGTCTACAGCTGTCATTACAATGGCGTTTGGTTTGACCTTGACCTTTGAGCTTGGAATCTGGTTCTTGCACGCGACACTCCGCCTTACTGAGCTTGACATTTGTGCCAAGTTAAGGAATGGCCCGGACAAGCAAAAATCAACTCATTTTTAGCTCCACTGGCCGAAGGCCAGCGAGCTATTGTCATGGCGTTGTGTCCGTCGTGCGTGCGTGCGTCCGTCCGTCCGTGCGTCCGTCCGTCCGTCCGTTAACTTTTTCTTTAAAAATCTTCTTCTCAGAAACTACTGGACCAATTTTAATTAAATTTCACAGAAATGTTCCTTGCATAGCCCTCTTTCAAATTCCTTCAAAGAATTCAATTCCATTGAAAACTCTGGTTGCTATGGTAACAAATACGAATTTTTAGAAAAAACTTAAAAAATCTTCTTCTCCCAAACAACTTATCAGATTTCTTTGAAATTTGACAGGCATGTTCCTTTGGTGACCCTTTTTCAGATTCCTTGAAGAAATTTTGATAATTCGAAAAACATGGCCGCTGTGGGCGGGGCTTATTTTCCATATATGGCGCATAGTGTAATTTTAAAAAATCTTCTTCTCAAAAACTACTGGACCAATTTTAATTAAATTTCACAGAAATGTTCCTTGCATAGCCCTCTTTCAAATTCCTTCAAAGAATTCAATTCCATTGAAAACTCTGGTTGCTATGGTAACAAATACGAATTTTTAGAAAAAACTTAAAAAATCTTCTTCTCCCAAACAACTTATCAGATTTCTTTGAAATTTGACAGGCATGTTCCTTTGGTGACCCTTTTTCAGATTCCTTGAAGAAATTTTGATAATTCGAAAAACATGGCCACTGTGGGCGGGGCTTATTTTCCATTATTCGGCCAGTGAGCTATTGTCATGGCGTTGTGTCCGTCGTGCGTGCGTGCGTCCGTCCGTCCGTACGTTCAACTTTTAGCTCACGTGAAGACAAAGTACTCAAGGTGAGCTATTGTAATCGGTGAATGTCCGTTGTCCGTCTGTCTGTTGTCTATCGTCCAACAATTGCTTTAAAAGTCTTTTCCTAAATCACAAGGCCAAACGACCTGAAACTTTGCAGGGATCTTCTTTGGGTTAAGCTCTACCAAAGTTTTAAAAGGAATTTTATTCCTTTTGAAAACACAGGAAAAGGGGCCTTATTTACATTTTCACTGTTTCACTCTAGTGGCCACAAATTTGGCTCAATCCTATTGAAACTTGGTCATAATTAAACTGGTCAAAATAATTGTTTAAGCATACAGAGATCTTAATGACATTTCCAATGTTTATATACTGAAGGCCACAAATTCAGCTCAATCTGAAAAAACAACTGGTCAAAATAATTGTTTCAGCATACAGAATGAACCTTTTTGAACATGGAAAGGTTTTGTGTTAAAACATGGGAAAAGGGGTCTTTATGACATTTTCTTACACTGAATTTGATTGAGTCAAAGTGTTTGTCACTTAAAAAGAGAAGCTTGTCTTGAATTGGGCAGATCTAGACTAAGAAAGGGGGTCTTAATGATTTTTCTGTTTACATTCTGGTTTATGAAGAAATAAAGAAGGAAGTAACACTCAGGTGAGAGACAGGACCATCATGGTCCTCTTGTTTTGGAATTGTCTTTACAAATTGCAATTGGAAATCACATTTGAAAGCTTTTTGAGTTAGGTTTATATATAAATTCTATGCAGAATTTATTACAGCTGTCGTTGCTGTTAACAGGATAGTTTAATTCACCAATGTTGGTAAAGGCCTTTGGCCTGAGGAGAATCGCCTTGCTGATCATAAAAACTTTTACTTTGTTTCTTATTTTTCATCATTTTAAGCAATTATTATATTTATTGAATTAACCAATTACATTCAATATGTTTAACTGTTTCTTAGTTGCATTTTAAATCAATAACCTTATTGTGTATAATCAAATAATGCATAGATGAATGATGACCTTTTCGTACAGGTAGTTTTTACAGAAATTTGGGTATGAAGTAAAAGATATGTTAAAGTTACACTCAGACTTGTCAAAAGAATATTTTTTATAAGGCTAACGTTCATATCTTGTCTTCCTACAACTATTCCTAGCTATTAGGGACTGTCAGAAAATACCTTGCTATTAACAAGAAATTACTATGATATCATTCTTTTAAAAACAAAACAGAACAAAAAAGTCAAGTTTTGAGAAAAAGAAATACAGTGTAAGTTTTTAGTGATTTCCAATTTCTAACAATTTCTTTTCTTGTATTTGACTATAGGTACAACGAAAGGAATAGCAATTGACAGTATTATTTGAATCGTGACAGTGCTTATAAATAGTGTTTATTAGTGTTTATTAGAATTGCATGAAGTGACTTATTTCAAAAGTGATATTACAATTGTATTGTGAAAGAGATATTAACTCTGTGTGCAAATTGAAAAAGGAGTGCATCAACTTATTTTAAAAGTGATGTTTTTGTAAAAGAGTCTCTGACATTACTTCCTGGTAATCCAGATTATTAACAGTTTCTACACTGGATCATTGGATTGTGTGGCTCTGTTTACAGACTTTCGTGTATTTGACCATTGGATCTTGGATTCTGTTTTTCTAGGGATCAGTGTATATTAATGTAAGTATTTCACTTTTGGAATTTAAAATACTACTACCCAGAGAAAGGGCATGTAGTGCTTTTTAGCTCACCTGAGCAAAAAGTGCTCAAGGTTAGCTATTGTGATTGGTCAATGTCCGTCATCCGTCCATCCCTGGTATGTTGGTCAACAAAAATCTTCTGCTAAACCACATGGCGAAACAAGCTGAAACTTTTTAGGGATATTCTTTGGGTCAAGCTCTACCAAAGTTTGTGAAAGAATTTAATTCTGTTTGGAAACACTGGAAAAGGGCCTTAATGACATTTTCACAGATTACACTCTAGAGGCCATCAATTTGGCTCAATTTTAGTAAAACTTGGTCATAATAATTGTTAGGTAATAAGGATGAAACTTAATGGGAATTTAGAGGTTTTATTAGAAAACACAGGAAAAGGGGCCTTAATGACATTTTCATTGTTTCCACTCGAGAGATATCAAATTGGCTCAATCTTAAAGCAATTAGGTCAGAATAAATGTTAGGTCATAAAGATGAACCTAAATGAAAATTGGGAGATTTCATAAGAAAACATGGGCTGTAATGACTTTTCCTTTTTTTTACACTCTAAATGTCTTCATGAAACTATGTCAGAATGATTGTTAGGTCATAAGGTTAACCCCTAATGAGAATTAGATTTCGTAAGAAAACACGGGAAATGGGCCTTAATGACATTTTCACTTTTTAGCTCGACTTTTCGAAGAAAATGAGAGCTTATACTGTCGCTCCGGCGTCGGCGTCGGCGTCGGCGTTGGCGTCGGCGTTGGCGTTGGCGTTGGCGTCGGCGTTGCAACCAAGGTTAAAGTTTTTTCAAACATCAATAACTTCCATACTATCAATGGGATTCAACCCAAACTTGGAATACTTATTCACCATCACACCCTCTACCCTACTATCAAGGCCCATAACCCTGGCTCCACTATATTTGGAGTTATGCCCCTTTTTTACTTAAAAAATAGCCAAAATCAAGGTTAAAGTTTTTTCAAACATCAACAACTTCCATACTATCAAAGGGATTCAACCCAAACTTGGAATACTTATTCACCATCACACCCTCTACCCTACTATCAAGGCCCATAACCCTGGCTATACTATATTTGGAGTTATGCCCCTTTTATACTTAACTTAACACTGTGTCAAAGCGCTCAAAAACTCGAGCGCGCTGTCTTATGAACAGCTCTTGTTACACTATAGAGGCCACATTTTTGGCCCAATCTTAATGATACTTGGTTAGAATAAATGTAAGGCCATAAAGATGAATCCTAATGGAAATCTGGAGGTTTGTTCTGAAAACAGAGGGTTGTCAGAATAATTGTTTGTCTAAAGCATGAACCTTCTAGAAAATTGGAAAGTGCTGTGTTAAAACATATGAAAAGGAGGTCTTAATGACATTATCTGTTTTCACCAATGGGTTGATGTTTGTAGACCTATGTGGAATAGTAGCTGGAGGCTAGGAAAGGATGTAATGGTAGTACTGGTTTGAGAAATACCAGGAATCCATTGTTAGGTGCTCCAGTCGCTGCGATATAACTGAAATACTGTTGAAAGCAGCGTAAAACCCCATTCAATCAATCGATCAACACTCACTGTTTACATTGTAGAGGCCACAAACTTTGGCTCAATCTCAACTTAACCGAGTCAAAGTGTTTGTCAGGTCATAACAAATGAAGCTTGTCTGAAATTGGCAGATCTATACTTAACAAGGGGTCATAATGATTATGCTGTTAACACTCTTGATTACAAAGAAAAAAGAAGACAGCAATACTCGTGTGCGATATAGGACCATCATGGTCCTCTTGTTTTAGTTCAAGTGAGCACAACATGCTCAAGTTAAACTATTTTGATCACACTGTGTCTATTGTCCATCTGACTGTCAACAGTTTCTTCTAAAAACCAACGAGCCATTTTTTTAAAACCTTGCCGTAATGTTCCTTCATTAAAGTCCTTTCAGACTCGCTTACAGAATTTGATTCTGTCGTGAGTTCTTATTGCCATGCCATCAAATAGAAATGGAGCCAAAATTTAAAATCTCTCTAAGTCGTTTACTGTGAGGTCTATGCTTACCAAATTCATGTTATATAGCTAGTACCTTTGCAAACATCTCCCTTGCATTTCATTTTCCATCTTTGTGTTCATTAATTGAGAGATTTTACTGCTTTACTTCACAGAAATATGGAAAATATCTACAATCTTGTTGAATAATCATTGTAAAGATGATAGGTGATATGCAAGATTCATGACCATCACACAAGAAAGTAATGAAAATTTTGGGTCTGATGCCACCTTTACTTTGATCATATTAAAGTGGACACTGCATCTTACATGAAAACTCCCACCACTCTCAATTTTGTCATTGACTAGTTATTTTGAAAGCCAGTAATTTAAAGAATTTGGTGTTAATGGATCCTATGCCTGTATTAGGCATGAGCTCTGAATTGCCATGTTTATAGACAACCTTGAAAGAAATCCAGCTTTTTATTAGGTACTGAATCTAGGGCCTAATATTACAAATCATCAACATTAAAAACTGGACCAATGAAATACTCACGCAACTTCAAGAATGTCAGATAAAGTGGTCTTTGTCTGCCCTTGAAAATTTCTCCCTAATTTTCACATTGAATTTGTCTCTGCATACTTGCTCTCTCTTAGATTTGTTGAAATTGTGTCGTAACTAATGATCGTCTATTTTCAGTTTAGTATCTACACAATGCCCAGAAAGAAGAACTGGAAGATTGGAAAGGCCCGCAAGGATGTCCTTCGTCATATTGCAGATACGGAAATGGCAGGAACTGGTACATCAGATGGGGGTCTTGCCAACCCTATGCCTCAATCCCTCTGTCGGGATGCGAGGACACCTTCTTCCCTATGTCGGGATGTAAGGCCATCTGTGTTTTCTGGGGGCGTAACTGATTCATCAGATGTGGGTGCCCACCCAAAAAAAACATCTGTAACTGGAAACATGCCTGGAACGTACCTTGATGTATGCTTGGAATCTGATCTGAATTTGTTTGAGAAATACAGAAAACATAATGATAAACTGCCTGATATATCTTTTGAAACTGACGAAACGTCTGACTTAGAGTCTTTAAAAAAGAATGATTCAGAAACTGTTACATTAACTAATGTATCGAGTGAGGTTGATGACCTACATAATACTTGCATGTACATAGCCACTCCAATAAGTACATTGAATGTAAGCACTAAGTTCAAATCTCATTCATTGGTGTTTGGATCTTTTCATCAAAATCATCAGATGTTCAGTAATGATTCACGTGGAAATCAATGTACTGCAAATGCACTTTGCTCTCTGATATATGCAAAATTTTCAGACTTGTGCTCAACAGCTGACCTGGATAGTGTACTTCTTGAGGGTGATACTTTATATAAAAATATAATATTGGATTTGAAGGAAAAGGGACTTTTTCAAAGCTTTCTTTTGAATTCCGAAGAAATTCCAGATGAATGTACTGTACTAAATAAAGATATTAAGATTGATAAATTAGGAATTATATCTGGCGTCTGTACTCAAAAACTTGCCAATGCACACTTACCATCTCTTCATGAATCACTTGATGTAGGTTTTCAGAAGTCATCATTTTTAATAATAATGATTGGATCAGTCACTTCAGCACTGTTTAAAAAGAAAGAAAAGTACTTTTTGTTTGATTCACATTCTCATGGCACAGATGGTATGGCATGTGCTGATGGAAGATCAATATTGATTTCCTTTCAATGCACTGAAGATTTAGTCTCATTTATGTATGCAATGTATGACAGTATGCTTATTGACCTAACAGGACAGTTTGACATGATACCACTGAAGCTTACTAATGTTCTGTCAGATTGCTCACATGACAGTAGTATGATTATGAACGAATTAAATACTTCTGAGCAAGCCGACAAAAAGGGTACATCACTTCTGTTAGAGAGATATTTTAATGACCAGGCTTTAAAGCAGAAACAATACAAAGCTTTTTCTGAAAAGGATACTGTGTTTGGTATTAGAACAACCCTGGAATCTAGGCATTTAAAGAGAAAGCGATATATGCAGAATTACATGAGAGCCAAACATGTTAATGAAGGACAGAAACAGAAGGATAGAGCTTTGACTTTAGACTGCATGAAAAGAATTAGACAAACAGAACAAAGAAAAGTTGATAAGCTTGATAATGAAATTGTACATGAATGTAAAAGATTAAAAAGAAATGACTATATGAAAAATTATATGAGGAAAATTAGGCAGGATCCTGAAAGACAAGTTAAGGAGCGGATTATGACTAGTATTTCAAAGAAAGAAGCAAGACAAGATTCAGATAGGCAGGTTAAAGAACGGATTATGACTAGTATTTCAAAGAAAAAAGCAAGACAAGATCCAGATAGGCAGGTTAAAGAACGGATTATGACTAGTATTTCAAAGAAAAAAGCAAGACAAGATCCAGATAGGCAGGTTAAAGAACGGATTATGACTAGTATTTCAAAGAAAAAAGCAAGACAAGATCCAGATAGGCAGGTTAAAGAACAGATTATGACTAGTATTTCAATGAAAAAAGCAAGACAAGATCCAGATAGGCAGGTTAAAGAACGGATTATGACTAGCATTTCAAAGAAAAAAGCAAGACAAGATCCAGATAGGCAGGTTAAAGAACGGATTATGACTAGCATTTCAAAGAAAAAAGCAAGACAAGATCCAGATAGGCAGGTTAAAGAACGGATTATGACTAGTATTTCAAAGAAAAAAGCAAGACAAGATCCAGATAGGCAGGTTAAAGAACGAGTTATGACAAATATTTCAATGAAGAGATCAAGAGAAAATCCAGATAGGCAAGTTAAGGAACGGACTATGACAAATATTTCAATGAAGAGATCTAGAGAAAATCATGAAAGGCAACAAAAAGAAAGGTCAATGACAAAGGTCTCTATGCACAAGTGCCGTTCTAGTAAGTTGTACAAAGACTCGGAAAGACTGAAAAAACAGAATAAACGTGCATCAAGATTTAATGCGATCGTAGAAAATGAAAGAAATAAGACTAAGCGCCAGTGTTTAAGGTCTGATTTAGATTATAGGTTGAAAGAAAAGAGCTACAAAAGTTCAAAGCGATATGGTCACAACATTGACGACTGTATTAGAAAATTTAAGGAGAATGTTTCAAAAGGTCCTGTTTATGTTTGTTCATGCTGTAACCAAACATGGTTTAAACATTCTGTCGTATTATTTGACAAATTGAATTCTAAATGCTCTTCAAATGCAGTTAAAAAGTTCTCTACTAATTACATCTCTGTTGATGACAGTGAATGGGTTTGTAAAACATGCTATGAGAAAATAAAACTTAACAGAGTCCCTCCAATGTCTGTTTTTAATAAAAATGCATTTCATGTACAACCTAAGGAACTCAATTTACACCAGCTAGAGGAAAGATTAGTTTCTTTGAGAATACCATTTATGCAGATTAGAGAATTACCAAGAGGAGGTCAGTTGTCGATCAAAGGGAATGTTGTCAATGTCCCTGTGGACATTCAGCCTGTCATCCACAGTTTACCAAGAACTTTAGATAGTCACTTTACTATACCAGTTAAACTAAAAAAGAAATTGTCATACAATAAATGTGATTTCACAGAAAATATTAGGCCTCTGCATGTTTTAAGTGCTCTTCATTGGTTAGTAAACCATAGTGCGCTGTATAAAGAATCTGGTATTACAGTAGATGATGAATGGATGCAATCAATTACTTCAGATTGTAGTGATACTGTCAAAGAGTTCTTTGGACTGACAGTTGAAAGTGAAGAAGTAGATTGTGATAATGATGATGTGAATTATGACTCTGATCACTTCAGTGAAGTTGACGAGACAGAAAAGATTATTGGTAATAGTGACACTATGCTGGATGCTGCAGACATAAATAAAGATAATGTTTATACTTTTGCCCCAGGCGAAGGTCAAACACCACTCAGCCTTTATCAAGATCCTGATGCAGAATATTTGTCATTTCCTACAATTTTTTGTGGGCAGAAAAGAACACCAAACGAAGAGAAACATGTTCCCATCCATTATAGTGATACATGCAAGCTGGAATTGAGACATATTGATCGCAGAGTAGCATCAAATGTTCCAAATATCTTCTTCAAATTAAAGAAAGTTCAACTGAAACAAATTTCAGATAAAGTCTATTTGGCTTTGCGCAGATGCAAGACAGAAGGTAAAACATTTACGGCATCACAAATGCTTGATACAAATCATCTTAAAAGTGTTGTCAGATTGGATGAGGGATATTATATCTTCAGAAGTTTAAGGAATTCACCACCATATTTTGAAGCCCGCAAAAAAGATGTTTTTGCAATGATTAGACAACTAGGATTGCCTACTTGGTTTACATCCCTTTCATCAGCAGATACTAGATGGCATGATCTATTAAATATGCTCTCTCAGATAAATAGTGGAAAAACAATGTCTGAAGAAGAAATAAATAATTTGACTTGGATTGATAAAACAAAGCTTGTGCAAAAAGATCCAGTTACATGTGTTAGGTATTTCGACAATCGAGTTCAAGAGTTCATTAATACTGTACTTAAAAGTCCCCATGATCCGTTAGGAAAAATAGTAGACTACTTTTATCGTGTTGAATTCCAGCAAAGAGGCTCACCTCACATTCACATGCTAATCTGGATTGAAAATGCTCCTAGATATCATGAAAATTCATTACACGAAGTGACATCGTTCATAGATAAATATGTATCTTGTGAGAGAAATCCCGATCAACAACTTGTAGAACTACAGATACATAAACATTCAAAGTCTTGTAGAAAAAAACAGAAATCAATTT
This sequence comes from Fragum sueziense, assembly GCA_963680895.1. NCBI lineage: Eukaryota > Metazoa > Mollusca > Bivalvia > Cardiida > Cardiidae > Fragum > Fragum sueziense. The sequence goes on from OY804603.1 coordinate 32,934,921, forward strand.
GTAGATTTGGATTCCCCATTCCGCCAATGAACAGTACAACTATATTGGAACCCTTAAATGACAGTGAAAACAAGAAAAAATATAGAGACTTATTTAGCAAAATTCAAAAGAAATTGGATGAGCTGAAAGATACAAATATTACACTTGATGAATTCCTCACACAGATCCAAGTAAGCAAGGATGACTACATCAAAGCAATCCAAAGCTCATTGGGTGGTCCAAAGGTTTTTCTGACCAGAAAATTAAATGAGGTTAGAATTAATGCATATATGAAACCTATCTTAGATGCTTGGGGTGCAAATCATGACTTGCAATTCGTATTGGATCCATATGCTTGTGCTGTATATATAGTTTCATATATTAGTAAAGCACAGAGAGGAATGAGCATACTTATGAATGAGGCTTGTAAAGAGGCTAGAAGAGGAAATTTGGATCTCAGACAACAAGTTAGACATATTGGAAATAAATTCTTGAATAGTGTTGAGGTTAGTGCCCAGGAAGCCTGTTATTTACTCTTACAACAACCGTTGACAAAGGCATCAAGAGATGTTGTTTTCATTAACACTTCTTTGCCTGAAGAAAGGACATTCCTACTTAAAACTAAAGAATCTCTTGAAAAGTTGTCTTCAAATTCTACAAATATTGAAGCAGACAATACCATTAAAAGATATTCTAAAAGGCCAAAACAACTTGAAAACTGGTGTTTAGCTGATTATGTGTCACAGCTTGATATCAAATACAATAATGACAATGCAACTGCAGGAAGTTCAGAAGAAATTCTTTCTGGAACATCAAAGGAGGAAACAATTGAAAGTGAAGACAATGAAAACATGGAAACATATCGTAATGATGATGAGGTACTGGATACGGACACAAATAACAGTAATTTATGTCAGGATATACAAAATTCTATTCCTGGTGGTCGGATTGTTCTTAAAAATGGAATTGTCATAACTGAAAGGAAACAGAGAAAAGTCATAAGATATGTAAGATTCTCAAAGAAAATTGACATTGAACAGTTCTGTAGAGAAAGATTGCTTCTCTTTAGTCCATGGAGAGATGAAAGTATTGATTTGAAACAAGGTCATGACTCTTACCTATTGAGATACAAGTCTATTAAGAATTTCATAGAACACAAAGCTTTCCAGTATGAAAAGAATGCTGATGAACTTGATGATGCATTGGAGCGTGCTCAAAATGAGGAAGATTTTGATGAAGTTGCCCCAGGCACAGAACAGTCTGAACAAGATGATTCAAATATTGGTGCTAAAGATAGTGAGAGTTTTATATTCTTTGATCCTGACAGACCTGAAAATCAGAGACAAGGTGATATTGCTGGAGAGGTAGGCTTAAGTGTTGCATCAGTAGATATTGGTGTACGCCGGAAAACAATGTCAGATGTAGATTACAGGCAATTGATAAACTCGTTAAATACGAAACAGAGAGAATTTTTCATTCATGTTTTCCAATCTGTTAAGCGTAATGAAGAAAAGTTGAAAGTTTTCCTAACTGGTGGTGCAGGCGTCGGAAAATCTGTTTTAGTAAGTGCACTGTTTGAAGCATTGCAGCGTTACTTGACATCTGACCCTGGTGATAATCCTGATAATTGTAGAATTCTTCTCTGTGCACCAACAGGTAAAGCTGCTTTTCATATAAATGGGGTAACGTTGCATTCAGCTTTTCGCATTCCAGCAAGCCAGGGTTATAATTGTACTCCTCTGAATAGTGATACTTTAAACACCCTCCGAACAAAATATAAAGACTTGTCTGTTGTTATGATTGATGAAGTTTCCATGGTGGGAAATAATATGCTTAAACTCATAAATGAGAGATTAAAACAAATCAAGGGCAGTAATATTCCATTTGGTGGCTTGCATATGATATTCATTGGAGACCTTTTCCAGTTGAAACCTGTAATGGATGGTTGGATATTTGAGAATTTGAAAACAAGCTTTGGACCTTTAGCTACGAACCTATGGCAGGACTTTGTTGTAATGCATGAACTTGATGAAATCATGAGACAAAAGGAAGACAAACAATTTGCTGAAATTCTGAATAGGTTACGAGAAGGAAATCACACACAAGATGATACTGAAATTCTGAAAAAAAGATTAATTGATACTGCAAGTACAGACTATCCACAAAACACAACACATTTATTCAATACCAATGAGAAAGTGAACAATTTCAATGTGAGAAGCTTTCTTAATAATACAAATGAAAAAGTTAACATTCCTGCACTTGATCATGTATTAGGAGATGACAATGTGACAGTGAAACAAAAACTTTTATCAAAATTACCAAATGATTCCACACACACTGCTGGTCTTAGTCAAATGGTTGGAATAGCTATTGGAATGATTTATGACCTTTGTCTTAACCTTGATGTAGATGATGGATTAGTAAATGGGTCTTCTTGCATCATAAATAAGATTGAATACAGACAAAAAGATACTACTAGACCAAGTATTATATGGGTTTCCTTCAATGATGAAAAAATTGGAAGATTATGGCGTTCAAAGTACAGACATTTATATCATAGTGCTATTGATTCATCATGGACACCTATCTTTGATTCCAAGAGAAACTTTGTGTATTTAAGAAAAACATTTGTTAGAATACAAATTCCTCTGAGACAATCAACAGCAAAAACTGTGCATAAATCTCAAGGAGACACACTGAGTCAGGTTGTAATAGATATGGATGGAAAACGGGTATTTCCCCATGCCCATTATGTCGCTATAAGTAGATCAAGATCCCTAAAAGGCCTTTACATTGTAGACTTGAATGAAAGTAAAATTTCTGTGTCAGCAAAGGTTCAGGAAGAAATGATTCGTTTAAGAGAATCAAGGAAATTGAAGCTATGTTACACTCCAGTTTACAAAATTAGTGACATTCATTTCACTTGCCTTTTCAACAATGTTCAGTCTTTGAGGAGCCATAAGGATGAATTGTTTTCAGATCCCAATGTCAAAGCTGCAGATTGTTTATGTTTATTGGAGACGTGGTTAACTAAAGATGATTCTATTGATTTAGTAAAAAGAACTGGTTATCAAGTTGTTAGAACAGATGGGAAACAAGTTGGCAGTGCTCGTCCTCATAGAGGAATTATTGTTTATGTGCGGGATAATATTCATATTTCTCACAGTTTTTCTGTTGTAAAGAAAAATATTGAAATGATTGTTGTAGAACTGTTGGTGCAAGATCAAGAAATAGTCATTGCCACAGTGTACAACTCTCCTAAATCTTGTTTGACTGACTTAAAGATATTTCTAACTGAGAATTTAGAACATTTCAAAGGAAAGCACCTCATTATTCAAGGTGACATCAACATTAATATATTGGATAGGAATACAACTGTGCAAAGGTTTATGCAGGATTTCTTCGATTGCAATCAACATGTGGGGAAAGCAACCCATTATTCTGGCTCCTTAATTGATCATATTTACAGTAATATACCACTGATTCTTACTGATGTCATAGAATGTGTCTGGTCTGATCATTCAATGGTGTATTCTGCTGTGCCCAATCATGTTGTCAATGATTCATGAATTAAGTTCTGTAGTATATACTCAGTCATGTGAAGCTTATTATTTTCAAATAAACAAGTCTATTTGATATTTCACCCGACATTGGTTTTTGCTTTGTCTGCTATTTCAGCAGACAAAGCTGGTGGTTAATACAGGTATGGGTGGCCACCATATGTGTGAAAGTTGGATGCAAATGTGTGTGACCTGTCACACTGAAAAGAACCTTCTGGTCAGTCCATATAACCAAATTTTGAGAAACAGACCAGACTTAGCAGATATCAATCAGAGTCATATGGAAAATAAACATATCAGAAAGACAAATGAATGAAACTATATATATATATATATCCTAGAAATTACCTTGGAGTGAAAAGTTTCGATCCTTGTTAGTTTGCACAATCCACACAGATTATCTAAGATCAATACTTTTCACACTTCCCATAAGGTCCTTTTCAGACTGGCAGGTCACATATGAAAAAGGAATAAAAAATCCTTTTATTTTTTTCATTTTTATACCCTGTATTGAAAGATTGGGAACATATTGTTTATTCGTGTCTGTTGGGAAACTTAACATTTGCCTTTTCTCAAAAGTATTTGACATGCAAAGATCGAATTTGGTATGTGACTTTCTTTCAATGACATTTATCTGTTCCATGCAAAATGACTTTCCTCAAGGTCAATCGTTAGCCCTTATCAACCCTTAACATGAAAACATTTTAAAAAAATAGCCATTTCGGAGGCATTAGTGTTCCACAAACATATCTTGGTAACAGATATTTCTGCATCTACCTAAAAAATCATGCTGTCATGCTGAACTGTTTGGCAGAAGATAAAGATAATGGTCAGCTTGCATTCACACTTTGACTGATCATTGTTCCAAATTTTCTTGTTTACCCTTTCACCCTTTCCCAAAGATTGGCACTTTCTTACACCTTTAAAGATAAGGGTTTGAAAAACATTGTATAAATGAGAAAATAGCTTATGTCAAGCAATTTCTTCATTTTCTTCAATCTTTTCTACCCAGAATACCCCAAAACGTAACATTTCATTCAGTAGAAATTGTTGCCTGCATCAACTTTGAATTAACGCCAGTGTTGAATATTACTGTCTTGTAATGGTTTAATGCTTTCCCTAACGACAAAATTTTAGGGTGGTCCAATTTCGAAGCTGCTGCAAACAACAACAATACGGTTGTTGATAAAGATAGATTTTCTGTGAAATATAGCATAGAAAATATTAAGGCAATTGGAGAAAATTCTTATCATCAGCATTTTCTTCTTTTGCCTAAATGTTTCCCCACTAGGGACGTCAAAACCCGGTCTTGTTTGGGAAAGGGTTAATAAGTTATTTGTACTTATAAATCTTACAGATATACTGACTCATTTGAATGTGTTTAACTCCAATGTTACTTAGTGAAGCATGAAACTAGTAATCAGCATTTTCTTCTTTTGCCTAAATGTTTCCCCACTAGGGACGTCAAAACCCGGTCTTGTTTGGGAAAGGGTTAATAAGTTATTTGTACTTATAAATCTTACAGATATACTGACTCATTTGAATGTGTTTAACTCCAATGTTACTTAGTGAAGCATGAAACTAGTAAAGATAATGATTTCTATTCTCCTATTTCCTATCATGAAATATTGTTGAAATATTTGACAGAATTTTGTGCTAGAATTGGTCTTAACCCTTTCCCAAACGACAAAATTTGAGGATGTTCCAAGTTCAAAGCAGACGACACCATTTAAGTAACTAAAAAGGAAATATCTGCACACTATATCATAGAAAATATTGAGGCAAAAGGAGAAAGTGCTGATTAGTCACTTTAATAAAAAATTTACTTACTTACTTATATTGGAAAGGAAGTTCAATATAAAGCTGTATAATCTGGGAATCTTTGTTCCATCATTGAAATATATGCTTATGGGTCTAAAACCATATATATACATTAATAATAAACATGTCAATCATAACAGATTAAGATAAACCAGAAAGGTTTTGTCAGTCTGTAAAGGTTTGAATGATGATTGAAATATGAATTACATAAAAAATTATCACATTCTATTTCAAAGAAAGGGGTCCTGCTTGGCATGGTAGCTTGAATGCCAAACTCATTACTTGTGAGAAGTTGCGGGTGATGTGATTGGATTACATTTAAGCTGCCAACCATGTGGGTTTGACCTTTGGCAAGTCATTTCAGAGCCCCAGCCTAGTAATAGTAGTAGTATTAAAACATTGTCAACGAAAATTAAGATGTCCCGTGTTAATATAAGTGGACTATAGTATTATGATTTTCCAATTTGGATGTTATATGAAGGTGTAAATTACAGATAATGTGGAGATGAATTGACATTTTACATTTTCAAAAAAAAATCTAATGAAAAAACTTTTGGAAACATTGAAGCAAAAGAAGTCAAGTACTGATAACCAGAATTTTCTTTTTTTGCCTTATTATTTTCTTTACTATGTTGCGCAAATCCTGTTTTCATAACCTTCCATTTCGTCATCTGGAGCAGTTTTCAAATGTGAAGTCTGAAATGATGTCACTTGGGAAATGGTAAATGGTAAATTGAAAATTATAAGTAATGCATGTACATCTATAATATGAATTCTGCAAGTTGCTTATTTCACTGTACCTTTATGTAATGAAAACATGTATTGATAGTTTGCGTTTGTACACAACAATTTCAATTACTTAAACGTTTTTTTAATAAAACTAATTTACCACAACACATGTTTGGGTTGTATATTTACTACCAGAACCAGTAATATATATTCGCAAAACGAATGGTGGTACTGGAATCAGCCTGTCCATTGGTCCTTCCATGTACGAAATTCATGTCGGGAGCATAACTGTAAAGGTAAAGTAGCTATGATCATGAAACTTCATGGCTAGATAGATTTCACTAATTAGATTCTCAGTGTACGAGGAGTGTAACTCCACCTTGCTTATTTGTGAGTAATTTTATTGTCCATTGCTTTCTACAAAGATGCTTATAGATTTCTAGTTTACATCCGTTATTACTCTCCTGAACACAATGTGCTCATATTATGAATTTTCGTGATCATCCATCATCAAACATTTCTTCAAACCACATCATTCATTGAGTTTGACAAAGCGTCTCTCATAATTTATCCTATTCCCGTATAATGACTCATTTCGTCTCCCCTAGACATTGTTGCTTCAGAAAACATTGTGGAAAATCAAAAAATTGCTTGTGACGAGCAATTTCTTCATTTCCCACAATATTCTCTACCCTTTGAAGAAATTTTGATAATTCGAGAAACATGGCCGCTGTAGGCGGGGCTTATTTTCCATATATGGCGCATAGCGTAAATGTAAAAAATCTTCTTCTCAAAAACTACTGGACCAATTTTAATTAAATTTCACAGAAATGTTCCTTGCATAGCCCTCTTTCAAATTCCTTCAAAGAATTCAATTCCATTGAAAACTCTGGTTGCTATGGTAACAAATACGAATTTTTAGAAAAAACTTAAAAAATCTTCTTCTCCCAAACATCATATCAGATTTCTTTGAAATTTGACAGGCATGTTCCTTTGGTGACCCTTTTTCAGATTCCTTGAAGAAATTTTGATAATTCGAAAAACATGGCCGCTGTAGGCGGGGCTTATTTTCCATATATGGCGCATAGTGTAAATTTAAAAAATCTTCTTCTCAGAAACTACTGGACCAATTTTAATTAAATTTCACAGAAATGTTCCTTGCATAGCCCTCTTTCAAATTCCTTCAAAGAATTAAATTCCATTGAAAACTCTGGTTGCTATGGTAACAAATACGAATTTTTAGAAAAAAACTTAAAAAATCTTCTTCTCCCAAACAACTAATCAGATTTCTTTGAAATTTGACAGGCATGTTCCTTTGGTGACCCTTTTTCAGATTCCTTGAAGAAATTTTGATAATTCGAAAAACATGGCCGCTGTAGGCGGGGCTTATTTTCCATATATGGCGCGTAGTGAAAATTTAAAAAATCTTCTTCTCTTAAACCATTGGACAGATTTTCTTGAATTTCGCTATGAATGTTCCTTGGATGACCTTCTTCCAGATTCCTTCAAGAAATTTCTATAAGACAAAAAATATGGCCACTGTGGGCGGGGCTTAATTTCCATATATGGCACATAGAGTAAATTTATAAAATCTTCTTCTCAGAAACCCTTTGATAGATTTCCTTTAATTTTGCTATGAATGTTCCTTTGGTGACCTTCCTTCAGATTCCTTTAAGAAATTGTGATGTAGCAAAAAACATGGTCACTGTGGGTGGGGATTATTTTCCATATATGGCACATAGTGTAATTCAATAAAATCTGAAATGCCGCTCGACTTAAACCTAATGAAAAAAATGCAATTTTTTCGTGTAGTCTCTTTGGAAATACTTTAAGACTTTGACCGGAGACATTTTTTGTACAAAAATGGTAAAATCCTTCATTATATAGGTGACACTCCACTACGGGAAGTGCTTCCGGGTCGTAGTCCCCAAAATAAGTCCCGGTTGAAATTTGATATCCTTCTTTTCCCGCAATGTTTCTGTATGCAGAGAAGAGCTAAAAACATGAAGTGAATTTCTGCTGAATGGCAGATCATTGGTGCACAATATGGATGTGCATGAGCGCACTTTCTGTGGAACTACATGTTGTCAGGTCGTGACCTTTGTAGACTGGCACACTGTCCATTGGCCTTTGTCGGATGGTATATTTCCGAGGGTAGGTGTGTTCAGACGAAATTTCAACAAACTTGAGATGGATCATGACCACTTTTTCTTGGTGTAGAATTGAAGGTCTTTGAATGCTCTTTATCACTATCTAGGTCATATAGTCCAACGAAACTTTTGAGATGAGCTGTGCGCAGCCAAAGTAGACCCTTTTTACTCTTTATTTAATTAGTCAAAATGATACAGGAGTGACACCATAAACGACAAATGGATGGTGTGATTATCACTATACACCAAATTACACGGACACCGTATAGAAACGGCGGGAATTTATTGCGCAGCAATAATTACGATAATCACTCGCCAACGGAAAATAAAACTCGCCCATGAAAAAGTGCTTGCTATGGCTACATCGATGAAAAGAAAGGCTGTCGATGACAACGAAATAGAAGGCTACGTGTCCAAAGTTAGCCCTTTGAAGCTGTCAAAAAATGAAAAAACAAGGTAAGAGTCTTCTTCAGTCAATGTTTCTTGCTTCTGGTAATGACTGACAGGATACAATTGAACGCGTCTCAGTAATACGCTTATTATTCCTAGTCAAATAATCTTTTGTATGACGAAAACATAATACCTTTTCATTTGTCCATCCCATGTTTAAAATCGTTCCTACTTTTCAATGAAAGTAGGTTATTTTCTGGAATTGACTTGCACAATGAAAGCCCATTATTGGGCGCTGTTTTTATGCTCAGTGACCCTGTTACCGGTGTATACCATGGTATGGGTAAATTCCAAATATCTGGTGATTTGCAAACTAGATTCTTTACATTTTGAGTTGTCAGTGTCAATATGAATAACTTCAAGGTAAATGACTATCGTTTAAATGCACTGAAACTATTTTATTATTACTTAAAACTTGATCAAGCATCAAACTTGAAAATAAGAACTTTTTCATAGAGGGCTCTTTCTATCAGTCTCCTGTTTTCTGATACTCAACTTGCCGGGGGTATTAAGGTAAAAAAACACTATTTAAAAGACTGTGGATGCAAGTAAACTGATCTGATCTGAACTGAATAGGTGAAGGCAATTTTGTACTGGCGATTTTTTTATTTGCATTGGTAACTCAGACAAAATGGCTTCCAGATGGTTTTGATGGTCATGTAAATAAAGGCGGAAATACCACATTCTAGATGGAATTTATGGCAATTAGGATGATTTGATGGCATTCAAAACATAATAATCTACTAAATTCTTCCATGTAAGTGACTGAAAAACGAAACTGAATCTTTATCAAGAGCGTTAACATTAAGACAACTGGTAACTAGGTCAAGGAGCATATCTGAAGATTGCTTTTATCTGAAAATCTTCGTATAGTTCTTGGATGTACTAATTTAAACTTATAAGGATACACTTGTCTTATTAGCGCAACTTTTGTATCCAGTATTGCTATTTCTGTGAATTTTGACTGCTGTTAATTTTGAATATTGTCAACCTACAGACAGGTGGTCCTATAAGACTAATGCATAGTTCACAGTGTATATCCCACGTGAGTTTTGACGTCATAATTCTGAAAATATCCGCTAGCTTCAGACAAAAAATTTGGCAATAACTTTCCTTATGCTTATCGTATCATTACAATCTATGGACGAGGGCCTTCCTTGATTAATGCTTGACCATCCGTTGACATGTATTTCACAAGGAATTCTACAAAAGTTGAGAAATTTGGCTACCTTTCTTGTTAAATTTGATTCAAAATTTGTATGAATATTGGATTTGGAGTGAGCTTTGCAATTCTATTAGCATATCTCGAATTTATAAAACCAAGTCATGCAAAAAGGGCACTTAAAGTCTGGATGCTATGTGAATAAAACTTATTCAGGTAAGCGATCCAGGGCCAATTTGGCCCTCTTGTTTAAAAATTTAAACACATAATGTTGTGGTGTATATAAAAAAGGTACTGTCGAAAAACTTAATTTCGGTTGGTGAGCAAGTAAGAACCCTTTCAGCTTACATTTACACTCGCTATTCTATTACATCATGTGTAATTTCAGATACTTTACAGCTGAGATCCAAACAGGGAAAGATGACCAACTCAAGCTGGTGTGCTTTTCTCCTGATAAACATGCATTGTTTAAAACAGCAGAACAGTCTGATCACAGCTTCCGAATTAGAAATGGCTCTATAGAACCAGATCGACAGGGTGGTACAGTCATCAAAGTATTTGGGAGTTCGGTATTGCAGTCCACAAAAAAGCAATTGAATTTCAACAAAATGTACAGCAATTATGTAGAGAAAGAGGCCCCTCTTCAAAAGATAAAAAAGATTGCAGAGATTGAAGATGAATATGAAATAGTAAGTTTTTCAATATTTTCAGCTCACCTGAGCACAACGTGCTCAAGGGGAGCTTTCAGGGTGATGGAGTGTCCGTCATGCGTCGTGCGTCGTCAACAATTCTTTAAACATTAACTCCTCCTAAACTATTGGGCCAAATTAGACCAAACTTGGCCAGAATGTTTCTTAGGAGGTCCTCTTTGAAAATTGTTTGCGGAATTTTGATATGATGCCTCGTCACGGAAAAAGGGGACTTATGGTAATTCTTCAATTTCCCCTAATATCTCCTACATTTCTTGTTTAATTTGATTCAAAATTGGTATAGATATTGGAATTTGAGTGTGCTTTGCAATTCTATTGTCATATTTAAGATTTATTAGACTGTGTCATGCGAAAAGGGGACTTATGGTCTGGTGCGATATTCCGTGTCAACAATTCTTTAAACATCAACCTCTCCTAAACTACTGAGCCAAATTGGACCAAACTTGGCCAGAATGTTCCTTAGGAGGTCCTCTTTAAAAATTGTTGACCTAGACCTTTGACCTATGTGACCTCATAAACAATACAGCACTTCCTTGGGTCATAGCCAGCAATTGTGTGAATTTCCTGATCCTAGGTCAAATAGTTGTTGACTTGAGCATGGAAACGGGAAATTCTAGATGGACGGACAGACGAATGGACGGATTGGCATAGGGACAGACTGACATGGTAAAACCAGTATACCCCCACTCTACGTCTAAGTGGGTGGGTAGGTGGGTATAACTATATATTGATTAGAATGGCTTAGGACAATGAAAAGGTAATAAGGTTTTGTTCATTTTCGAAAGACATAGATAACAACAAACAAGAGGGCCAGAATGGCCCTGGATCGCTCACCTGAATAAGATTTATTCAAATAGCATCCAGACTTTAAGTCCCCTTTTTGCATGACGTGGTTTTGTGAATTTAAGATATGCAAATAGAATTACAAAGCACACTCCAAATCCAATATTTATACAAATTTTGAAGAAATTTGTCAAGAAATGTAGGAGATATTAGAGGAAATTGAGAAATTACCATAAGTCCCCCTTTTCCGTGACGAGGCATCATATCAGAATTCCACATATTGTTTTACTTGCGCCTGTCTGTCCATCTGTCTGTCCTGCGTTAAGTTGCTGCGTAAAGTTCCAGTGTTAAGGTCCAGCGTTAAGTTCCTTTGTTTAGTTGCCGTCGGGGGCATGAGTGTTTTATGAACACATCTTGTTTATTTCAACAACGTCCTGCTTGTTGGTCCACACAGCATTAAAAAATGAAATAATTCCAATAGTCTTAAAGGTCGCAAAATTAGCACAGTTGGTATCATATTGCACTGGTAATCATAGGGTCAGGTTTCGCATGGGTTCCATCTCCAGCCATGGCACATCCTTTTTGACATTTGTTATCCACCAATGGGTTGTTGATCGTAAACATATGTGCAATAAGCAGCTGAAGGCCGGGAATAAATACAGTGGTAGAACTGTTGTGAGAAAGAAATAATAGCTATCATTTGTTAGGTGCTCCAGCCGACACAATATGACTAAACGATTGATAAAAGCAACTTAAAACCCCATACAAATAAACAAACAATACTCATAAAAATGAAGTTAATATTGTGCCAAATCAACACTGTTCCTTTGCTAATGATAACTTCTTTTTTTCCAGGTCACGGTAGATGTCAAGTTCTTGGGATTAACTAGCAAAGAACCAATTACTGTCAATACTAGATATGGTGAAAGAACTATATTTAAAGCTCTTGTATCAGATGACACTGGTACGAAACCGTTAGTAATCTGGACCACCAATTTATTTGAATCCCTGAAAATGGGAGAATGCTACAGAATGACAAATCTGCAAAACAAAATCTACGAACAAGAAAAACAACTCAACACAACAAGTCAGACCAAAATTATTGGCATAACACCTTTGGAAAATGTCATAGATGACCTTACTCTGTTGAAAGAAGACACGATCACAGTAGAAATTGAATCTGTCCTCATTCAGAAAACCCTCAAATGCAGCATTTGTCAAAAAACAGTGGAAGTTGGTATTGAAACTAAAACTGTCAAATGTGGACACTGTCACTTCAAACAAAAAAAGGACAATTTGATAAAAAATGTAATCATTCAGTTGAATACTAACAACAAAAAAAGGCTAATATTGAAAGAAGGACCTTTGATGGAGCTTCTCAGAAATGAAGGCAAAGAAACTTTATTTGACCAAACTGATGCACTTGAGGACTACCTCATTCTCAACGGACCCTTCGAACTGAAACACAGTGGAAATGATATCATTAATACTATATCTAAAATCGAATGACATTTCTTTTGCGTGTAAGATGAAATCACATTGCAACATTTCACATTTTCATGGTAGCTTACAAATCAATTTGTTCAATTAATATGTCGTAACAAGTTTGATCTTTCCTACTAAAAGTTGTCAGAGAAAGAAATATTGCTCAAAATATTTCCAACTTTCCACAATACTTATTAAAAATTGCATTCAAACATATAAACCAAACCATGGCGATAATGGTTATGTAAAAATGTAGGATTTGCTGTAATGCTGTAAAAATGTGATTTGATTCAATGTCAACACTTGTTAGTTCACTCAAAGCCCCTGAACCACTTATCAAAAATTCCTCTAACAAGTAGAATATAAGCCATCTAAGGCAAAATAATCAAGTTTTCGTCGGTTTTTTTTTTTTTAATTCGATATATCGCTTCCTCAAAGTTAGTGTTAGGCCCTAACAACTAATTTATCTATGAATTGAAATCCCATCACCTTATGGAATTATAACATGATCCTTACATCCTTTTCAGATGAATTAAGTTTACTTTGACCTTAATGAAACATCATTTAACTCATTTTTCGATTCATTTTTTGTCAGTTATTTTTTCTGAACTTCTATTTTGAATTCAAGTGGTTCGGAGGGGCTCTAACCATCTTTGTTGTTGCAGGTAACATATAAATAAATGTCTGTAATAGATCTGTCCACAGATAGAATTTCAAAAATTTGGTCATCTTGCAGGGTTGCCACGGTCAAGGAAAAAAGTCTGGAAAATGATTTTCTTTCCAGGTCAGGGAAAAGTCAGGGAATTTTGATTTGGGTCAGGGAAAAACAGAAAATTTGGAAAAGTCAGGGAAAATTCAGGGAATTTTAAAATTTCAGGGCTATGGCAGTCTTCAGTTCTGGAAAGCATATATAGGTCAATTGAAAATATAGTAATTTTTGAGCATTTTTCAAGGAATGAAAAATATGGGATACCACTTCTCTGAAGCTACCTGTTTGGTATACACCAATAATTAATATTTTACAGGTATATTCTTTTGTAGACATCATTTAGATTATATTTCCATTGGGTAAAGAACATTGGAGTTATGGGCGGGGCTTGTCAGCTTGAGGTCACAAGGTCAAATTGTCAAAAAACCTTGTATGCGCTCTAGAGGTCACAATTTTCGCTTGATTAACTTGGAATTTTAACAGAATGATAGTCTTGATAAAATCTCAGACAAGTTCAGAATTGGGTCAAATGGGGTCAGAAATGAGGTCAGGAGGTCAAATCTTTGAAAAATCCTGTATGCACTCTAGAGGCCACATTTTTTACCCAATCAACCTGTAATTTGATCTCTGATTCCAGAGATATGACCGTCTAAGATAAATAAACAATTGTCAGCCCCTCATCAATCATATAAACCCCTTGAATTTCTACAGGTAACTACATTGTTATACATGTATTTGATATAGCTATATTGTAGTTCTACTTTTCTTTGGTTTAAAATAATATTTTATTCTTGTCTTAACCCTTTCCCAAACAACAAAATTTTAAGGCAGTCCAATTCGAAAGGAGCTGCAGACGACAAAATAAATCATATCAAATGGAGAAAATAGTTATGTTATAGTCCAGAAAATAATGAGGCAAAGGGAGAAAGTGCTGATTATCAGCACTTTCTTCTTTTGCCTCAATGTTTTCCCAATCCTTTCGTAATAGGGACGTCGAAACCCGGTCTTGTTTGGGAAAGGGTTGAAATCACCTTTTTTACAGAAATGAGAAAAAATGTCACAAACTTCACATTTCCAATGCTGTTTTATCTTAAATAATTTATAATAAATGAATTGCAAGAAAGAAATAAAAATTTAACCTTTTCCCAAGAGGCAAAGTTTCTAAATGCTTTCCCAAACGACAATATTTTAGGGTTGTCGAATTTGAAAGGAGATGCAGACGACGAAATAAATTATATCAAAAGGACAAAGTATGCATAGTATGACCTAGAAAATATTGAGGCAAAAGGAGAAAATGCTTCTTTTGCCTAAATATTTTCTTAACCCATTCCTGCACAATGACTCTTTTCAACTCCCCTAGAGATAATGGCTTTGGAAAACATTGTGGAAAATGAAGAAATTGCTTGTGACAAGCAATTTCTTCATTTCCCACAATATTTTCTACCCAGAAAGATAAAAAAAAATGTAAAATTACATTCACTTAAAATTGTCGTCTGCAGCATCTTTGAATTTCGATAAGTCTAATATTTTGTTGTCTGGTAATGGGTTAAGCCTTTTCTGTAAGATACGTCAAATCCGGTTTTGTTTGGGAAAGGGTTAATGTCCCAGTTTTTAAGGTGGTACAGATCATGATGATATCAATGGTTTTGATGGAAGGTATCATTTCTATACGAAATATTTAAAACGTTATTGAGACAAAAGGGGAAAATGTTGGTTATCAATCTTGTGGGATATGTCCAGTGGTCAAATTGACCTAGGTCAACCGAATTCTGCCAAAATCACATGTGATTTAGCACTAGTGTAAACACAAAAAACACTGTGTGCTAAAAACACTAGTGATTTGTAACTTGTGCCAAATCACCCAGTGTAAACTAGGCCTTAGAGAAAAAAGTTCAATATGCTCAAATCAGGTGAGCAATAAAGGGCCACTATGGCCCTCTTGTTTTGTGAGTAGAATTAATGTCAGTTGCTTTACTATGTATAAATCATAAATTACTCTTGTAACCACATTTTATCTCCAGACTTTATTCAGATGAACAATTAAAGACCATTATGGCCTTATTGTTTTCTGAGAAGAATTAGTGTCAGTTGCTTTACTGTTTATAAATCATGTACCCATAAAGTTCATATGTGCCAAATGCTTGTAATTCACCTGATTCTTTTATGAGTAGAATTAGTGTCAGTTGCTTTACTGTTTATAAATCATGTACCCATAAAGTTCATAGGTGCCAAATGCTTGTAATTCACCTGATTCTTTTATGAGTAGAATTAGTGTCAGTTGCTTTACTGTTTATGAATCATGTACCCATAAAGTTCATATGTGCCAAATGCTTGTAATTTACCTGATTCTTTTATGAGTAGAATTAGTGTCAGTTGCTTTACTGTTTATAAATCATGTACCCATAAAGTTCATATGTGCCAAATGCTTGTAATTCACCTGATTCTTTTTAGCTCACCTGAGCACGAAGTGCTCAAGATGAGCTATTGTGATCGCTTTCTGTCCGTCGTCCGTCTGTCCGTCCATCCGTCTGTTCACAATTTCTTTAAAAATTTTCTCAGCAACCAATGAGCGGATTTCAACCAAACTTGGCAGAAATGATCCTTGGGTGACCCTTTCCTAAACTTGTTCGCAGATTTTTGATTGGTTGAAAATTGTGGGCTTGGCTGGGCGGGGCTTATCAGACTTAGAAAAATCATAAAAAATTCATTAAATCAACCACTGGGCCAATTCCATCCAAACTTTGCATGAATGTTCTTTGAGTGACTCTTTCCAACATATGTTACGGGTTTTAGGATTCGTGAAAAAATGCAGGCGTGGTAGGGCGGGGCTTAACCGATTTAGAGAAATCATTAAATAATTCTTTAAAAATTTTCTTCTCCTTAACCATTGATCTAATTTACAAGAAACTTGGCTAGAATATTTCTTGGGTGACCTTCTCAAAACTAGGTCGCGGATTTCTGATTGGTGTATAAATGGGGGCGTGGCAGGGCGGGGCTTATCAGACTTAGAGAAATCCTAAAAAATTCATTAAAAATCAACCACTGGGCCAATTTCATCCAAACTTTGCATGAAAGTTCTTTGAGTAACTCTTTCCAATATGTGTTATCGGTTTTCGGATTCATAAAAAAATGTGGGCGTGGCAGGGCGGAGCTTAGCCGATTTATAGAAATCGTTAAATAATTCTTTAAAAATCTTCCTCTCCTTAACCCTTTCCCAAACAAGACCTGATTTCGACGTCCCTAGTAGAAATGGTTTGGGAAAACATTGAGGCAAAAGAAGAAACTGCTGATAATCACCAATTTCTCCTTTTGCCTCAATATTTCCTACGCTTTAACATACACATTTTCCATGTTCGATACCAAATTATTTGTCGTCTGCAACGCCTTTCAATTTGGACTACCCTTAAATTGTGTTGTTTGGGAAAAGGTTAACCATTGATCTAATTTACAAGAAACTTGGCTAGAATGTTTCTTGGGTGACCTTTTTCATAACTTGTTCGCAGATTTTTGATTGGTGGATAATTGGGGGCGTGGCAGGGCAGGGCTTATCAGACCTAAAAAAATCATAAAAAATCATTATAAATCAACCACTGGGCCAATTCCATCCAAACTTTGCATGAATGTTCTTTAAGTGACTCTTTCCAATATATGTTACGGGTTTCTGGATTCGTGGAAAAATGTGGGCGTGTCAGGGCGGGGCTAAGCCGAATTAGAGAAATTGTTAAATAATTCTTTAAAAATCTTCTTCTCCTTAACCATTGATCTAATTCACAGGAAACTTGGTTAGAATGTTTCTTTGGTGACCTTTTTCAAAACTTGTTCGCAGATTTCTGATTGATGGATAATTGGGGGCTTGGCAGGGCGGGGCTTATCAGACTTAAAAAATTCATAAAAAAATCATTAAAAATTAACCACTGGGCAAATTTCATCCAAACTTTGTATGAAAGTTCTTTGAGTGATAGGAATGTGGCTGAGTTGCTTCTATTTAACCATCAATGTCAGATTTGAAACAAAAGATCAGGTGAGCGATATAAGGCCATTCTGGCCCTCTTGTTTGAGTACAACTAGTGTCTGTTACTTTACTGTTTTTAAATCATGTATCCATAAAGTTCATATGTGCCAAATGCTTGTAACTTACCTGATTATTCAGGGCTTGTGTTGGGCTTTCAAATTCAGTGGTGATTGACCCCTTGAACACGAAATTTCAGGGGTCAAAAGTGTTTCTGAAGGGGTCAAAGGGGTTACACTGCAACTTCGTTATAAAGCTGTATGTGGAGTCCAAACAATGGGTAATAAAGGGGTTATAAAGCTATTTCCCTACCCTTTCAAGACATAAGTATAGTTTTGAATGTTTCAAGATCAAAAGGACTGTTTGCTATGTCAATTTCACTATAATTAGGATTTATTTATAAGTAAAAGAGTTCACAATTCATTTATAGAATTCTTGAAGGCGTAAAAGCTAAAATATTGAGAGGTGAAAATGACCCCCTTAGAAGATATTTTGAGGCTCAAAACAGGAATTTCTCAAATTTTGAGGGTCAAAGCCCTAGTTTAAGGGCCAAACACAAACTCTGTTGTTTCCAAGAAGCACTTGGTGTCAGTTGCATAACTTGTGTTACTGTTTGTATATTATCATTGAAACACTTTGTTATAAAGTTCATATGTACCTTATACTTGTAACTTTCAACGATTACATGCTGTCAAATCCAGATATGCGCTATTTCACATTTCACCTTGCCTACACATGACATAGTACAAGTATAAGGTTTAGTACATTCCCATAATTCGAAAAATGCAATATTTTTACATTGTTTACACACTACCACCAACATCTTTTGAACAATCATTCCAATACATGTTGGCAATAGGTTTTAGATTCCTTCAATCTTTAATCAGTTCAGAACTCTAAATCCAAAGTTTATGCATTCCTGAAAAGGCAAAAATTGCAATCAAGTGAACAAAGTAATCTGTTTCTCACCTTTGTATAATTCAATGCCAGTAATTCACAAAATTTCCATCAAACTACAATCATAACCACTATTTCTCGATTTGGCAAATACATCTGGCATATTTCAAATTCTCAGCCTGATCTGAATTCATCTTCAGTTATCTACCCTTGATTTCAACAAAATTGCCTTTTCATGCCCCTGTATCGAAAGATCAGGGCATATTGTTTTTACTCGTTTCCATTCGCATGTCTGTCCGCATTAAGTAATCTTGGGCATCAGTGTTTTACAAACACATCTTTTTCAACTTTGTTTTTAGCTCACCTGAGCACGAAGTGCTCGAGGGAGCTATTGTGATCGATCAATGTCCGGCATCCGTCTGTCTGTCTGTCCGTCCGTCCGTCAGGCGTCAACTTTTTCTTTAAATGACATCTCCTCCTAAACTACTGGGCCAAAATCAACCAAACTTGGCAAAATTGTTCCTTGGGTGGTCCCTTTTAAGATTTGCTAAAAGAATTGAAATCCATGAAAAACTGTGGTTGCCATGGCAACGGAAAATGTGAAATTTCACAAAATCTCGTTAATTCCTTTAAACGACATCTCCTCCTAAACTACTGGGCCCAAGTCAACCAAACTTGGCAAAAATGTTCCTTGGGTGGTCCCTTTTAAGAATTGCTAAAAGAATTGAAATCAATGAAAAACTGTGGTTGCCATGGCAACGGAAAATGTGAAATTTCACAAAATCTCGTTAATTTCTTTAAACGACATCTCCTCCTAAACCACTGGGCCAAAATCAACCAAACTTGGCAGAAATGTTGCTTTGGTAGCCCCTTTCATGAATTGCTAAAAGAATTCAAATCCATGAAAAACTTTGGTTGCCATGGCAACGGAAAATGTTAAATTCACAAAATCTCGTTAATTTCTTTAAACAACATCTTCTCCTAAACCACTGGGCCAAAATCAACCAAACTTGGCAGAAATGTTGCTTGGGTAGTCCCTTTTAAGAATTGCTAAAAGAATTGAAATCCATGAAAAACTGGTTGCCATGGCAACAGAAAATGTGAAATTTCCTGAAATCTCGTTAATTACTTTAACCGACATCTCTTCCTAAACTACATGGCCAAAATCAACCAAACCTGACAGAAATGTTCCTTGGGTAGTCCCTTTTAAGAATTGCTAAAAGAATTGAAATCCATGAAAAACTCTGGTTGCCATGGCAAAGAAAAATGTGAATTTTCTCAAAATCTCGTTAATTACTTTTAACGACATCTCCTCCTAAAATGTCTCCAAATAACATCTTCTCAGGTGAGCGTTCTAGAGGGTCCTCTTGTTACTCTAGCATGTTTATATATCAAACAAGAAGACAAGACACTGAATATTGTTGACTATAAGCTTACTTCAATTAGTATAAACATTCTGTATGTTTGGAAACTCAAATAATACTAATAGATTCCAAAATTCTGTTGTTTTTCTTGCTTACCCTGTATCCACATTCTCTGCACTGTTCTGTTCTTCCATTGAAACTGTTTCCAGTGGAGCGATATAGGGCCACATGGCCCTCTTGTTGCTCAGGAAGTTTATTTCCATCAGCCCTCGGACAAGTTCGAAATTGGGTCATCTTGGGTCAAAATCTAGGTCACGGGGTCAAATCTTAGAGAAACCTTGTGTGCACTCTAGATGCCACATTTTTGCCCAATCAACCTGAAATTTGCTCAGAATGATTGTCTTGATGAAATCTCGGACAAGTTTGAAATGGGGTCATTTGGGGTCAAAAACTAGGTCACGGGGTCAAATCTTAGAAAAACCTTGTGTGCACTCTAAAAGCCACATTTTTTGTTCAATCAATCTGAAATTTGCTCAGAATGATTGTCTTGATAAAATCTCAAACAAGTTTAAAATTGGATCACCTGGGGTCATAAACTAGGTCACGGGGTCAAATCTTAGAAAAACCTTGTGTGCACTCTAGAGGCCAAAGTTTTTGCCCAATCAACCTGAAATTTGCTCAGAATGATTGTCTCGATAAAATCTCGGACAAGTTTGTAATTGGATCATCTGGGGTCAAAAACTAGGTCACGGGGTCAATTGTTAGAAAAACCTTGTTTGCACTCTAGAGGCCACATTTTTTGTCCAATCAACCTGAAATTTGCTCAGAATGATTGTCTTGATAAAGTCTTGGATAAATTTGAAATTGGGTCATCTTGGGTCAAAATCTAGGTCACAGGGTTAAATCTTAGAAAAACCTTGTGTGCACTCTAGAGGCCACATTTTTGCCCAATCAACCTGAAATTTGCTCAGAATG
>OY804603.1:32955906-33113819 GCA_963680895.1 Fragum sueziense
AGATTGCCACAAGGAAAAGAGTTGCAAATTGGAGCATACAATATAACTGATATTTGAAAAAGAAGAGATATGTTTGTATTTAACTATTTCTTCTTTTCCTTCATTACTTCATATAATTCGAAATTGCGAAAATGCGCTGAAAAATTCCTGATTTTCTGGAAAAAATTCCTGAAATTAGGACATGGAAGTCCAAGACTTCCTGAAATTGGTCCTTATTGAGAGCACTGAATTTGGGTTTTTGGACATAATGATAATGTAAGGCATTGTCGCTGTGTGGAGTTCGCCTGTGATAGTGTAGAAAAATATGAGAAAAAAATCTCGCATAGTTAGTTTATATCTCAATCATTTTCAAAACTAGAAATTATTTGGGATAGGGTAAAAACAATTCTGAATGGCATTTTCAGTAAATAATCAGTAAATTCTTCTGATTTGGAAATAATGTTACTTTGTTTCGGGCTAGCAATTCTTGTTTCGGGCTAGTGAAAATTCCAAGATCACTAGCCCGAATGTCTAGTAACTTTTTTTCTAAAATTCAATGACTGCGCGGCCAATACCTTCTGTGCAAAATTGTACACAAAGCCTTTTGTTATCAAAATCAATTTATTATCTGCAACTGGACACATTTCAAATATAGCCTCTCTAATATTTAAAAAAACAAGAGCCGTCAGAGACGGACAATGCTCCCCGAATAAGGCATTGTCACAATAAATGTATGCCATACAGAGCTAAGATTAAGCTAACAAACAATAAGCCCCCTTTTTCCATGACATACTTTTTATACGCAAATTTCAAGTAGTTTATTGTCAAGGGCATCTGATTTGCTACTCAAATATGAAATTTCATCAAATTCTGACCATTAGACTATGAGAAATTAGAGAAAAAGTGTATTTGACCTTAAGTCCCCTTTTCCCATGACAAGGCCTCAAATCCAAAAACTGGGAAAAGTACATCGGCATTATGTCATAGGGAGTTCACATGGTAAGTTTCATTTGATTTGGCCCAAGGGTTTTAGAGAAATCACTTCGGACGGACGGACGGACGGAATGACGGACGGACGGACGGACAGACGAAGCGGCGACTATATGCTCTCCCTTCGGGGAGCATAAAAAGACATTGAACTTCAATTTCTTGGAAGTGTTTTTTTATAGGGATGTAGATAAGTTTTTAACCCTTTCCCGAAAAAGACCTGGTTTTAGCACTCCTAGTAGAATTGTTTTGTAAAACATTGAGGCAAAAGAAGAAAATGCTGATTATCAGCATTTT
The DNA here is from genome assembly GCA_963680895.1 of Fragum sueziense. NCBI lineage: Eukaryota > Metazoa > Mollusca > Bivalvia > Cardiida > Cardiidae > Fragum > Fragum sueziense. Next base: position 32,957,170 of record OY804603.1, read on the forward strand.
CTCCTTTTGTCTCAATTTTTTATGTGCTATATTGTACACAAATCCTGTCTTTAGGTACACAAATATTGACGTCTGCAGCAGCTTTCGAAATGAACCACCCATTCACCCTAAAATTTTGCTGTTTGGGAAAGGGTAAATTAAAACTTACTGAGTGTTGCCAGCTTTTTTCTTTCATCCATAGTAATCAACCTTCTCCACATGGAGGGGTATCGCTTGTATAATGAGCCTCTGAACATTCTGAGGTAGTTTCCAACCTAAATGATAAAAACATGAACTAATATTTGATAAAAAAACAGGTTTTTAAAGAAATAACAAACTTCATTTGGAACTGCAGATAGTGTGAATGTAGTAGATATCTTGAACTTCAATCGGTGTGAATAAAAAGAGCAAAATGAAATTAGCATGCATTCCCACTGTTAACAGAGCTCAAATTTCAACTAGCATACTGGCAATTTGTTAGTCAAAAATACAAATTGCACATGACATATTCTGCAACAAGATTTTTTGCACAAGTGAAATAAATCAAGAGAAAATGAGGTGTCACTGAAAATGCACAATCATTTGTGGAATAATTGCAGGGCTCGAATTTCCACTAGCATACTGGCAATTTGCTAGTTGAAATTTAATTTTGCGAGTGATTTTATCTGACACTAGATTTTTTTGGCTAGTGGGACAAAAATCTCACCACAAGTTTTATCAATGCGGCCTGAAAAAGCTTACAAAACAACTTCCAAATATTGACTAACTGCACTGGTTTTGGACATATCCTTTAAACCAGCAACTGTATGTACCATATTAAGCTTTTACTTTTTAAAATGGAAACCAAATTGCGAGTGAATTTGCCTTTTTGCTGGTGGTTTCAAAAGCCACTAGCAAAATATTGCTAGTCAATTTTTTAAGGAAATTCTAGCCCTGAATTGTGATTTTTAAACTCTGTGCACATTATTCTTCAGATGTTCCTTTGAACGCAATTATTTTACATCGATTGGGAAGCAATTTTCTGAAAAATCCCTTTCGATTGAGCTTCCTAAAATTCCACCAGTACTCACACCGAATATGTGGGCCAATGAGAAGCCAAGAACAACCTCCGCTACCGAGGATCGAACTCGGAACCTCTTACTTCTACCCCTCGACTGAGGTCGCGGCCTTAGCGCAGTTGGTAGCGCATCTGTCTCTCATTCGAGAGGTCCTGGGTTCGATACCCGGCCGCAGCAAATACCCTTTCTGACAAAATTGTCACCCACCAATGGGTTTGAAATCGTTAACCTAAGTGGGCAAGCAGCTGGAGGCTCGGTAAGGGTGTTGTGGTAGTACTGGTTTGAGAAACAACAAGAATCCATGGGTAGGTGCTCCAGCTCCGCAATATGACCCTGGCAGTTGAAAATGGTGTAAAACCCCAATAAACTCAAACTCTACCCCTCGACTACGCACACCACACAAATATTACTATATATATGATTGTTCATCATGTTTGCCAGGTTTTTTTTAGCGAGTGAATTTATCTTTTTGCGAGTTGTTTCAAAAGCCACTTGCAAAATATGGCAAGTCAAATTTTTAGGGAATTTCTTGCCTGGTTTACATCACTTCTTTCTGCAATTGCCCAAGGTTTTAACTTTTAAGTAACAACGAAATAATGTCCCCATGGTTTAGAAAAAAAGGAGACATTTTACAAAATTACAGAATCCTAATACTATTGATCTACGGCTGATATACTTACCACTAGAATCCACGGTCTTGTGCCATTAGAAAATCTTGGATAATTCATTAAATTGTGTTTTTATTGGGAGTGGCAATGGTATAATAAGGATGCCTTAATTCCTTAACAAATCACTGACTAACAATGTGCATGTTTATACGTAGCCTACCTTGGATATGTTCATAAATTGAACTTGGGTACGAAATGGTCAGGGGACAAAATTATTTCCATCTTTAAAAGTCATGGAAAACTATTTAAATAATATATATCGTTTGTATTCTAAATGATAGTTTGTAATTATCAAAAGGAACATTTGCGTGCGAAAATAATGTCTTCTTATTCAAAAGGCGATTTTGATACACATCTTATAGAATCAGTCGGGATGACGTCATAGCCTCACTTTCATTTTTTCATCGAGGGTACAACCTCGGACTTTATCGTTACGGGATACCAACTTTGAGGCAGATTATTTCAAAAATCCATCGTTAAAATTCATAAACAAAACTCTTTCTTTAAAGAATGTGATTTAAACTTTCTAACTACCAACGCATTTTTAATAATCAGGCGTAGTCGTCGAGATATTAACCCTTTCCCAAACAAGACCTGGTTTTGACGTCCCCAATCAAAAATGCTTGGGAAAACATTGAGACAAAAGAAGAAACTGCTGATAACCAGCAGTTTCTCCTTTTGTCTCAATATTTTCTGTGCCATATTTTAGGCAAATTCTATCTTTAATAACATCCAGTTTGTCATTTGTGGCAGTTTTAGAAGTGGATCACCCTAAATTTTTGTCGTTTGGGAAAGGGTTAATGCTGAAAGTTGGTTATGCTTCAACGAAAAAGACCGAAGCTTTCACCTCCACCGAATGAGTGCAGGTCCGCTGACGACGTTTTTGATTGGCTGAAAGAATTGTGCCGACCGGGTCAATGATAAAATTTATCACGAACAAAGAAAGTCCGACATAAAATCGCATTGCACGTCTTTTGTGAACATCGCAGGAAAAGAAAATTTACACAAAATAATAAAACAATAGTTTATGTTATACCTCCGAGCCAATATAATAGGCATCTCCGTTTTCTTCAAACACAAGCGCCTTTGGTTTTTCGCCGAATGTTTTCAATCTTCCTCCCGACGCCATTTTAGCTTTATAGACTGGGAACTTTATAGACTCGAAGCCTCTGAGTAAGACCGACTGCGCAACCACAGTATACAAAAAAGCAGGTTGTTTTACTATCTTCAGAGTTACACAATTATGACTTTCTCCTCTTATACGAATCTATCATAATTGATTTTTAGCGCATGTAATTGAGGGAAAAGAATAAAATGCTGATGATTATCTGATTAGTAGGCATATTTTCTCCCTTTCTCTCGAGGATTTCTATGTTTTAACCCATTACCACACAGTGACTCTTTTTTACTCCCTCAAGAAAATGGTTTCAGAAAACATTGTGGAAAATGAAGAAAATGCTTATATGACAAGCCTTCATTTCCCACAATGTTTTCTACCCATTCACTTTTCCCTTGTCGTCGGCAACATCTTTGAATTTGAGCACGTCTAAAATTGTGTCGTTTGAGAAATAGGTTAATAAATAAGTTGGTAAGTTGTTTATCTTTGGTGAAAGTTTCAATTCTTACTATAGCCTACTTATAGATTTGGATCAGTCTAAAAAATAGTGTAGTTGCTAAAGATTTAAAACTAAACCGATTCATAAAGGACCTCTACGGATAAGGCGAGAATTCTCCCTAAAAGGCTCAGCTCGATAAGACAATTCTCAAAACTAACAAATTGAGAAACAAAATTAAGCTTTATGGTTAGGTAGACAAATAAAGGAAATAAACACCGATTTTTATGTCATTTTAAAAGTTCTTTAGGTGCAGATAACTCTTGATTTTAGTAGGCTACCCACCTAAATGGTTTCGTTTTCTTACACTACCGGTATTCAAAGAGGTAAAATGAAGATTCTTTTATTTTTATTTGCAATTTATTTTCTACAGATACAGGGATAAATGGTGTTGACATCATATGGCAGCTTTGGTTTTGTCCGTATTGCGCATGCGCACCATTGAAACAACTTTAAACGCGCACTTTCCCGCCAAAAACCGAGGCATACCTACCTTCCCAAGGCTGGCTAACATCGTTCCCCCCCCCCCCCCCTTGACCCAGCTTCCCATTGACATATGTTGTGTAACTGGATCATAGGCTTCCTTGGTAAAAAAGGATTTGCTGGGTCACGGGGGGGGGGGGACGTACTTTTATACTAAAAATAGTACTCATATACCATATGCCATAATTTTGGCGGGAAGATTTCGCCTTTAAACTCGTTTCAATGATGCGCATGCGCATTAAGGACAAATCGAAAAATGGTTAATGATTTCAACACCAATTGTCCTTACATTTACAGAATTTTTTTTTGCTTGTAAAACTAAAGAAAACTTAAATCTGGTTTAATGAATAACGGTGGGGTAAGAAAATGTAATTTTGGGGGTAGGTACAGAAACCAAGAGTTATCTGTACCTGTCGAATCGTTTTGATTGTACAAAATCAGTTTTCATATGATTTAGATACATAGCTAACAATACAGTTCGAAATAATAATCAATTTGCATGTTTTGAAAAATTACTTTTCCATTTGAGCCTTTTAGGGAGATTTCTCGCCTTATCAGTAGAGGTCCTTTACCCTTTCTCAGAACAAAGATTTTCTTGGCTCACCTTATAGAAAAAGGCAAACATTTAGTCAAAAGAAGAAAATGTTGATAATCAACACATTTTTTCTTTTGTCCCGTAATATTGTCTGTACTATATTGTAGACAAATCACATCAACATCCATTTGTTGTCTCCAGCAACTTTCAAATAAGAAAATAATTACAAATTCTATACCCATTTGAGACTGGGTTCAAATAATCAGTCAGTCATCCCTGGTTTTGAGGAACTCTACTAATAAGAAACCCATAAAAAATCGTTTGGGAAATGGTTATCATCCCTCCCGAAACGAGAAAAATGCAGACCCAGCGACCCAAGCGATATAACTTGAAGTCCAGATCATTGCATCTGTCCCCAAATTATACGTAGACTGGGTTCCAGCCTGATCATTTTCCCTCTATTACTTTCTCCGGTCTAAATGTCAACACGATAAAAAAAAACCGGGTGCCGCAATACTTAACGGGTTTTGATCTTTGATATGCTATCTTATTGACCAAATTGTATATTGACGACTGGACCCAGGCTATAAATACGCCGCGGCCGTTGTATCAAAGATCCAGAATTGAAAAAGGGAGACAATATCCCACATTGACGCTCTCACAGAAAAAAGTCCATTGGAAAACATTGCGGAAAATGAAGAAATTGCTTGATAAAGAAATTTCTTCATTTCGCACAATGCCTTCAATATAGAAAGACAAAAAATGTAAAATTCCATTCACTTGAACTATTTGTCTGCATCATCTTTGAATTAGGGATTTTGGATCATTCTAATGTGTGTTCTGGTAATGTGTTAAAACTTTTGATCCCAACACGGTTCCAGATCAGCCTGCGTATACATGCAGTCTGACCAAGAACCATGTTGTTCTCTGATAGCTTCTTCAGGACCTGTATCAATCGTTAATAGAAGATCGTCGATTCCGATCAGACTCCACTTATGCTCGGACAGATGTTAAAACATGGCTGTCTAAAATGTTCATAAGTTTCGACGTATTTCGTCATTTTTTACGTTTCTGTACCTTTTCGTCCCGATTTGTCATCTACTGCAATATAGAGGTCCACAAAGACGTTAACAAAATACATTATCGTATTTCTTGGACATCTGCGAATGACAGATCAGTATGAACACTAGTTCCTTACCACGGTGTATAAGCACGTGACTTAGAATTTCCGATAATCTTCAATAACTTTCTCAATACTTGACAAATTTGAATTTGGTTTGAAGCAGAGAAGGTGATTAAATGTAAGGAATAGCATGATCGTGGTAGATTTTTTTTAAAAAAATCAACTGATAAAAAAGTTATTGAAGATAAACCAAAATTTTTGGTTTATCTTGAATAACTTTTTCATCAGTTGATTTTTCAAAAATCAACCGCCTCCATCTAATGCGTGACGTCTGTCCATATTCTCTGCTTCAAACCGAATTGAAATCGGTCCTGTATTAAGGAAGTTATTGAAGATATTCAGTAACTAATTGCATCACGTGATTATCCACCGTGTTACGGTTGCTACAGGTCATAGCGAAAATACACGTACGTGTAGGGTACTATAAAGAGTAAAGAAAAGCTTGAAATTACGGATTTTATAAAACAAAAAATGACAGCAAGTAAAAAAGTGAGCTTTCACACTTTTATTTACAGGACAAATAAATAAATAATATGCATTTCCTACATAGATATAAGTTAATTCAATGATTTCATTGATATAGAATGAAAATAAACATAATAATACTACAGTTGGTGGCACTAACCCTTTCCCAAACAGCATTCTGTAAAAATGTTCTAATTTAAAAAAGTTTCGATTATTTATGTAAAAAAAGAAATTGTTTATTATGTCATAACAAAGAAAATATTGAGGAAAAAGGAGAAATTTCTTATTGTCAGTAATTTCTTCTTTTCTCTTAATGTTTCCCAAAACTAATAGGGATGCCAAAACAAGGTCTTGTTTGGGAAACGGCTAGAGAACACGGGCCAGATCTACATTAATTTCACCAGCACCCTGCTTGAAGTGTTTTCTTGTATGCAATGTTCTGATTATTGAGCTGTAATTGATTCGCAAAGTCAATCAACATTTGTTCGTCTGCGGCAGAGATGGTTGGTGTCCTTGACAACAGATGGATGCAGTAGTTCGTCAAAAACAGAACGCTTGTACAGTCATACTCTATAGCCAAATTGTCATCAAGGTAGATAACCGTATAGTCTGCCTAGAAAATAAGGGGGAAAATAAAATTAAATTGAAATTATAAATCTAAATTGAATTCAAAATTGAATAATCAAATCGGCGCTCATTCAAGTTTCCGTGTTTTACAGTAGTAATGTTGTTAAAAAATAGAACGCTCGTACAGTCGTACTCTGTAGCCTAATTGCTGTCAAGGTAGACAATCTTCTGCCTAGAAAATTATTATGAAACAAATAGCCTAAAATAGCTTAGTAGTCTAGTTTGGCAAGTCTCATTATCGAATTAACATCTAAACCAATCAGTCTTCGAAAAGACAAAAACTATTGAAACTGATATTTTTAATTCACTTATTAATCGTGATTTCGGCGTCGGCATATTCAAATTTCACCATTTAACGCTCTTATACGTAAAAAAAAACAGACTATTCCAATTTAGTAGCTGCTGAGGATGACAAAAAAGATGATTTTAAAGTTAGCATTGCAATTCAGCAAGAAAATATTTGCGTAAAAGGAGAATTTGCTTATCATCAGCAATTTCTTCTTTTACCACAATTTATATATCAGAATCGAAAGAAAAGCACGTGAAAATTAAAGAAAAAAAGAAAAACATGAAGTATTTTTTCATCATTAATATCGCTTTTTAGAAATCAAAAGCCACCAGGGCTATGTAAGCAAGCTTTCCAAAAAAGTGCGAGCGAAGGGTTTTCAATGTTATGAAATTCGGCATTACTGTTACCGGTCTTTTTAATGAATAATGGTCAAATCGAAATTCATAGATATTAAATAAAATTTAATGTCAGATTTTTGTCATTAAACGAAGTTGCCAAACGGCAGAAATATGTTGTTCTAATTGTCTTTACCAATACTTCTGTAGGCCTACTAAGACGCTTAATAAAATTTTATGTTAATCATTAAACCTTGTCTAAAATTGAATAAGAAGCAGATAAAACTATATTTTTTTCAGAGATAACTTTGCTTTTTAAATATGTATGTTTCATGTTTTTTTTTCAAATTTTGGGAACTTCCATTTGTTCCTTAGAGGTGGGTGGGGTATCATGCTATGGTAGTGTAGACGTGGTAGAATGAAAGAGTGTACTTGTTAGTGGACATGTTCGCAAGCCAGGAGCACTTTCTCTACGTTTTTTGTACTTTCATAAGCAACAACGTGGGAAAAGTGTACTCGACTTGCGAAAATGTTAAGATAACTACCATGATATGCCTACATATATTTTCCATATATAACAAAACGACATATCTGCAAACCTTACAATTTTTTAAGTCAGTTAAGGGGGAATGCTCCAGCTTTTCGGAACACTCGGTCATTACTGTAGAAAATTAAACGTTTCGTACCATATATGTTTCGCTACCATATTTTCCATAATATAACACGTCATTACAATTTGCCATTTTCGATGGTAAAAGCGTATTTATTATGCGAAACTGGAAATCGATTATTTAGAGCAAAACAGTTGTAAGTGTGTACGCAGTTACCACTGTTTTGCGTCATTGTATTCGTGTGTAGCTGATAAAAGTTGCTGTAATTCACTAATAAGTGCGCTGACATATACATTTTCTTTTTGAATTATTACCAGGACATGTTGCTTAAGAGTTTTATCAAAATCCTTTATGTAGAACTTGAAATATTTCCAAAAATACGCAAATTTTGACATCAAACATTTCAGCTTCGTTGATCGAACTGAACACGTGAGCATGCTGTTTTATCCATTTGCGCGTTTATAACAGCACATATTTTGGGTTTTCCGTTCTTATTTTAATGTAAGACATTACTTTAAGTCCGTTTTCGGGACTAAACGATGATTATACAACCTTTTTAAGCATTTTAGTGACCTTGGATAGGTGAACAAAAATGTGCATTTTTCGCTGTAGGGTTATGTAATACGAATGCCTATAAAATTCGAAAAAGAGCGCTAATCATCCATTTCTATTCTATTTTTCAATTGGTAATAACATTTAATTTCAACATACAAAATATAAATACATTCTATTATTGGGAAAAAATAGGAAACTGGAGCATTCCCCCTTAAGTAACCAATCGAACAACTTTATGGCGTCATCTACAATGAAGTATGTTTTAAGGACCTATGAACAACACTCCCGCCAACATTAACGGACGTATAGTCGATGAGTTCCTTATACATGCAGCTAATGTTGGATCCCCTCCTTCTCCAGTCATTCGGATGAGACTTCAAACCCAAGTCCCGTCTCCATATGACCTTAGCTGTTGAGTGGGACTTAAAAACTCCATACAATAAAATCCTTATAGCTAATTGTCCGATACCGTACGAATACATTAAATGGCGTCAAATGGTTAAACGTACGGTACCGAATGAACGGCACCGGAAGAATAGCCACTGCCAAAGCAAAAACACACCACTGAGATTGTATTCTTAAGAAAATTGAGTAGCCTAGGACTACCTATTCTGCAAAATCGCGAAACTTACTTTCGGTGTGAAAAAGAAAAATCCTTCCTTCCAGTGACCAGGTACTTGTTCGTCAGTCAACTTGCCTGAAATAAAATATATCATTGCTTTTCAACGAAAACCTCGTAACTGCAGCTTGCCTTACTCTGCAGTTACGCGGTTTTCGTTGAAAAGCAGCGATATAGTGCAATTTTAGTCTTGTGCAACAATCATGTCACAGGGTTCTCCGCACAATAACTTGAAGCTGTTATGATAATGTAGTGGCAAATTGTACATAAACCAGTAAACAGCCTGCAAGTGCAAATGCATTATTTGCCAGTTTTGGACATGAAATGCCCTACAATCCCTCTATTTGGTGACCATTTGAAGAAATTAAACTGTTGGGTACTTTTGAAGCTGTAGCAGGGATCCTACAGCTTAAAAATTATTTCAAACAAGGGAAAACACGAGACTATTTTACTGATGTTGTCCGTCATTTAATGATAGTTATACGTATATTAGACAACAGAATGGATCTTTACCAGACTGCTGATCTGTCAAATGCATCATGGCCTGTTTCAACAACCTTTTTTATCCCTTTTCAAGACACCTTTTCTGCATCTCATTTTAATAGGGAACCATTATCCAGTTAGCCGTGACGTAATTTCGGACAAGCAATAATATTTCGTAAGTGCTGTTATAAACTCTCGTAACTACGGCTTGAATTAAGCCGTAGTTACGAGATTTTATAACAACACATACCGTTTGTCAATATATAACGGTAAACCGAGTCTATACTATTTTCAGCACAAAATTCATTAATTTTGTTTTTGACCGCAAACTCTTACCTGAAGCATTAAGGAACCCTCCATCCGTTGCCTTTTTTCTACAACTGTTGACGGCGGTCGAGTCGCCATTCTTCGCCCCCTGAACGGGGGATATATCGATAACCGTGCACACACAGTCACTCTCGAATGCGGCGCCGCCTGCTGTCTGCATTTTACCTGCGAATGTACGGAAATTTGAACCATTGTGCCTAAAATTTTGTTTCAAACAAACTAGCTACCAATTCAAGAGGCATTTCAATAAGATTAGCCCATGTTTTTGTTTTGCTTTTGTCACGATAATAGAGAAAGAAGCAGGTCGTGTAGGCTAAGATCAAACTACACGTCTGTGCAGGCTGATCTTAGTATATACTACCTGATCATAACAGTAAATTGACGTTAACAGTATGAGAAGGGTAACACTCCATCGTTTTGGTAATTTTGTATTTACAAGAATAAATCAGCCATTCTTCGCCCCCTGAACTTGGGATATATCGATAACCGTGCACACACAGTCACTCTCGAACGCGGCTCCGCCTGCTGTCTGCATTTTACCTGCGAATGTACGGAAATTTGAACCATTTTGTCTTAACCCTTTCCCAAACAACTAAATTTTAGGGTTTTCCTACTTGAAAGCTACTGCAGATGACAAAATAGATGTTGATAAAGATATAATTTGTGTACATTATAGCACAGAAAATATTGAGACTAAAAGGAGAAACTGCTGGTTATCAGCAATTTCTTCTTTTGTCCCAATGTTTTCCCAATCATTTTCTATTAGGGACGTCAAAACCAGGTCTTGTTTGGGAAAGGGTTTTTGTTTCAAACAAACTAGCTACCAATTCAAGAGGCAGTTCAACAAGATTATCCCATTCTGTTGCCACAATAATGAAGAAGAAAGTAGGTAGTGTAGGCTAAGACCAGACTGCACTGTCTGTCAAAGCTTTGATCACAACAGTAAATTGACGTGAACAGCACAAAGAGGGTTATACTCCATTGTTTTGACGATTTTGTCTTTACAAGAGAAATAAGCCATCCTTCGCTCCCTGAACGGGAATATATCAATAACCGTGCAAACACAGTCCTTCTCGAACGCGGCAACACCCGGTGTCTGCATTTTACCTGCGAAATGTACGGAAATCTTGAAATTCCATAATTTTGACGATTCTATTTAAAAGGAAATCGTTGATTCGAACCATGACATGCAAAATTAGTTAAATTACAGTAGTTGGGAGTTCGTATTGGCAAATTTCATAATCATTTGCCATGATATCGTGTCCGGCCTATAAATACAAGATGAAATGAATAATTTTGAGAAAAATGTTGACAGATTTCGTTTGTACATGGTTACAACTAAAACACTAAATTAACAATTCCAATTTTAATGATGATGCAGACAAACAAATGGTTGGCTGTAAAATGGATCTCGCGAATATTATAGCACAGAAAATGGCACATTTTCGGCGTTTGCCTCAGTGTTTTCCCGCGCATTTCCCCTTGGGTACGTAAAAACCGAACCATTTTGGGAAATCGTTGTGGTTTTAACCATTTCCTGAACAAGACCTATATTTAATTAAAGTGCTGAGAGCACTGTAATTGGACGTCTCTGTTTGATTGAGCGGGATTGTACATGAACGAAAGATATTTTATTCATTCTTCTGTGTTTAATTCTATAAGATCGGTTTCGGACATACGAAATCGGCTTTAATACCAGAAAACCCTTCTCAGGCTTTAAATTGATTTGATTGCCGTTTCAAGACAACTGATTTGTCTCTCTATGAATAATCACTATTAATTTGATTACCAAATTCAATTAAGGCCATGCGATTAGCACTTTTGTCTTCTTGTTTCGGTTTACTATACTGAAGGAAACTTCTAACGCAAGATGCTTTTTTGCGTGCAAAATTTTTCTGCTTGAATTTTTGACAACAATATTTATTGCAATTGTTATCCCTACACATGCACTATAATTGTTCACTAAAAACTTGAGTGTCCTGACATGCATCATTGCGCATGTGCGGCTGTGCACAAATACCCAATTTTGTGTTGCACGTGCAATTCGAACACCGATTTCAACCTTTATGTATGCAGCGATTTTGTTAAACGATAGCTGAGTTAAGTTACAATCATTTCTTCAAAGTTCCTCTTCACAATATGCCAAGATTGAGCACTGAAGTCAGAGTGCGCGCCATTGGAATGCGCCACGCGGGAATGACATTCATAACTGTAGCCGTTTTGTTGTATTGTGCAATTTCTACCGTCGGCAGACTTTGGCAAACGTTAAACACATCAGGTAGACACACCGTAATGAAATTCTGATTAGCTGATCAAAGCATTAAACAAAATACTGCACTATTAGTCCATACACCCCCACCCACCACGAAATGCCTTAGACCCATTTTCTGCTCTTTCAGATCACATGGCTGATTTGCAAAGGTGGAGTAACTACTGGGGCACAAGAAAACAGACTAAAAACTCAATGTGATGCTGATACATGGGGATCTCAAAATTGACCCCTTGTGTGTATTGGTGCTTTTGGCTGTGTGATACGGTACATTTCAGTACTTTCATTATTGTCAGTGGCATTATAAAGAATTAGTCTTTGCATATGCCATTTTTGGTTACGAGTTATACAAACATAAATGAAATATACAACATTGTTCAAAGCTTGTTTTGCGTTGGCAGTTTCCTTCAGTATATGAGTATTGTCGTCAGTTATACTTTTCATTGATTTTATAAAGTACGCTACAAAGCAATTTATTCAAAATGTAAGCCAACGCGCTACATAAATGAAAGCCGCGATAGCTCACTTAGCAGAGCACTCACCTTGTACTCTTTACACATGTTATATCCGGAAGGCCCTGGGTTCGAATTCTACTCAGACATTGTTCTTTTTAATCATCTTTTTTATACGCCGCCGGAGGCGGACGTATATTGGCATCATCTTCTCCGTCTGTCCGTCCGTCCATCCGTCCGTCCGTCCACTTTTCTTGTCAACGCAACTCCTCCTAAGTTTCTGGCTGGATCTTCTTGAAACTTGGTCAATGTTATCACCTCAATTGGAAGATGTGCATGAAGGAAGATTTTTTATGGTTCGTTGATTTTTGCCTGAGTTATGCCCCTTAAAAACTTAATCTCTGGGGCTTATTGAAATTGCAGCCTTGTCAACGCAACTCCTCCTAAGTTTCTAGCTGGATCTTAATGAAACTTGGTCAATGTTATCACCTCAATTGGTAGATGTGCATGAAGGAAGGATTTTATGGTTCGTTGATTTTTGCCTGAGTTATGCCCCTTAAAAACTTAGTATCTGAGGCTTATTGAAATTGCAGCCTTGTCAACACAACTCCTCCTAAGTTTCTGGCTAGATCTTAATGAAACTTGGCCAATGTTATCACCTCAATTGGTAGATGTTCATGAAGGAAGGATTTTATGGTTCATTGATCTTTGCCAGAGTTATGCCCCCTTAAAACTTAGTCTCTGGGGCTTATTGAAATTTTAGCCTTGTCAACGCAAGTCCTCCTACGTTTATGGCTGGATATTAATGACACTTGGTCAATCACCTCAATTGGTAGATGTGCATGAAGGAAGGATTTTATGGTTCATTAATTTTTTCTAGAGTTATGCCCCCTTAAAACTTAGTCTCTGGGGCTGATTGAAATTGCAGCCTTGTCAACACAACTTCTTCTAAGATTCTGACTGGATCCTTATGAAACTTGGTTGATGTTATTACCTTAATTGGTAGATGTGCATGAAGTAAGGATTTTATGGTTCATTGATTTTTGCCTGAGTTATGCCCCCTTCAATCTTAGTCTCTAGGGCTTAATGATATTTCAGTCTCGTGACGCAATTCCTTCCAGGTTTTTGACTGGATATTTATAAAAACCTTTTTGTGAACACAACTTTTTACAGGTTTTTGTGTGAATATTTATAAATCCTTGTCAATGTAATTTTTTTTGTCTCAAGTTTTATAAGTGGCGGCGTATATTGTGACCATGGCACTCTTGTTCGACTTCTATCTCCACCATCGTTGGCGAAAAAACGACCGCAGTGATTTAGAATCGATCTTAACATAAATTCAACGAAATAGAGTAATGAAACGACTATCATTTACATACAATTCCGCTCAATCAATGAGAGGCGTCTAAATATAGTGCTCCAAGCACTTTGATTTTTATTCCTGTTTAGAGAAAAAAAAAAGAAATAAAATACGGTAGCAGTTTTCCCTGGTTGTGGTTACAAAACAAATTTAATACATACTTTTCCTGAAACAAAATACCAGATGAATTGGAGCACCTAACCATGGATTCCTCATACAAGTACTACCGCGGCATCCTTACATCTACAGATGTGCATAAAAAGAAGAAATTGGGAACGTGCCGTCGGGAAAATGGCAGTGGAGTACAATAAGCAATTTAAATCTTTATATCATTATCAACGAAAATTTGAGAATAGCAATGTCCCTATCTGTACACATATTCATAAGATCATCCAGGTACCATCTGTTGCAGACCCATTGCTTCATCTTCTTAGCTCAATACACGTAAACGGGTCACTTAAACGAAATAAATACAGATCGCTGTCACTTAGTCTTATACTAGTAATAATCATTGTTGTCATGATCATCGATCAGTATGTAAATAGGTCATGATACTGTCGAATATCAGTGATACAGATGCTGGAGAAAAAAAACTCGTAAGAGCAACTATTTTTCTGAATAGGTGGATTTCACTAGTGTCTCATCTGAGGCTGTTCAGATGGAACCCCGATTTGTCATGGAGTCGAACCCGAGTTGCGAAATGAACTCACTCCCCGATAATCAATTTCAAAACCCTGGTTCCAAAGTACGTCTCGTGGAAACCCCGTTCCTTTAAATATGCCAAAGACTTAAACAACAATGATCAAAGAAAAGGAGCCTATCATACACAATACGTGCAATAAATTGGGTAATCATTCTAAAATGTGTGTTTTCAGTAAACACATCAAGAAAAACAAACGTTTTAACAAACGTTTTACAGAAGAAATAATCCGAACTGGTTTTGAACCAACGGCGTTCCAAATTTCAAACTGAAAAAAGGTTGCGAGGTTAATCCTTTCCCGTTTGAGCTATCGCTGCTGCTGATGATATAGGGTGTCTGTTTACATTATAACCATAGTGTATGCATGTATCGCTTTCTAAAGATCTTACCCTTTACACAATAAATATTACGAAAGTAAAAAAACTACAAGAAAATGATTAAATCGAAAAAAGATCGTAAAGTTGGTTAAGACGTGGCATGAATTGAATCGGCCAATGAATCCTATAGTATTTGTTAGAGAACACATAGAAAGTAGGAAAAGATACGACAGTTTTCCTGTATGGTCGCAAAATCTATTTTGAATTTTGGTCAACTGGCAATTGAGTCTGAGAAAGGGTTTTTTGGTAATGAAAACCCATTTCGCCTGTCCAAAAGTGGTTATAAGAATTGTACGTCCTTTCGGACGTCCAATTAAAAACTCTTAGAGAGAAAGTATTTGGGAAAACATTGAGGCAAAAGAAGAAAATATTGGTAACCAGCTTTTTCTCCTTTTGTCTAAACATTTTCTGTGCTAATTGTACACCAATCATCTTTTACCAACATCTATTTTGCCGTCTACAACAGCTTTCATATTGGATCGCCCTAAAGTTTTGTTGTTTGAGAAAGGGTTAATGAACTATTTCGATATTACCTATTTCGTACCAGAGTCCGTTGTATCTCTCATTTGTGAAGTTGGATGATGGCGGGGGACTCATGCAACCTTGACCATCTGTCAGTATGAAGGCGTTTGTAAACCATACAAACAGTAACTAAAATGAAAATAAACAATTCAAGGCAATAAAATTGACAGAGATCCCGGGAAAAACACAAATCGTCAGTGTTATTGCAAAACCTCATAACTCCAGCTTTATTAAAGCTGGAGTTGCGAGGTTTTGCAATTACACCGACGGAATGAGATTTGGGAAAGGCTTGCAACTAAGAAGAGTGATCGGATCATCATTCAACCTGTTCTCGAACTACTAAATCATAACTTATAAGTATCAGAGTATGGGTACAGACCATGTTAAGGTGGACTCCAATGCCACAGACTTTTTATGTGAAGAATTTCAAACATGATCATTTTGAATTAGTCTGAATTTCCAAATTGATACTTGAGACCACACTTGATTTTGATTAGCCTGCACCCAAGAATGTGCCGATAAAGATCCGAGTTTATTTCTTATAGTTCGGTGAAGAAGGTATCTAAGAACAACACGGAAATTGATCTGTCTGCGCTGATGCGTAGGCTGATCAGGATCTATGTTGTTCTCAAATGCAACGAAGGCTTTTTTCGGATTCCAAGCTCAAATACATTAAAAGTATATTAACAACATGTAAAAGCTACCTGAATATTCGCTAAAATCTTCATCGTTGTTACCATTTTCTGAGAATGTGTTCTTCAGTTTCTAACCTAAAATGACTTGTGTTTGATGTCTGTCGACTTCTTATCTTTTTATGCAATCAAATTCACGTGGACCAAAACGTTTGGAATTGAGAGATTAGGGCAGATCTTTCATAAGCATAAATACAAATAGAGGCCTACATCGTTACTTTACATCTAAATGCTCTTTGCTAAAGCTTAATAATCTGTAATTACGACATTTTTTCAAAGAAAAACAGCGACGAATATAGAAAGGGGACGATTTTGTGACATAATTATATATATCTGCATGTGAGCACACACGACGGGGAATCGCGTGACAAAAATTTTTCAATGTTTACTTAACAGTTCTGCTAATACGTTGCCTATTTGAAAAGGGGGTTGAAGAAAAGAAGGCGAGAAACTCCAGAGATTTCCTGGTTGTGGTTGGTCTTTAAAAGCAGGACCTGACAAGAAATTGATTTATTGACGACCAAACAAAAGGATGTGTTGCAACAAGGGCTCAAAATCGCTCAAAGAATAGATTTTCTTTAAATTCTGTGAATCGTTTGTGGTATTAAATATTTCTAATATCATTCATATCAGTTTGTTGATTTGCTGTATTCATTTCCGCCAATCTCAGATTTTGGGACCGTGACCCTTGACCTAGTGACCTTGTTCTTGGAGTTTGACCTACTCTTAAAAACTTTAACCTGGTCATTATCTCGTGCACTATTAATGATAAAGCCTTGATATTTCACAGATGGATACCTCCTGCCAAGACCTTTCATTTCGGACCATGACATTTGACATTGTGACTTGACCTTGGAGTTTGGCCTACTTTAAAAAAAAAACTTTAACCTGGCCTATATCTCATGCACTATTATTAAATGAGACGTACAAGGCACCAAGAAGAAAAAAGACAGAGACGGAAGGACCGCAACCATTCTAACACAACCACAGACCAACGTCCAGGCCTTCCTTGTCCACACTGCAACAGACTGTTTCGTGCGAAAATTGGACTAGCAAGCCATCTTCGCACTCATCGTCAACATCAATGATAAGAAGTCATGGTCATCTTCGCAAGCGAAGGACGAACATCATCATCATCATCATCATTATAGAAAGAATCTTGATATTTCCCATATGGATAACTCATGCCATGACCTGGACCTTGAGACCATGACCTTTGACCTAGTGACCTTGACCTTTGACATTGGAATTCTTTTTTATGCGACAAGCTTTCGTATAGGAGATCTACGTTGTCCGCAGACAACTCTTGTTCTTTAATACATACTAACTTTACAAAATTATCTCTACAGTTTTTACTTTTGTATGAATTGACATGATATTTGGTGAACATGATCCTAACTAAATATATATATATGTGTAAACTTTGGCTCAAATTCACTGCAAAGAACAAAAGTTATTTGACCTTGGCCTTCAGAGGTTATCATAAAATATCAAACCTTAAGATTCTGAGCTTTTAATCATGAAAATGAGTAGGCATATATGACATGAATTTGTAAAAAAAGTTAAAAAAAATCATTTTCATAATATCCTTGTTGTAATTATTTAGTTCAGTGGAAAATTCACGATTGATACTGACCTTTTCGTACACGATAAAAGGATTTTTGAAGAGGCAAGTGGATAATAGACCCTTTTAAGGACAGGTCCTCCATTTAATTCCTACGGTAAGATTTTTTTTATTTTTTCTGTACTGATACTTAAATATATGAAAAGTAAAAAATGACTTAAAAACTATAGGTCACCAAGCGAATTAAAAAGTTATTGGATTTCAAGGGAGACTACTCTTGTCTAAAATTGCAAAAATGAGGTGTCACTTAAATACCCACAAAAAAGGTGTTCGAAATGACTAGGATATATAAATAAGTCTTTATTGTGTTCAATATGTTTTATTCTGTCTAAACGAGTATTAATTTGGGAAACTTAAGTGATGATTTTGAAATTTTTAGTAAAACATTCTTTCAAAAGTAGCTGAAATTGGTCTTTTTTCACAACGTTTCTGATAATAAAAATATTCCAGCGGTAAGAATTTTTTTCTTTTTTTGGTATAGACATAGTGCTTGGCCATACCTACAAAAACAAAAAAGAAAAATATATCAAACCAAGCGTTTTTCTTAGTTATAAGTAAAATTTGGTTTACATTTTGCAGCTCTATCCGAAATGGTTTCACTACTTTTATCCATTTTCTTCCTTATTACCAGCTTTAGATAATAAAAAAGTGTCGTCTTTTGTGTCTATCTGAAGCGGACTAACTCATAAAGACACCGCTTTGCTTTTGTTGCTCCGTTTCCTATCGCTAACGCCACATGTTGAACGCGTAATGTTCAGAAAGCGAAATGTACCATCCGAGTACTATTACACTTTATTTGACCTAACAGAGAAAATGGAAATAACCGAAAAGGGTATTGTCATTTATCAACCAAACATTAACTAAATGTAAAAAATACATTGCTGAAAATGCCAATTACTGAATAGCTTTATTTCATTATTTAGGATATGAGCAGTAAGTTGTGCAGTAACAACTGGAGGATCTGTCCTCAGATTATCGTTTTAGTCCGTACAGGTCTATGAACATGCGTAGAACGCTTCAGGTGGAAAGTGTTGACATTGACACATAGCTATAGAGAATGGATCTCCTTTGGATTTGTTTTAAAGAAGTCAAAACGGCAAATTATGACTGCAAATGAAATTGCGTATTTTCTTTCACCCCCCCCCCCCCCCCCCCCCATCAAATAAGTCAAAGAAATACTTTAAGCCCGTCTCCTGTTCGCTTTTCGTTTTTTACCGCGATACATCTAGATCTCGATGTATGATTCATTATAAATAGCAGCTGAAATTGATTGATGGGGAATTATGGATTATGTCTGCCTGACGACGACATTTTATTTCGTGCTTTAACCCTTTCCTAAACAAGACGTTGCCAGCTCTAATAAATATGCTTATAAAGAAGAAAATTCTGATCACCAGTAAACTACGGAATTGTACGTATCCACGGATGATACCAGTCATACATAGGGAAAATGTTGATTGATTGAAAGGGGTTTAACTTTCAGCAACAGTTTTGGTAATATTACGGCGTCTGGGGCATCTTTCTATAGATTCCTCTAGTCCTATCTATAAGCCCTGGCATATTTTATCTTTTAAGTAATGCCAGGTCTTATCATATCCGCCATTTTGTCTATAGCACTTCCGCCGTGCGGAAAACTTCGGAGGTTTAGCCCTCAAACTACTACCTTTGAAATCAAAATTTCGATCTAAAAATGGTATGAATTGAAAGATAAATCAATTGTTTTTCACTTCAGTATAATTTTGAAATAAAAAATTACCTTGTTTTATGAAAAATCTAACCAAATTTCCAACAACCCTATACGAAAGCAAGATGGCCGACGGGCTTGCCAATTGTAGTAAAAACACGTTTCACAGTCATAATTTGATTGACACATCAGTATTTTAGTAATTTTATGGTGGTTATAAACATAATGTAGTTATTTTTCATTGTTTATGCCTCACTTTACCATGAATAGGGACTTAGAAGAATTTAAGATTTGCTACACAGAATAACAGTAACCTGACAGGACTATAGATTCCTCATGATTTTTCTCACATCCACTAATACTTTATGTACAATATCCAATACACGCCTTCTGCTGCCCATCTCAAATAGATCTAGATGATTGGTTTACAATCCATCCACTGATGAGAAAAAAATAGATTTAAATTGTCAAAGGTCTAACCAAGGTTTGAACCCACGCCTCTAGATTCATGAACTCCGATGTTTTCAACTAAACAATCCAGACTTGTCACGACAAAACTGTTGTATGGGGGTAGAGACAAAATCCACATGGTTGTGACAAAAGTTTTGAAGTTCAAAGCATGGAAAATTGATTGATTGGATGGGATTTAACCCTTTCCTAAACAAGACTTGGCAATGACTTACCTAAAATACATGTATTAGAAAATATTTGGGACAACTGACGTAAAAGAGGAAAATGCTGAAAACAAGCATTTTCTCCCTTCGTCTCATTATTTTTTGTGTTATATACTAGGACAAAAAAGATACGCAACCCCAATTTTTCATAATATTTTCGACAAAATATGTTTTTAATGGCTATTGAGTACATTTTTAATATACCTGCATCCATACGCATAAATACAGTGCCATTTTCTTCCGATGTCGTACATTCATCACGTGATACATGGTAAATTGTTAAAAACTGATTATCCCCTGTCGTGTTTTCTAGATGACTACTATCAAAACAAATTTTCATCAAACACAAGCTAGAACATAGACAAAGTAGAGGCCAAAGCGTTCGCACACTTCTCACTACGCTACGCATGCCAAGGCCGAAACCAGCGACTAACTGCAGTACAGATGTTGTTAGGCGGAAAAGGTTCAAAATGTTGTCGTAAGACATTGATGGGGCAACAAATTGACAAATTTTTGACTGTATACGTTGTTGGCTCTCAATTGGACCACAGCCGATTGAGCAAGAGGCGGACGTGAAAGAGATATGACGTCAAGGCAGGACAGTATATCCACGTTAACCTCACCTACGGGATAGGTTTAAGACTGCAACGGCGACCGCTAATAACTTGTATTGACTTCACAACATTCGAATATAGGACCAAATTCAACGAAACAGATTGCGTTTTTCGACCTTCATCCATTTTTTTGTCGTATTGTGTTGACGCCCAGTGTAAACTGGGTGTTTTCTTACTAATGAAATTGACTACCAACAAGATTTTGTGAACTTTACAAGGTGAAATGTTATTGCTTTAAATGCATTAAGGTTTTTTTTAAATCTGATTTAATGTCTTTGAGTAAGAAGGAATTGAAAATGAAGTTGCGTTTCGTTTTTGTTTTAGTATATTTTACATAAATCATATCATTTTCAACACAGGCTTTGTTGTTGTAGCAGCTTTTGAGTTTGACTACC
Source organism: Fragum sueziense (assembly GCA_963680895.1). Taxonomy (NCBI): domain Eukaryota; kingdom Metazoa; phylum Mollusca; class Bivalvia; order Cardiida; family Cardiidae; genus Fragum; species Fragum sueziense. The sequence goes on from OY804603.1 coordinate 32,978,363, forward strand.
CTACAATTTTGCCATTTGGGAAAGGGTTTATACCATGTTCAACAGTTTTCAAGTGTTATTTCGCGGTCAGTGCACCTAACATTGTATGCTTGCATGGTATCTGCTTGAACCAGTTCAAATAAAAAAATCCAATCTTAGCCATCAGCTGCCCACACAATTCAGATGGTTCAATCACAATTCATCCATTGGTAAAACACAATAAATGTTTGCCAAATGCTTGAAAGCATAATATATTGACCCAGCTCATGAAACCATAAAATGACATAGCTCAGCCTGGATTCGAACCCAGGTTCCCGGAGTGGATAAACTTTAAATGGTATACGAACTATTGCAAACAATGATGGGAAAGAAGAATTCAATGATCACCAGCACTTTCTTCAATCTTTTCTCTCAAAATCATTTTCTACTTAGGTTGTCAAAGCCAGCTCTTTTTTGGGAAAGTTTTGCAATTTGTTTACAAAATCTGGTTTGACTTGGCTCTAAGTCTATAGGGTAGCAGTGTGGCGCACGAAAAGGTTCTAAAGACATAATGTTCAGCGCTATACCTATAATAAAGATAGAGGTATACCGCTAAAAATACCGTCATATTTTTAGCGGTACACCGATGAAAATATAGGTATGCCTACAAAATAAGGGTAAATCGCCATTTAATTTGAAGCTATACCCATAAAAAATAACGGTTTCCAAAGCCATTCTCTTGAAGGGAGTCAAAAAGAGTCATTATGCGACAACTGGTTAAGAATGAATAACAGCAAAATGATATTATTTCATAACTTTAAATAACGATATTTTGTTTATAGAAACAAAACAAAGAAACAAAGAACTGACAAAGATGAACCAAAGTTGTAGTGATTTAGGCGGTACAGTCTCCAAGTTTCTGTACGTGCAGGTCTCTATGTGTACATCTAGCCTTCTCGTACTCGCAGCTGTAATAAAAAATATATACACGGTCAGGCATAAAATAAGCAGCAGCAGAGGTAGCAGCAGTGGTGGTATACCTTGAGGTAAAATAAGATGCTGATGATAAATCCGAGTCTTCTCTGATGCAAATTTCGCCGTTTGATATTTAAATGGAGAAACTTCCAAATATATAAGAGCGAAATTTGCATTAGAGAAGACTGAGATTAGCTGATAATTAACATTTTCTTCTTTTGCCTCAATATGTTCTGTGCAATATTGTACACAAATTCCTGTCACTGCTGCTCTATATTTTCTACTACGAACGTCAAAGAATGTCTTGTTTAGGAAAGGGTTGACATTTGGATGAAAGTACTCCAAATGTAGACAAGTTTTTTCATAGACGCTGTAGTCTGCTATTTACGTGTACAACGAAATATTAAACTAGGTAGAAAACGTTGTTGAAAATGAAGAAGTGACTTGGCACATGCAGTTTCTTTATTTTCCAGAATATTCGTATTCCAAAGCATTTATTATGCGGGGCATCAAAAATCGCCATTAGACCTAACGTAATTGTAACATTTGACGTCGCGCACGGTATTGCGTCAGTTTAAAAAAAATCGCTACCCTCTGCGATTCATAATTGAATTTTACAAGAGTCATTTTCATTCTCTTAATTTTGATATACATCAAACTAAGCGTAAAACCGTGATCCTTTTCAATGCTATATATACTCTTTTCAAGTTGGTATTTTCTAAAAATTTACTAGACAGATTTTTCGTTCGTAAATTCAGCGAAAAAACGCTTGTAACGTGTACAACATAGATACGCAATTGCGTAAACTTCGCAATGGGTGCTACGCCCATGGCGCCTGTAATGAAATGAGACTATTTACTTACAAGTCCTCGTATGTAACTCCATCAGTTCCACAGATCTTCTCGTTGATCGAGTGTGTACAGGCTCTGTGGCTTAGAAGTGAACATTGGAAGTCAAGGATGATCTGCAAAGATAGGTTTTCTGATTAAAACGTATTTGTAACAGTCTGATCATACATGTTTCGCAATAATTTGCTTTTTGAAAAACCTGAGTCTATCTTTCTTTCTTAATTAAACCTTACGTAAATCCTACAAGGGATCATTCGACTAACAGTTGAAAAAAGTTGAAACAGAGCAAAACTAATTTGGTACCAATCTATAATTGTTGAGCCGAAATCAGACAAATAATCAGAGGCCGAGTTCGAATCAAGTCATCTCTCGGGCTATAGCTCCAGGAAAACACTCACTCGTATTTTGATAGGTATATTTGACGTCATTCATGGTAATAGTCTAACAACTCTCATACCAGCATTCAGGAAACTTGACCGTAATGCCCGGATGAAAGCATCAAACCAATCAGTTTCGATGTAAACAAAGAGTTTGTTTGGCTGACGAAGTGTGTGGAGACAAAACACAGATAGAACAGCGAGCTATCGCCGGACGACAGCGCGAATCGAAGTCAGTCGGAATAGGGAACGATTTTATCCAGTTAACTGTGACCTAATTTCGGACAAACACTAGTATTGCGTAGGTGTTGTTGTAAAATCTCGTAACTACGGCTTGAATTAAGCCGTAGTTACGAGATTTTATAACCACGTCGACGGTGTATCAATGCTTAACCGTAACCAAGTCTATTTTTAGCACAAAAGACACCGGAATTAATTTTACCTGGCTCCCGGCAATGATTTGTTGCGGACTGAGTGTAGACGTGGTACCATTCTGTTCTGTACTTCCGCATGGTCCTTCATGGCGCTGGTCGACTGTTTTGTCGTTACAGTGGGCTTTACCAATATAGCACCTGAAGAAACAAGCCAGAAGTTACTTAACCAATTACAAGACGGCAATTTGTTTGACTTGTCATTTTAGGTAGAAAACATTTCTGAAAATGAAGAAATTGCTTGAAATTGCTTGTCACAAGCAATTTCTTCATTTTCTACAATGTCTTAAAGCATTTTCTTTTTTAAGCGCCAAAAAGTGCCGATGTGCGGTAATTGATGAACCCGTTCCAGAACAGCGACGCCTATTGATGTTTCTTTAGATATGTAAGAGGTTAAGAAGGAATTTAAAATGATTTTGATGCTACTTTTTGCAGGACAGAAATGATCTACCCATATCTATAGATTGACAAATTCATACTCGCGATGTCTCTTAATTATTTATGTTATACCTGCTAGTTTGTATGATTGCATGTTTCTATTTAACCCTTTCCCAAACAAGACCTGGTTTTGACGTCTGTAAGAAAATGGCTTGGGAAAACATTGAGACAAAAGAAGAAACTGCTGATAACTAGCAGTTTCTCCTTTTGCCTCAATATTTTCTGGGCTATATTGTACACAAATCCTATCTTTCTCAACAACAACAATGTTATTTATAGCAGCTTTTGAATTGAACCACCCTATATTCTTGTCGTTGGGGAAAGGGTTAAGCCTATTCAGCACAGTGTCAATTAATACAGTTTCACATGTAATTAAACTATAGCACTCACGTGATGTACATTGGAGGCGTCGCTAAACGGAACATACCTCACCGGTAACGACTCGTGCTAAACAAACAGATAGACAGACAGAATGACAAATACACCCATATACAGACGGACGGACTTACATGTTATCGTATGTGATACCGTTGGTTCCACATTTTGGATGGTGTCCCTTTCTGGAACAGTCCTCGCCGGATACCATACCGCAGTACCAGTTATTGTTTAACAAACATACAAACATACAGACAGACGGATAGTAGGACAAATAAACCAATATATAGACGGACGGACTTACATGTTATCGTAGGTGATTCCGTTGGTACCACATTTTGGATGGTGGCCCTGTTGAGAACAGTCCTCGCCGGATACCATGCCGCAGTACCAGTTAATGTTTAATAAACATACAAACAGACAGACAGACGGATAGAAGGACAAATAAACTTATATACAGACGGACAGACTTACATGTTATCGTAGGTGATGCCATTGGTTCCACATTTTGGATGGTGGCCCTGTTGAGAACAGTCCTCGCCGGATACCATGCCGCAGTACCAGTTAATGTTTAATAAACATACAAACAGACAGACAGACGGATAGAAGGACAAATAAACTTATATACAGACGGACAGACTTACATGTTATCGTAGGTGATGCCATTGGTTCCACATTTTGGATGATGACCCTGTTGAGAACAGTCCTCATCGGCTACCATGCCGCAGTAACAATAAATGTTAAATAAACAAAGCTACGAACGGACATATGGATAAATACACCTATATACAAATGGACGGACTTACATGTTATCGTATGTGATTCCGTTGGTTCCACATTTTGGATGGTGTCCCATTCTGGAACAGTCCTCGTCGGATACCATGTCACAGTACCAGTTAATGTTTAATAAATATACAGATAGATGGACGGATAGACCTGTACACCTATATACAAATGGACGGACTTACATGTTATCGTAGGTGATTCCTTTGGTTCCACATTTTGGATGGTGTCCCATTCTGGAACAGTCCTCGTCGGATACCATACCGCAGTACCAGTTATTGTTTAATCAACAAACAGACAGACAGACGGATAGAAGGACAAATAAATCTATATACAGACGGACGGACTTACATGTTATCGTATGTGATTCCGTTGGTTCCACATTTTGGATGGTGTCCCTGTTGAGAACAATCCTCGCCGGCTACCATACCGCAGTACCAGTCGGTACTTCCTACCTGCGCGCTGACCGCTGTAAAATACGGACATAATGGACCATTACAGCACTAAATCGCTGCTTTTCAACAAAAAACACGTAACTGCAGCTTAAACAAGCTGCAGTTACGTTTTTTTTGTTGAAAAGCGATGATATCCTGATTAATATCTTCCCAGGCGGCAAACATTTAGACTAATCTAAATTAAAAGATGTTGCAGACGACAATTTAAAGTTAGTGGTTTTATGGATAGAAAACATTGTGGAATATTACGGAATTGCTTGTCACAAGCAATTTCTCCATTTTCCAAAATATTTTCCGAAACCTTTATATTGTGGGGCGACTCATTTTAGAACTGTTCAAAGGATGGGTTGCAACAGGGTTCAAAATCGCTGAAGAAATAGATTTTCTTTAAATTCTGTAAATTTATAGGGTTATATGATATCTTTAATTTGTATGTGTAATTTACTTCACCCACTTTGTTAGCCATTATCTACACAAATAAGCCTTTGTTGCAACCCATCCTTTGCCACAGATGACAAAATGAATTGAGGCTAAAAGATAAACATTAAAATGGTGAACAATATACGGAAGCACAAAATATTTTGGCAAAGTGAGTAATGTTGATTATCTTTTTGTCTCAATATTTTCTTGGTTTATAGCCGATAAAAACACCCGACGACTGTTTAAAGTGAATGGAAGTTAACATTTTTCGTCTTTTTGGTACAAAACGTTACGGCAAGCAAGCAATTTCTTCATTTTCCACAATGTTTTCCAAACCTTTATCTTGCAGGGTGTCAAAAGGCGGCATTGAGTAGGAATGCGTTAATTAAGATTTCATTAAAAATGTTTATATATATATAAATACCTGGGAGTCCAATAACAAAAATTAGAGCAGAAATCATGGTGACGTGTTCGGCAGCTCTTGTCCAACTGGTTCTGCGAAATCGTGAATAGATAAGGCAGAGAAACATGTCCTATTTCTTATCTTCGTGTTTAACCCTTTCCCAAACAAGACCTGGTTTTGACGCCCGTAAAAGAAGAAAAAGCATGGGAAAACATTAAGGCAAAAAAAAAAAAAAATAAATAAATAAACTACTGATAACCAGCAGTTTCTCCTCTTGCCTCAATATTTTCTGCTCTTTGTTTTACACAAAGCGACGATAATTTTCAGAAGCGACCGGACTTACATTAATTTGGTCCCTTTGGTTGTAAAGCTATGGTGGCGTCTTACTGCCACCAGATACAAGATAGCAGTATCTTGACAATTTAAATCAAAGCGCTGAAAGCGCTGAAGGCCTTGAAGAATTTGATCACATGCAGATTATTGGTATGAGAAAGTTTAAATATTCTTTAACTTCAGCAATAATCAAAGTGCTGAAAGTGCTGAAGGCCTGGAAAGTGTACGAAAATAACAAGAGTAATATTTTAATCTTTTATATTTTTTTTAAGAAGTTTCGAACAAATTTGAACACATGCAGATTTTTGGTATAAAACAAAAGTAAGATGAACAGAAATCATCTGTATGGTATGACACAAAAGTAAAATGAACAGAAATCATCTGTACTGGATGGCCACTAGAATCATGGGGGCCAAATTATCAAGGATCAGGTAAGAAGGATTTCGATTATTAAATGAAGTTAAATCATTGCCGACAAATCGTGATGATATTTCTATATATCTTCACAATATATCATTTAGAACCTTATTAAATCATGAATCTGCCTATTAAAACATAACTATCTAACACATGTATACAAATACATAGATATATAAATAGCAAAGTTTTAAAACAGATTAAAGAATAACAAATCGTTACTATTACCTACGGAATTGGAAAACCAAATATTTCAAGTGTGTATCGGTAATCACTGGACGCGTTCCGTGTGTTCCGGTAATTACTATGCGTTCCATGGTGTTCCGGTATTTTTATGGACCCAATAGTTCTTTCGCGGTGGAAAAAACGAACATTTACGGAAAATTTTGCAATGAACAAGTTTCTTTAAATATTAGAGGAACGTCGGGTACTTTCGGACAGTTAAGCGATCGTCAGCCATTATTTAGATAGGTGAAGACAAAAACTGTATCTTATGTCACAATCAGAAAATTCTAAGCCTTTTCCCCGGCATCGGTAATGAGAAGTATGTATTAAGCGTATAAAACCGGGTACCATAAGGAAAACAAAATGAGTCATCAACGACAGGTTATTTCGGACACATCGGGTCTGATCGGACAGGCCGATAATCGAGCTAGATTTATTTCAAATAATTATGTTTGCACTTTTACGTAATTAATTTGGAACAATCTAAAATTTTGTTTGGAAAGGTTTTAGGTAAGATAAAATACAAATGAACGATCTAAGATATTTATTTGCATCGAGTATTTCATAAAAAAAATTAAAAAGTTTACGCTGACAGCTGGAATTGAACGTCGGTTCCCCGAGTCCTGAGACTTCGACATTACCACTCGACCACTGAACTTGCTGTTTTAGCAGTGACATAATTAATATATAAAATCATTATTTGTCCGGTTAGACCCGACGTATCAATTTTCCTTCGGGTCAGATCGGACACCATTTTATTTCCGAAAATAACTAAAATTTCTATCATCGACAGGTAAAAACCTCTCGAAAACCTTTTAATCTTCTTTTTAAACCAGACTAAAAAAGATTTAATCGCAATAATACATCGTCATAATCTTGCGTTTGCAGGGTATCTATATTTAGATATTGCTTACGATATTGATTCGGGGGAAAACCCACTAAACGTTGAGTATTGGCGGCGAATGGATCCGCGCATAATATATGTTGCCATCGATTTCTTGATTGTAAATATTTTACGATTTTAAATGCCTTTACTACTATCAACGTATGTATTTACTTCTTTTGTAATGTACATGGGTCAAAAATCTGCATAAAGTAGTATAGATCTAATCCAGTTCCGATTTACTTTTCATCGCGCAAGAACACTATCTATCTGCGTTCAACGTTTTCACAAGATAACGATTCAGCACGCCCTGGGAAAAATGACATGCTAAATTTGGCCTTCTTCAAGGCCAAAAAAACAGATCATGAAGTTTTACCGTGATCATAAACAGTTATTCCGATTTTTAAACCAGTCAATAGTTAAAAGCACATTCGAATATCAATGTTTTTTTAAACCTTTATTTGTACTATTCCATACAATCACAAGCATGTAAAATATACAATACATTATTATAAACTGACACGATTTAAAAACGCAAAAAGGTACTTTTGCAGATAGTATCTACTACAGTCTACAAAACCGATGTTTAGCCATGTATAATTGTAAATGTTACCGTAGTTCACGTAACAGGACAGAAAATTAAATTTAAAGCCATGAATAATTCCTGAATGCACGTCAGACTATGCCAAAATGCACGTTGAGTCAAGAGTCTGAATCTACCAGGACGACGACAGCGAACCCCGTATTTTCACAGGCGATTCATCACCGTGTCACGGTGTATAGGCCGCCCGCAATTACCAACCATAGAATTTACTGTAGACTGAGCCGTCATAAATCTTTTGCATTAGTGACGTTGACGCACAGTTGTTACACGCGGCTGACCGGGACGTTGCCGGTCTGTAAATGTTCCTGTGTCGTTCACGCGTCTCATTAATCTTGGGACCGTCGATTCGGCTACATTAAAGCGTCTAGCTACCTTCATTTGCGAAACACTGCCAACCAAATGCCCAACAATTCGGTTCTTCTTTCCCAAAGTAAGCCTCAGCATTTTGCACTCAAAATTTTATAGTAGTTCTCGAATGTTTTCAATAAGTAAATCAAAGTGACAATTTTGTACACAAAAAATCTTAGTGATTTAACACGTGGTCCGAATGCACGAGACAAACGAGCATTTAGTGATGGGCGGTTCAAATGTCCGGGTATTTTACAGAAAACACGACATAATCGCTGGGGCGTGAAGTGCATACATTGCCTTATCATACATGTCCCCAAATATGGTGCCAATCGAGGCAATAAGAAAGGAATGGTTAATGAAAACGTGTTTTGCGTTTTTAAATCGTGTCAGTTTATATTCAGCGTATTTGCTGCGTTCTCTGCTCGTTGTGTTAATGTTTTCTGCTCTTTTTTTATTCTAGTTTTGTTTTCAAGGCACAGGAAGGATGACATTGGGGTGAAATGATAGAAAAGAAAGGACGAAAAATGCTAACTGAACCGCATCATTTTCGTATTTTTTTTTAACCTTTTCCTATATTATTTAGCTGGGATTTTACTAGTCTTCTTTTGTGGGACTAAGATTTATGCAGCATTATGCACTGCTTTCTAACTTTGTAATCACAATGCTTCTGAACGCAACTAAAACGCGATCATCATTTATAAACTGATGCATTTCTATATATTCTCTTTTACAAGGCATAAAAGACATACTACATTTTACTTTATGTTTTATGACTGATTTCAACTGTCGAGTACAATTAAAAGTACGTTTTTGAAAAAGGTGAATAATGATTTGAAAATGGTATAAACTGAGAAAAAAAGATTGCAGTGTGTCATCATATCAATTATAACATTTTGCTGGTTAAATAATTGCGTGCTTTCTATTACAAGTTAATATGTTCATGACTCTGTACCAGCCTTTTTACAATTGCCCAGTTTTCTCTGTCATGTTCATTGTAATTTCTCGCTGTATTGATTTTTATGATAAGTGACAGATGTCTTATAAAACCATTGGTAGACGGGATAGTTTTTTTGTATTTGCAATTATATACATATCTTTTAAACTCAAGATACAATGTGTTTACTTTGGGATTATTATCATATCCTAGAACAATATCGATACTTTGTTGATTATTATCTCTGTGGAATTCCAATATAACCAATTCAATATTCCTTAGAATTGTTTTTATTTTGCTACAATCAAAAAATACATGTATTAGAATTTCATCTGTAAGTTGACAAAAATCACATAAACTGTCATCATTTAAATTCATTTTTTTCAACAGTGTGTTAGTCGGTAATATTCTGTGAATAATTCGTGTTTGTAACGATTGCAGATATGTGTCTTTCGTTAAATTGAATACGGATGAATAGATCTTCAACCATTGTATATTAATATTTGGATAGAGTAAAGGCCATTTTTCTTGACAAGTGGGATTTTCTTCATTTTCTATTAACAAAGAATAAACGAATTTATTGAAGTATCAATGTTTGTGGTGGTATTATACAACGTATTGAGTTGTTGATATTAATTTAAGATTTCTTAATTAACTTAAAAATGTTATCATCAAAAACAGAGATGTACGCTTACGAGGTACATGTGTAGTCAAAAACTTCCCGGACTGCCTTCGAATTGTATTTATTTTGGCGCACTTGCTTCATTGCTTTATTCAAATAGTAACTTTAAGATATAAACTACCATTTTGACAGGTTTTTGTGGTTTCAAATTCTTAAAAACCAAATTTTTCTACAACTTTTTAGTATAATAATGAAGAGTACGGATCACTTTGATAGATACGCCCGATATTCTTACTATTATTCAAAGGACTAATTCGTACAAGTTACATGCGCTTTTACATGCAGCGTCGATTTGACATCACATCAACATATTTTCAGAGTAAGTTCAAAATTTTTCGTGACTTAGAAATTCTGGGTTTTGTACATACTTTGCCAAGCAATAGATGAAAGTTAACTGAAATTGGAGCAAATCTCCGCCATCAAAGTCAAGTGAAGGTCGGGATGGCGCCTACGGAAATTTTAAAGTCATCTAATCCAAGCAACGGCTGCAGTACACAATTCAAAGATAGCGTGTTTAAATGACTTAACTCGGACAAATAGAGAGCATTTGACGATGTAGCTAACATTGAAGGAATTAGTCGGGGTACAGCTAATGACTTGATTTGTACCAAACGAAATACGTCAAAATTGTGCATTTGGCGGGAGGCGCGGCTTTTGAAGGACGACGCGCCAAAGGCCTGTGTTGCGTACTCAGCGTCATTTTTTGTTACCTTTAAGAATCCTTCGAACGCTGATATTTATTGGGAATGGGATTATGTACATTATCTACCTAATGTACCCATCGTTCTTATATGAAAATATAGGCCACAGTTTCTAGGTAATGAAAGACTGTCCCACAGGCAATACAACCCTGGCTCAGTAAAATGTAATTTCAACATTTCGTTGTTTAAAGGCTACCAAGCTAGGCAGTTAATTTCGCCGTATATTGCAAGAAAATTATTAAATTAACGTGTTTTATAAAAGATCCGCCAAACTCGGTTGTTTTAAAAGTTTTGTTTGCTTTTCTTTACATTGTTACTTGAATGTTTCCGAGGAAATAAAGATCGGCAATTTCCATAAAATTGCCACGAATTGACGTCATACAATGGCTTGACTCCGCCCCAATCTATCTAGCATAACTTCAAATCGAAGTTTAGCGTTTTTTCTTCTGTAAACGTTTATTCTTCGGTACAGATAGAAAAAGACCAAAATATCATATTTTGAAGATGAAATAAAAACACTTGTAATGTTTTAAAATTGCAGAAACGTCGTATATGGTTATTAGAAAGGTGTTTTTTTTTTTCGACAGAAGAGTTTGATTTTGCCAATCAGCGGACACTTTAAAGGATTTCTTCGCGAGGTCGCGTGTTTGAGTCCAACGAAGAGGTTTGACATTCGACCAGGTCGGCACTATATGGTTATGACACTGATTCATTCACAAAACGTTTATACATATGTACGTACATCGCAAAGTGCTCCGTACACTGTTGGTATATGTTTTTAGAGCCGTAAAATATCAGGTTTTATAAATTTTAGCAATACAAATATCATATGTACTTATCAGTCTTGATTTTCTCTTTTCATATATACAATTTCTTTCAAAATTCTAATGCGTTCAATTCACTTATAACGGTAGTGCGGGAAGTTCTGGCTGTACCTTCAACCTAAGCAATGTAAAACATACGGCGATATATGTTTTCTATGTCATTCGTGTGACAAAATGTTGTCGGAATGCAAGAACTGTTGCTACTTTAAGAAGGAAAATGGGATAATGTGCAATTAGCACAGCAGCAATTTTATTTCGCTGCCGGTATATACATAGGTAGTAAATTGTAAAAAGAGTAAAAATTTAGAACACATGGCAATTTTTATCAGTGACGTAACTTTGTCACGATCTTCCGCCATTTATGCCATTAAGATAAGCTTTATAGCTTTTCAAAACAATATATTAAAGTATGCAACCCATCATTTGCACCAAAAAGCCAAAGGCAAAATTTGAAAAATGCTAGTAATTTCTAAATATGTGTTACATTTCCATTCAAAATACAAACATAAGCATTTTGAACGGTTTAGAATTTTGAATTATTGCATAATTATGGAAATATCTGACAAAAATGTTCAAAATTACCTCTCTTGCATACAAATATAGAGTAAAATAATATTTGTAAGTTATTTTCCTCTTGAAGCATAATCTTGAAATACGACACGATGAATCAACTTATATGAAGTGTATTTACAAGTATGTGTAATTTGATACATTTTGTATGGCTAGAATTAATGCAAGTGACATAGAAATGCTTTATTGTTTGAATACCTAGAGGGAAAGGAACGCTACATATTTTCAGTGCAAATATATTTGCGTTACTTTTCAACAAAAAGCTCGTAACTGCAGCTTTGAACAAGCTGCAGTTACCAGGTTTTTTGTTGAAAAGCGAGGATTTGTCTTCTGCTGTGACTTTCAAATTAGTTCAATTCTTAGTAGATTTTGTCCCTTTGATAGACTTTTAGAAGCACCACACGTAGTCCATCTTAGCTGCACTAATATTAAGGACGCTTTCGTTGTCTGCAACATCTTTAAAATTGGACAACGCCAACATTTTGCCGCTTAGGAAAGGATTAAACACACATTTCTCCAAACTTTTGCAAAAATGTTATTCCCTTTTCACCATTACTCCGTGTTAAAGCCTTCCCAAATGATAATTTTAGGTGGCCCAATTTGAAATCTGATGCAGGCGACAAATAGATACTGCCAAAAGTAGGAACTGTAGGCCTATAGCATTGAAAATAGGGAAGCAAAAGGAGGAATTGCAGAAATTCATCATTTTCTTCTTTTATCTTCTTTTATCCGGTGCATTTCCTTATAGACAGGTCAAAACTAGGTCTCGCTTAAAAAAGGGTTGATATACAGTCATGTACGTGAGCCGGGATCTGGAAAAAGTCCATTTTGAGCGATCACAGATCATGATGATCAGCAGGCCCGTAGGAAGCAATTTCATATATAATATTGGGCAGGCTGAAGCCCTTGTGTCTGAATATTGGGAGGGGAGGGGGGGGGGGGGCTAAAATGGATTCCCTACATTTTCGGTGTAAAATAAAGCTAAATTTAGCATTTTTTACCATTTTTTTGGAGGGGGGGGGGTAGCCACCCTAGTCCCCCTGTTCTTACGGGCCTGATCAGTCCATGTTTAAATTCAGTAGGATCAGTACCCATTATACCCCCACCAGAAAATTGCTTCAGACTGTGTGTACATACATGTATTAACTGACTGAGCCGGATCCATGTTGGCCTCAAAGGCCATTGATGCATCTAATTTTCAAAAGCAAATTAAGCAAGTATACGAGCGTACTTAGGATCTGCATGAACGATATTTCACTCACGGATACCTCCTGCCAAGATGGGACCACGACTTCTTGCCTCGTGACCTTGACCTTGGAGATTTTTTTTGTTTCAAGCTCCCTTATATGCGAGCTACGTTGTCCCAGACACCTCTTTTTGTTGTAGTAAGGCATGTTCTGGAGCTGGCAACCGCCTAATCCGAGTTTTCTCTAATGAAATTCGCTCTTTGATATGTTGATGTCGCGGCGACATCAACATATCAAAGAGCGAATTTCATAAAAAAACTCGGATTAGCAACCGCCAAGTAAAGATGGGTAGGCCTATATTTAGACTTCTCGAAACTAGCAAAATTACGACATTGTTTCGGAAATATGACAGGAACAACTACGATATACTTTAGAAACTCAACTTTAATCATGACTTAAATTGGAATTACAAATCCATACACCATCTAAACTATTGGACTGCGAGTAGTAGTTGGGCACGTTCCGAAGCTGGCAACAGACAAGTCACGGTGCGTACATTTAGACTTCTCATATTCGCATCTGAAATTTAATGGAAACATGTTTGAACCGGGATCTGTAAAGAACGTTCTAGATCTATATAGCATTTCAGACCCCAACACGGATCCAGATAAGCATGTGCAAACGCACAGTTTGATATGAAACGTGCTGTTCTCAAACAGGTTCTTTACGGTCTAGAGCAACTGCAAGCTGGCAACCGGCAAGTTACGGCGAGTACATTTAGAAAAAATCCCATACAGGCATTCTAAATGTAGTGAAAACAAGGCCGGATCTATGATTTTTCTCCAGTGGGGGTGAAAGCCCAAATAATGGCTTAAAATGTGTGAAATAAGTAAAGTTATATAGTCAAAATTCAATTTTCGGCAAATTCCAGGGGGGGGGGGGGGTCATGACCCCCTGACCCCACCCCTAGATCCGCCCTTGGAAAACATCTACGAGTATAGATCTATAGAAGCCAAATATTTGACCTTGTTGTTCGACTGATAAGACGATAAACTAATAATTATATAACATTCCGTGGCATTGACAGAATCAATCGTGCTGTAACCTAGCAGGGCTACAGATAAGTGGGGGTGAAGACATTCTAACTTTGTTATTCCAATTCCAATCCCTATGTTGTGGGTACTCATTTGAATCGTCTCGACGAGACGATACAAATGAGTACCCACAACATAGGGATTGATGAAGAATAATAAAATTATTGCAGTTTGAAAAGTCATCACCCCCTCTTATCTGGAGCTCTGACCTAGAATTTAATCTTTGAAATCAGACTAAGTTCAGGAACACTAACTCGTGTCACGTTTAACTAAACGGACAAGACAAGATAAAAGTAACTTCAAATAAGTCTAGATGGCACGCATATGCAGGCTGAACCTGGGGCCCGTATTACTAACGACCGTACGTTTGATTTTTGCATAATTACTTGTAACAACAGGCCTGATTGGCTCAGTCGGATTTCTCGTGCAATCAGATGTCTTGTTACACAGTTTACACAAAAACTTGATCGTAAGATGTTTAGTAATACGGGGCCCTGATCCTTTTTGTCTGCAATTAACCAAACGCCGACTGTCAATCAAAAATATCGAAAAGCCAATGGACGATCAGAGAAATGTCATGCCCCAATTGTTCTTCGTTGCACGTGTTCTTGTATCGATTTATCGACTGACAATCAAAACAATCGACATGCCAATGGCAAAAAGTTTGTGCTAACAATAGACTAGGTTTACGGTTGTGTTTTGACAAACCATCGGTGTTATTATAAAATCTCGTAACTACGGCTTGAATCAACACCTACGAAATACTATTTTGTTTGTCCGAACCTACGTGCCCTATTAACGATCACATACCCATTGTTTGTCTTAAATTCTATGTTGGGCGGAGCGATCTGTCGATTGGCGTTTGGTCAATTTATACACCGTCGATTACCCACGGTACTTTGACAACGTTAGATCAGTCGGTACACCTCGGATGTTAGTTTCATGGATACTGTCGGGTGGTGTCGATTGAAGGCTGAGCAGTGGTTACGTGCCCAATACGTGTAGACTGGGATTTTGGGCTGTCGTTATAGGGATCAGTATAACGTCGCTTTTCAACAATCTCGTAACTGCAGCTTACATGTATTTAGCAAACTGCAGTTACGAGGTTTTTCTCGGAAAGCATCGATAAGATCGAAGGGCTCATAACTCACGTGTTAGGATATGTTCGACCGTCCGAGGCACACACAGGCTCTAGCTCGGTACCGCAGATCTTATGACTCAGGCTCGTGCAGAAGAAATCGAACACAATCTCGGATCCAAGGGCGGGAATCGGCGTGGTTTTGAAGTCAACAGAATCACATGCCCCTGGGTGCAATAGGTGAAGGTCTTGGTCGATGCAGTGGGCTCGACTAAATTCGCATCTAAGGAGAAAAATAAACGACATTGAATTAAGTGACATGTGTAGAAATGCTGAAGATCATATAAAATCCTATAAGAGACTAGTTGAAATGGTCCTGATCATACTGCGTGTAGGCGCAGGCTAATCTGGATCCATGTGGGTCTCAAATTTCCAGATCATAACTTTTGATAACTATATTGTAATTGAACAAACGTATAAAACATTTGAATTAAACGAGAATCATTACAGCTATTTTGAATCATTTTGGGTGGGACAGGTGTATTACAAATAAGACGTTTTTGTAAATAGTCACCTACCTCTACCTTATTTACCTATTTCGCGTTGTCGGTATTGTCCAATACCAGTAAAAGATATTGTCGTTTATAGAATAACTATTTAATAAGCGAGACTTATAGCCATGTTACACCTTAGCGTTTTAGACAGCGTGAGCGTGAACATTGAACACGTTATATACACACTCTACACACATGTTGAGTACACGTCGAAACACGTAGACATATGTTGGCACACGCTGAATTCCTCAGCGTGTGCCAACATTTGCCAACGTGTTACGACGTGTGCGGAACGTGTCCATGATGTGTTGAATCTGTAAGGAGCGCGTTTTCCAAAATCAATGACGTTAGACACACGCTAGGCACAAACGTTAAGGTGTGACATTACTTGTTTTTGTAAGTGACGAGATCGGTTCCACACGACACAGCATCGACAAACTGATCGCAGTCTACATCCTGTCTGCTGATCCACCGACAACTGTAAAACTCCTTACCATGCACACCTGCGAAGGAATTAAAAGGAGTAAAATTAAGTAATATCTAAAGCACATTTAACACGGTGGGTAACCCACGTGACTTTTGGAAAGCGTCCACACGGAAAAATCGTCCGCTTCAAAGTATGTTTTTGTTTAAGTTCTCAGCTTATGATTTTGATGAGATAAAGTGCACGGAACGCGCCTTTGAAAGGGCTATTCTCGGCTCTAACTCACTCTGCTCCAAATCCAGAGGTTTCTTCAAACATTCGAGCCAAAATGTTTGTAAGTACAAAAGGATTGTGGGAAGCGTTCACATGCACCGAAAAAAACTTTCGCTTCAATGTTTGAAGAAACCACGGGATTCGGAGCAGAGTGAGTTACACACGAGGATAGCCCTCTCAAATGCGCGTTCCGTGCACTTTATCTCGTCAAAATCAATAGAGTATAAGCTGAGAAATTTAACAAAACATACGTTGAAGCGGGCGATTTTTTCGGTGTTAACGCTTCCCAAAAGTCACGTGGGTTATCCACCGTGTTTAAATTGAGTTAATTCGGCTTTACATTATATTTCAGAATATGGGTTCACCAATCCGCACGAAATTTCTTGAATATATATATTTTAACACGATTGTATGTAGATCTACGACAACCTAGCATGGGTACCTTAAAATTACTGAAAGGCAGAATGTCCATGTGATTTCGTATTAGTCTTTGTATTCCTGGTAGAGAAAGTCACGATATCGGTCAAACACAACCAAGACGTCGTGTAAACAGAATTCGCTTTGGATATATTGTATATTAAATTTCAGTCGATTGACAATGCTTCCTGCAGCATCTCTGAATTTGTACCAGTCTAGAAGTCTGCCGTTTTGTAATGGGATAAGTTAATGTCAAAAGGACTGGTCGAAAAAAATGAATGAAATTTTAAAAACGATTTTCCCTTTTTTCATGGATAGAGGGTAGTAGATCTCAGGCCCGTAGGAAGCAATTTCATATTGGGGAGCTAAAGCCCTTGTCCTGAATATTGGGGGGGGGGGCTAATTGGAAAATTTTCAGTGTAAAATTAAGAAAATTCGGCATTATATATTGACCAACTTTGGGGGCCTTAGCGCCCCCAGTCCCCCTGTTCCTACGGGCCTGGATCTAATTTAATAGTGTTGTTTGCCACTTTTTCTATGAATGAAAAAGAAATATTTACCTGCAATCGCCACAGCCAAGAATACGACCAGGAGATACTCCATTTTGCGACCAGAGCCAAAATGAATGTACAAACAACTGACCTCTGTTAAAGTTGAACTCTGCACGATTGATAAAGAGACCCCCGTCTAATGTTGCAAAACAAAATGCGGTAACTTTTCTGGTTTTGAAGTGCTTCAGAAGGACAAGTGCACACGTCCCAATTGAACCCCTTACTAGACGATATATTTAACCCATTCCCACACAATGACTCTTTTTTGACTCCCCAAATGATAAAGGCTTTTGAAAACATTGTGGGAAATGAAGAAATTGCTTGTGACAAGCAATTTCTTCATTTCCACAATGTTTTCTATCCAGTATCATGCGCGGATCCAGAGGGGGGGGGGGGAATTTGGCGAAAAAAGGGGTTAAAGATCGGATGACCCCCCCCCCCCTCCCCTGGGAAAATGCTTGAATCCGCGCTTGAGTATGACCCAAAAAGGTCAAATTTCATTCATTTGAAATCATCGTCTACAACATCTTTGAATTTGAAAAGGTCCAAATTTTGTTGTCGGGTAATGGCTTAAGACTTATCCAAATTCAAAGATGTTGCAGACGACAATTTTAAGTGAATAAAATTGAACACATTTGGGTCTTTTTGTAGAAACCATTGTGGTAAATGACTTTTCCTCCAGGAATTGCTCGCCACAAGCATTTTTTTTTCGTTTTCTACACTCACCCGAACTTCTAAACGGCCACTTTTATTTTTTGAATAAATTAATCATATCAATTCACTTGGACTATATGTTTGCTTTTTGTGCTTAACGAAGTTACATTCTATCTTTTCGAACGAAGAATAGTAGTGTCACGTCAAAAAAGACGCACGTGACGTCATTTTGATCGAAACGTTGAAATTGCACGTGTGTATTTTGAATTACGTGTTTAACATCGATTCTGTTTTGATAATTTATCCATATGGATAGCCCAGTCAGAAAAACATTTAACATGACAAGAATTATTATTAAAACGCCAGAAATGACCTTCGGAATGTTTGCTGTTGAGTCAGAAAGGTCAATTTGATAATTTCCTTTTCTAACAGAATCTTAATGCTATCATTCGATTTCTTTAGTTTCTGGTGTAAACATATCGTTTTTATTGTTTGTCGATGGACCTAATCTGATATTGGCGGCTTTTTCACAAATAAGCAAATTTAGGATGAGTGCATGCGTACCGGAAGTGTTAATAAAACACGACGACGGCCACGCTTTAGGACTACTATTCGTCAACAAGATGGGCAGCTTTATTAAGCAATTTTTACAAGTAATGTCATTCATGTTCAAATAGCGATAGACGAAATTTGGGTAATCCTAGCCACCAAATCCACTACAAACGGCTATGAGGCGCTTTAATAAAAGCGATCCTAGGCCGCATCGTCAACGAAATGTCATAGCCTTAGCACTGTGAAACACATTTTGAAGCCTAAACTGTACTAAGCATCCCCTATATTATCAGAAAATGGATTGGACACAAAATACGTTTCGTGATTAATCAAGAGTCACATCTTGGACTTGTTAAACAGACGGATTCGAACACTGCCAAAGTAAACGATTTAGAAGACCTGACTCGGCAAACCTGGTATATACGCTCTGTACCCTACCCTACAGTATCTCCAAGAATGCATATTATCCACGAGAATAGGATTCTTAGCCATGATAAATGCACACAGAAATCACATGGGATATTAAGTTGTTACATGCGAATTTTTATTTATGGGGTAGTGCACTTCTAAACGTCACCATTTCATTAATTTCGAACTCAGCTTCGTGAAATTTTGTCACATTTTTCAAAAGCGAATGTATTTCACAAAGAACCAAAACAACATGAGTTTTCATCAGAGATGTTGATTTGTAGGTGAAAGAATGAAGTGGCCGTTTAGAAGTTCGGGTGAGTGTACAATGTTTTCCAAAGCATTTGTCTTGTAGGGCGTCAAAAGGCGTAACGGTTTAGGATAGGGCTAAAGGTTGAAGTCCGGACTGTGGCATGCTAATGAAGAAAGGGCCTACATACAAAATGGCACAGTAAATATTGAAGAAAAAAGAAATATTTTCATCTTTTGTATCAATGTTTTACAAATCATTTTAAAGGATATCAAAATCAGTGCTTTTTTGGGAAAAGGTTAAAATATGGAAAATTGCAGAAAGAACATTGAAAATGAATATCTTTTATTGATAGCCGAGTCGTGAGCTCGGCTATCATCTAAAACGCGTTTGCGATATGAACATGCAGAGTTTGTGAGGCGATTATTGTACAAAATGTTCGACCTATTGGTTGAAACTGGTTCAATTGTATGTTGATAATAATTGTTACATTAAAAGCATGTTTCTTTAACATGCTGACACATTTTACGAGAACATAAAATACATAAAACATGCATTTGTATATTTTTTTTTAGTTTCCTTCAGATGCGAATTACTAACCGCTCAAACACGTGATTTAATCGGTCCATAGAAATACCGAAATACAAGAAGCACTGAAACGCACCATTAAACTAGTGTTGTCCATGCTTAATAATGACAAAGAAGATAATTTTGTATGATATATTGAATAAAAAGCGGGAATACATTTTCGCTATGAACTGACCCGTTCGAAAATGGATACTCTAAACGCGTTTTGGTATTAACATATTTGCGTTTCGGTTTTTTATGGACGCACCACGAGGTAGGCTGATACCTAGTCTGGTTCCCTGTCGTACTATGTATTTTAGTACGTCAGGTACTCACTAAACATGGCCGCCTCCAGTGGTATCATTTAATTACAAAGATAAAGAGCAAAGTTCTTTAATTTTGTGAGCAGAGAAGGGTCATTAGAAGAGTAGATAGGTTTTGGTATATTTTTAATACTAGCAATAAAAGTTTTACATGACCTCAACGCTAACCCGAAATAATACGGTTTTAAATTATGTACATGAAAACTGTATGAAGGCAATTTGGAAGCATGTTTACCAGTAGTCCGATTAGCCCATTAGTAGAGCGTCTGACTTTGACTCCAGAGGTCCAGGGATCGAATCCCACGTTGGGCAAATGTTTGTCGTCTACTTTTTGTTTTAATACATTTTCTCAAACCAAACTATTCTAGAAATCACTAGCATGCAATTAAAACATAATTGGTAAAAGTGTTTTTATTACGTGACGTCGTCTTTGAAATCTGTAAAACCATTTGGTATGAAAAATGTAAAAAGAAAAGGGTTGTGGCTAAAATATGTATCACTCTTGGGATTCGAACCAGGGACCTCTAGAACTCAAGGCAGACGCTCTAACCACTGAGCTAATCGGACTACTGATAAGAAATGGATCCAAATTGCGTTGATATAGTTTTCATGTACATAATTTAAAACCGTTTTATTCGGGTTAGCGTTGCGGTCATGTAAAACTTTTATTGCTAGAGTTAAAAATATACCGAAACCTATCTACTCTTCTAATGACCCTTCTCTGCTCACAAAATTAAAGAACTTTGTTCTTTACCTTTGGTAAAATATCAGCCCAGTGGGCGCATCCATGAATGATGTGTGCCTGACCCAATAACGCAGTATTAGGGGCAGGTAAGCCAGACTAGACTGATACCCAGAGAGGGTAGTCATTCTAACATGTAACTGTCTGATAACATTACTACCAATGTTTAAGTATCATTTTATACTTTATGACGATCACACGACAACGTGGTCTAGTGGGTAATTAGGCGATATTATGTAGTCGCTTTCACTGTTGATACGTTGGTTCGAATCCCGTTCTCGCTTGATTTTTTCTTCATTTTTTCCCTATTTGTACACCTATAAATCAGCCAAAAGTTTATCAAGAATTCTTCCTGTACGCTTTACTTTTTGAAATGATTGTAGAACAATGAAGAATAATCTGCCATGCCCACTTCTTGAGTTATTGCCCTTTGTTGTTTTTACGCTTATATTTTTGTCGGGAAGATATCTCCTTACCGTAAATGATAGCATTATATTCAAACTTTTACACTTACAGATCTCACTGTGTATAAGTGACATGTACGAGTATAAGTACCATTACTCCG
This sequence comes from Fragum sueziense, assembly GCA_963680895.1. NCBI lineage: Eukaryota > Metazoa > Mollusca > Bivalvia > Cardiida > Cardiidae > Fragum > Fragum sueziense. The sequence goes on from OY804603.1 coordinate 32,999,989, forward strand.
CCATGCTCAGTTTTTGAGTTGCTGCCCTTTGTTGTTATTATTTACCCTTACTTTTTTTGTCTCGACGATATCTCCTTAACCATAATTGGTACCATATTCAAACTTTGTACACTTAATATAGATGGCATTTTTAAGAATTGAAGTGTCATGTACACGAACTTCTACTCTGCCACACCAACTTTTTGATTTATTACCCTTTGGCGTTTTTACTATTACATTTGTGTCGGGAAGTCATCTTACCCATACCCACAATTGTCTATTGTATACATTAGTGGCTTCTAAATCTCTGTCATTAGTTGCTGTGTGCAGGTAGTGGTTCGGGGCTTGGGGCGAGCACCATGTTTTTGAACGGTTACTTTCGAATATATAGTTTGATGCATTTTTAGTTTATTGCTGGTCTCATTACAATACTTCAAATGATTATCATTTATTATCATTATTTTAGTCTGTCTCCGAGTAATTGCTGCACCAAATGAGCATGTGTCCCGTGCACGATCTATTAAAATAAAAGTTTCTCAGAATAAGAAAAAAGATATCGGTACACAGAGGATTTGAACCCTGGTCGCAAGATTGGCGGTAATTGTAATTTCAGTCAGTCGATATTTTTACCACTTCTTACGGAGGACGAATTAAAACTTTGTATAAGTTATGCAATGGTCACCTGGGCTACGGTCTATTGTGTTTCTATGCGATCAATCTGTTTAAAAAAATAAAGCGAGCCCGATAATCGTCACAATATCGCGTTTTATCTATATCAATTTATCGACTGACTATCAAAACAATCGACATGCAAATGGCAAAGAATTTTGTGCTAAAAATAGAATAGGTTTACCGTTATGTTTTGATAAACCGCCGGTGTTGTTATAAAATCTCGTAAATACGGCGTAAATCAAGTCGTAGTTAAGAGATTTTAAAACAACACCTACGAAATACTATTTTGTTTGTCCGAATTTACGTCACGATGAACTGGATAAAATCGTTCCCTATTAACGATCACATCCCCATTGTTTGTCTTTAATTCTATGTCGGGCGGAGCGATCTGTCGATTGGCGTTTGGTCAAATGACTACAGTTGAAAAGAAACTGTAAGTCAGACATGTATCTTGATCAGACTGCATATACGCACGAGCTGAATCAGCTGATCAGTATCCATGTATGATTCACAAACGCCCATTATTGTCCTATGTCATATTGGTAATTAGTGAATATTTTATTGCTCATATCACCATGTTGACACACAGATACACTTTAAATTGATGCTAACCAAAATATTGTCGGCTACTTTGATGCTATGCATCACAAATTTGTCTTGTCCTCTAGTTGATTAAATAAGTGTAGGGCCTACTCTATTTTCCTGTTACCAAGTGCACAGTTTCTTTTGTTTGTCAGTATATATTATCATTCATGAATAGAAAATCTACCGGTATTCACACACAAAAAAAATTAAAAAGAATCTATAACTAGCCTAAAAAGGGGACCTTATTAAATGAATCCCATATTTTCTATTTATCAGCGTGGGATAAAATCAAAAGCTGTAACAATTTTAGAAGAATATGTACAGAAATGTATGGCCAATCGTATAATTCCGCCTACTTATTCGGCGTGTTCCGTAACAACGGAAATTAACGAGATTATCCGGATTTTTAAAATCCGGATAAACTCGTCAATCTCCGTTTGCACAGAAGGCACCGAAGTTGAACGAAGTGTTTGGTATCTAATGATGGATGGAATACCTTAAACACTTCCCAAACAATATCTGGAATGGTTTATCTTCAATTAATTAACCCTTTCCCAAAACAAACCCTGTTTTTGACGTCCCTAATAGAAATAATTAGATTAATAATGAGGCAAAATGTGGAAATTGCTCAAAATTGCCCACTTTGTGTCAAAATTTTCGTGCCTTAACGGACAGATTTTCTTCTTTTGATATCAATATTTATGTTGCTTTCAACTCCCTTCAAATTAGACTTGCATGACATTTCACTGTTAGGAAAATGGTTAAGATGAAACCGTCAACAATTTATTCTCCAAAGGAGAAAAGTGCTTTCGCATTAAAAATGCAAAACTCATTTTACGGAGGCTAGGGACATGGTATTTCATGTTGGTTATCATCATCATGAAAAATGAATTAAGAATACAAATGATAACATATATATTTGGAGGTCCCGCCGAGCATTGAACTCGGATCGCAGGTTTCGAAGTCCAAAGTGTTAACCATTTCACCACGGGACCTTTGAATTCAAGAGAATTGATGTAAAATAATCCTTAATATTATAAGTCGTCACGCTTAAAGGGGCCTTCTTGGAAGTGTAGCGCTCCAACATTCGCGAAAATATTATTGCCATATTAAAAATATCGGTCCCGCCGAGAGTCGAACTCGGACTACTGTCTTCAGGGCACAGCGTGCTATCCATTACACTACGGGTCCTCTGTTTAAAATCGTAACAGTATTCATATTTAACTAATTCAATACCGTTGTGTAATATGGTAATTTCATACAATAGACCCTTACAATTTACCTTTCCTTAGGCTGACCGGAGAATGCTCGAGCAAAAACGGATACAACGTGATTATTGATACGCAAAGTAGTAGATCTATCAGGATGTCATGTTTAGCCATTACTACACAATGACGCTTTTTGACGCCCCACAAGAAAAAGGCTTTAGAAAACATCGCGGGAAATGAAGAAATTGCTTGTGACAAGCAATTTCTTCATTTTCCACAATGTTTTCTATGTAAAAAGACCAAAAAATGTAATATTTCTTTCACTTGAAATTGTCGTCTGCATCATCTTTGAATTTGGTTCACCCTAAAATTTTGTCGTCTGGTAATGGGTTAACCAGTCAAAGTTCGCACATGCGCAAACAGACTTCCGGACGGAAAATGGTATAGTTTAAAAGCACATCGTGAAACGGCTAAACGCCCTTTCCCACGGAGTTAAGAAATAAACCTGTCCAAGTTAAACGGCGGCTCAAAAGTCAGAAATAATAGACCATTTCTCAAGATATTAAGTCTACAATCTATAGAAAAACTCTTTGGAAGCAAAGGAGAAATCTATGTTATTGAAAACGAAATTATCCCCCTATAATAAATTTTCAAAGAACAACCCGTAGGGCGGTCAAAAGTCTGGCGTTTTGGGAAGGGCTATCACAGTTTTTGACTTCATTGCTTTGTTGAACTTACATTAGTCATGTTAAAAACGTAAAGCATTCTTGCGTTATCTATGTATTTCTTTTTTGTCCTTCTTTCTTACTTTCTTTTTTTCTTCCTTCGATTTTTTAAATCACGATTTCACGGATCTCCTTTTTACGATGCGCCATATCTATAAATATCCAAATAAACAAAATGGTTTATTTATAGCAATGCGTCCTACTTATTTATATTTTTTATGGATTTCCAATTTCTTTACAAAAAGACTAATTGTGTCAATGTATAGTTTCGTTGTAAAACGTCGCATCTACAGCTTGAATAAATTGTAGTTACGGCATTAATATTTCGACGTTACCGACAATACCCTTTTAAATAATTTAATTTCTTTCAATACTAGAACGTGTTTTCTTTCAATTATACTTAGCAAAAAAAGAAACTTTACATCTTTTATTGCCTTTTTAGATAGCTAAAACGTTTCTCTATGTCAATTAAATCGATAAGTACTTATTTGGCGATGAATTGAGAATATACAGGCATAAAAAATTTTGATGTTTTACAGCGCACGGGCTTTCACGCTTTTCACTTCCGGTTTTCATAACCCTACTCGTGTTAAGCAATCCCAAGTTCATTTCGAATGTTTTTTGACCTCAAGTGTCACGTACTCTTTATCACTAAAACGAAAAAACAAAATTGTTTGCATTTTCTTATGAAAACAAATATGCCACGGCTATCGGAAAATGACCGAAATCAGGCTGTCGTTATGCTTAGAGCCGGTATGTCTGTGAATAACGTTGCCCTTCATTTTAGATGCTGAAGGCAAACAATTCATAACCTAACGACTCGGTATGCAACTACTGGAGAAGTAAGAGATATGCCCAGATCAGTTAGGCCTCGAGTGACGTCATATAGAGGCGATCGTTTTATCACCGTAACGCATCTGCGTACCCGATTCATCCCAGCAACAATAAGATGGTATGTAAAGTATTTGATCCACCATAGGTGTTGAAATTGCAGTCTGGCGCGCGGCTATCGGTAATTTTTATGTAAGTACACATGGCTGCCGCATACGTTTTCGTCACATCATCAACTTAATACACATGTTTTGCTATATTCTAATTAGGTATAGGGAACTTCTCTATCACGCATCGCTATTTCTAGAGAAATTTTGTCTACATCACTTCATATGTGTATGTCTCTTTTATTTATTTTAGCGGGTGATGTAGAACAAAATCCGGGCCCCTCTCACAATGAAAACACTGCTATTGGAACCCTTTCTATAGCTCATCTTAACATTCGTAGTATAAGGCATAAACTACATTATATATCCGATTACATCTCGGATTTTGATATCATGTGTTTTACTGAAACTCACTTAGATTATACATTTCCCGACTCAGACTTGATAGTAGATACGCACGACAGTACGATATACAGACAAGATCGAACATCACATTCTGGAGGACTCCTTGTATATGTGACAGACTCTCTTTTTTCAAAAAGACGATCTGATTTAGAATTTAATGGTATTCATTGCATATGGGTTGAGGTTATAAATAGCACGACATCATTTCTTCTCTGTTGTATATATAGATCCCCAAACACGCCAGTAGCCTTCTGGGAAAGTTTCAATGCATCACTGGAAAAGGCCTTAGAGTCAAATCCCAATATTGTGATCGTAGGGGATCTTAATCAAAATCTTTTAGATAGAAATGAGACTCATCTTTCAAATATTATGGTCATAAATAATCTCACCAATGTAATTACTAAACCAACTCGAGTAACATGCTTTTCAGAATCATTAATTGATCCAATTCTAATCACAAACTCACTAGAAGCTAAAACTGCCGATACTTTAGATATTGATTCGACCATAAGTGATCATAAAGCTACTTTCATTTTCCTAAAATTTGATTTTAAACCAATGGTATGCACGAAAAGACGAGTTTGGAATTATAATCGAGCTGACTTTAATGAGCTCAATAGACTTATAAGTAACGAAAACTGGGACTTTATTGACAACTTAAATATTAATGACGCATGTGACCGCTTTACTACAAGATTTGTAGAAATGATGTCGGCGTGTATTCCTTCGAAGCAGGTTACTATCAGGCCCAATGACAGACCGTGGTACGACTCTGAAATTAGAAGACTTACTAGACAACGTGACAGACAGAAGAAATGTGTGACAAAACATGGACGACCCAACGACATAAAAAATATAAACAACTGAGAAACAAAGTAAATAACCTTAAAAAAGTTGCTAAGCAACGTTATTTTGACCACCTTGATAACTCATTATCTATTTACCGGTTCGAAAATCAAAAGATGTACTGGAAACATATCAGACGTTTAATCAACACTAATTCTAAAGTAGAGTCAATACCAATTTTAAAAACTGTAGATAATAACGAGGACACACTACATTGTACAGATTTAGAGAAAGCCGAATGTTTAAACAAATATTTTTCTTCAATTTCTAGTTTTGACGATACTAACAATGATTTGCCTAATTTTGTCCCCAAAACGCAAAATAGACTCGAAAATATCACAATTCCAATAGATGATATAGAAAGCATAATCAGCACCCTCTCTATTAACAAAGCTGTTGGGCCTGATCTCATCAGTCACAAAGTCATCAAAAATGTTAAACATACAATAGCTGATCCACTTTTCATGTTATTTAATAAATCCTTCCGTGATGAAACCTTCCCAGACAAATGGAAAGACGCACTTGTAAATCCAGTATTTAAAAAGGGAGACAAATCCCAAGTTAATAATTATCGTCCCATTTCTCTTCTTAGTTGTATTGGTAAACTTATGGAAAGATGTATCCATAAACAAGTTTATAATTACCTGTACTTCAATGATCTGTTGTATAAAAACCAGTCAGGCTTCCTTCGTGGACACTCGACTGTCTACCAGCTCCTTGAAATCTATCATCAAATTGTCTCATCTCTAGATTCTAAACAAAACCTCTGTATGATTTTCTGTGATATTTCAAAAGCATTTGATAGAGTTTGGCACAGAGGACTTGTTTTCAAACTTCGTGAATATGGAATAAGTGGACCCCTACTGAATTGGTTTTCCAATTATCTCGCAAATCGCAAACAGTCAGTTGTAGTTAACTCTATTAGTTCAAGGTCAAGGTCAATAAATGCTGGTGTCCCGCAAGGCTCTGTGCTGGGTCCTCTATTGTTTTTAGTCTATGTTAATGATATATCAGAACACCTGCTAAGCATTTCACGACTATTTGCGGATGATACATGCCTTGCTTGCTCAGCATCACAAATTAATGATATTGAGGGTATTCTGAACCATGATCTTGTTATGATCTCTAACTGGGCCAAACAGTGGTTAGTAAGTTTTAATCCGTCAAAGACAGTTGCCATGTTATTCTCCACTATAGATGTTGACCACCCAACCCTGCTTTTTGATGGTGTTCAGATCCAATTTGTAAACGAACACAAACATTTAGGATTAACCTTGAGTTCTAATGGTAAGTGGCAAGTACATATTGACAACCTAACGAAATCAGCATCTAAAATACTGGGAATCATGAGAAGTTTAAAGTTCAAGTTGAAACGAGACTCGCTAACCCAAATATATATTTCCTTTCTTCGTCCAATCTTAGAGTACGCTTCGGTGGTATGGGACAACTGCACTACTCGTGATAGAGATAAATTAGAAAGAATACAGATCGAAGCTGCTAGGATAGTAACCGGTCTTACACGATCAGCATCACTAGCTAGTATCTATAGAGAAGTTGGATGGCTAAGTCTTGAAAACAGACGGAAATACCAAAAATTGATTCTAGTCTTTAAAATAATGAATGGTCTCACCCCGAACTATCTTACCGATATTTTCCCTAGACAAGTCAATAATAGGACTAACTACACATTACGAAATGCCTCAGACTTGGACATAATCGCATGCAGAACCGAATTGTTTGCAAAATCTTCCTTTCCGTCAGCTGTTTCAATTTGGAATGAACTTCCACCAAATATAAAATCTATTAACTCTCTATCATTATTTAAATCAACAATTTTAAGGACGTTTGAAGCTCCAATAGTTCCTCGTCATTATTTTAGTGGAGATCGGACATACTCTGTATATCAAGCAAGGATACGTAATAACTGTAGCAATTTGAATTATGATCTTTACAAGAATAAAATTATACCAGACGCTCGTTGTAATTGTGGACACGAAAATGAGGATGCCAATCACTACTTTTTTCAATGTGCACAGCACAATGCTTCAAGGTTAAAACTTTTCCATTCTTTACATCCCTTCCATCCGCTGAGTGCAAAATTATTGTTGCTAGGCTCACCAGACCTTAGTCTTGAAGAAAATAATTTAATTTTCCTTCATACCCAAACATTTATAAAAGAGTCTAACAGGCTTACTTAACGTCATGCTGTAGCTCCTATATTACAAATTCGACACTCGCGTGATGCTTTGTTCCGGAATCATTTGCCCGACCAACAGTTGGTGTATCTTCAAGATACTACCCCAATTTCCATCCAAAAAATCATTTATTTTTGAATTCTTCCTATGAAATTATCACTTTAACGTTTTCTTGCCTATTTCATGACTGGAAGTACATTGTCTTCTTTGGAAATAAGCCTTTTAACGAAATTCTTTGTCGGTGTTGTTGTAGGACCCCGTAACTCCAGCTTTATTTATGCTGGAGTTGCGAGGTTTTGCATTTACACTGACGCGTAAGTCTTTAAATAACGAAGACATCTATAAGTGTATAATTTTCAAAAGGGAATGGCCGAATCTAAGTTGCGAGAACTTGTGGCCAAACCCTTTTGCCATAATATTTAATTGTGTATATTGTTAAGTGATATGTAAATTTATTGGCAATAAAATATGTTTAAACCAAACAATAACTTCTAGACAGCTAGGAGTCTCAGCCCAGACCATACGTAATCGTCTTAGACAAAATAGAGTTGCCATTCGAGCGCGCCGACCTTATAGGGGACACATCATCACTGCCCGCCACAGACACGCTCGCTTAGTATGGGCTCGTCGTCTCAGGCACTTGATAAGAGCTCTATTGCGAAATGTGATTTTTACCGACGAGTCACGCTTTAGGGTGAGCTTTGAGGACGACAGGGCCAGGTTTACAGGCGCAGGAACGAGCGATTTGCCCAATGTTGCGTGCAAGAACGAGACAGATTTGGTGTTGGCAGCGTCATGGTTTGGCCGGGTATAATGGACAACCAACGAACAGATTAAGTAATTGTTCATGGTAATCTGAATGCAGTAGGGTATGTGAATATTCTAAGGAATACTCTCCCCCCCCTTTCATGCATAATCAAGGTCCTGGAGACCACTTGAGATCACACACAGCTCAACGCGCAGCTTTTGGCCCTGAACAGTGTCAGTGTCCTAGAGTGGCCGGCTCTTTCGCCCGACCAAAACCCTATTGAGCACATGTGGGGTGAGCTGGAGCGTCGGGTTCGCAAAAAACATCAAATCAATAACGTGAATGACTTGAGACATGCCCTTCTTTTGGAATGGCAGAACATACCAAATCATGTCATCCGTCGGCTCACAAATTTAATGGGAAGGAGAATAGCATTCTGTATTGTGGCAAATGGCGGTTATACACGTTATTAAAATAATGATTTGCGTTAACAAATTCAGAATTGATACTCAAAAATCGCTTTAGGCTCTCGTCATTTTTTGTGATTTTTGAAATTGACCCCTCCCTCTTTTGACCTTCAAGTTGACCTTCCTTTTTCACACCAATGGTCCCAAACCTTTCTCAAAGTCAAGGACATTGGTTTCAAGTTTCATATAATAATTACATAATTATTCTATATTGCTTCAAAGCAACGCTACAACCGTCAAAAAACCATGTAAAGTTTCTTTTTTTGCTAAGTATAGATTGAACAGAAAGAGTATGGTATTTTTTTTCGAGATCTTTTGGCGCACCCATAATTAGATACCATACATTTTGTGCAATATCGCCAATAGAATCAGTCGGGATGACGTCATAGCCTCACTTTCATTTTTTCATCGAGGGTACAACCTCGGTCTTTATCGTTACGGGATACCAACTTTGAGGCAGATTATTTCAAAAATCCATCGTTAAAATTCATAAACAAAACTCTTTCTTTAAAGAATGTGATTTAAACTTTCTAACTACCAACGCATTTTTTAAAAAATCAGGCGTAGTCGTCGAGATATTAATGCTGAAAGTTGGTTATGCTTCAACGAAAAAGACCGAAGCTTTCACCTCCACCGAATGAGTGCAGGTCCGCTGACGACGTTTTTGATTGGCTGAAAGAATTGTACCGACCGATTCAATATCTACCAATACGAGGGTTGTTTGATACATTCGCGGAATTTGTTTCTCATTTTTTTTTATTTCGTGTTCAAAAATAATGAAGTTACATACTACTATATATGTCATACATTTGGGAGTAAAAAGACAATATGATTTGCCCACTCTAATGCTCTTTTTTCTGTCTCCATAGCAACCGATAAACGCGACGTTGCCTTTGGTCAGTTTTAAAATAATTTATTTTTCATTAAAATCGTGCCTTAGCACCATAACAATGTACGTTAGAACCATGGAAATTTAGCTTGCGTTTGTTTGACATTGTTTAGTCATTTTCTGAAAATTTTCCATTTATATTTCAAAAAATGACATGTAAACAGTGTTTTCAAGATCATGTCGTAAGCAAATCGTCGAAGAAAACTGACGTCATCTGATGACCTGGTGGCGCGCCGTTGAGATGTTTTGTGTTTGTTTAGAGTTATCGCCTACAGATAAATTAAGAGAAATGGGCAAGTCAAAAAATGTGTCGACATGTGGAAAAGCATTTGCATTGACGTGGCATGGATGGTTTTTAAAGACAGACAAACATCGGTACATGGCGATGACTGTCCAAGGAGACCAAACCATTCAGTCAGTCAGGGTACAAGTGCTAGTGAAGGGCAGCTTGTCAGGGCAGATAGGTGCTTGACTGTATTGAATATTGCAGTGAAGTTGTCTCGTTAGAATTGATAAAGTCGTTTATCATAGTTTTACAGGAGTTGAATAATTATGTTAAAGGTTTCCGGTAGTTTGGCTTCTCGTCTTCTACGAGACATCGACCCGAAGAGTCATGTTCAGTCTTCTAACTATTCTTGAGATTTTCGGATGCAGTATGAATCTGGTGGCGACAAATCATTGGACAAAATTGTAACGACTGGCGCAATGCGGCTTCGTTACTATGATCCCGAAACAAAGAAAGAATTATATGTAGGTAAAACTCTAGGCACACCCCATTCCTAGACATTACGGATCTAATATCATAGTTTTTTGGCCAGCATGTCGAAACTTCCGACGAACTAAAGAAAATCGCTAGTTTTCATGTCATTCATCAGTGACTGGGTTAAGGAAACATTTAATTGTTCAAACACACAAACAGGAACTTCAAAGGTGTCGTTGGAGACAATATTGAAATACTCAACGGGTCGTTTACTTATCATCTTCACAGACCTGACGTTACGTGACGCTCTGGCCGAAGGCAACCGGCAAGACATGGCCTTATTTAATGGTTTCTGTAGAAATTATTTGCAAACGTATCATTCTGATATTTTGCACACTCACTAACGAATAGTTAAGATTTATCACGAAACAGATTTAATTCTGATATTCAATCACGAGTTTGAATTACAGCATAATTCCGCGAATTCATCAAACAACCCTCGTAGATGTCGCCAGCGTCGATTATCATCTATCTCAGGTGGGCATTCCGGGTTAACTACTTTCAAGATGTCAGCGCCCTTAAAATGCATACACATGGTACTTCCTGTCACGCGACACATTTGCGTCACAAGCCTGCATAAAGTAAAATGAATAATCTGATTTGAATTATTTATTTTATTCGATAAAATAGAGACGAAAATAAAACTTTATTTTTTTGCAAATATAGTTTTTATTGCAGTTTTCTGCTTGCTACTTTTGGCGACATGATTCGGAGTTATGCGCACCGCGTAGTGATTAATCCAAATTAAGATACACAGAATGTCCAAATCAGTCAGTCCATATTTTGAATGTTTGACTGGAATAACAATAGACTGACTACTTAGTCAATGGCAATATAGATAGACAACGACCTGTGAATGATCAAAGACCAGCGAGTCTAAATTGACGGGGGAAGAGGGATTTCCAATTTTAAAAATATGTGACTCGAACCTGTCTCCCTGCAATAAATCGACCAAGTACTATCTGGATACATCTACTGAACTCACACGGCATCGCGGACAGCACGCAATAACTTTCATTGTTCGCTTTTATTCAGTGGAAAACAGGCACTCCTCCCTATTTACATGTTTTGGAATATACCGTAACCTTTCGTCACGGCTCACGACTCGATGTCCAATTATATCGCATTTTTCTTTACAACGGAATTGACCAAACGCCAATCGACAGATCGCTCCGCCCAACATAGAATTTAATACAAACAATGGATAATAAAAACAATGGACATGTGTTCGTTTATAGGGAACGATTTTATCCAGTTAAACGTGAAGTAAATTCGGACAAACAAAATAGTATTTCGTAGGTTTTGCTATAAAATCTCGTAACTACGGCTTGATTTAAGCCGTAGTTACGAGATTTTATAACAACACCTACGGTTTATCAAAACATAACGGTAAACCTAGTCTATTGTTAGCACAAAATTCTTTGCCATTGGCATGTCGAATGTTTTGATAGTCACTCGATAAATCGATACAATAAGACGTGCAACGAAGAACAATTGGGGTATGACATGTTTCTGGTCGTCCATTGGCTAATCGATGTTTTTGATTCACAGTCGGCGTTTGGTCAATTGGCTTAAGTTTTCATAAACTTCGTCAATTTCCGTTGCTATGGATGACGGCGAATTTATGAAATCATGAAGTGTTTGGTGTCTTAATGATGGGCTGACAAAAACAAAGGTCCCGCCGAGTTATGAACTCGGATCGCTGGATTCAAAGTCCAGAGTGCTAACCATTACACCACGGGACCTGGCAACAAGGTTATTTGTATATAGAAATCAATGCTACCCGTCACGGCAAATGGGATATTCGGGGAATTGTGAAAAGTATCTCATAAGTTACTCTCCAAAGCCGAAGTCTATTGATTAACCATCAAATATGACCTCTGCCGTTTTTGATAAACCAACAGCCTATTTGGTCGTCATAATCTAATTATAGCACATCGTTTGAGTTATCGAATCAAAATCATTCAGTTTTATCTTGCATGATCATTACGTATACATTACGTCGCTTCTATTTTTGGCTGAAGTCGGTAATTTGAAGCGTCAGCCTATGAAAGTTTGTATCAGATTTTTAAATTGTTTTGTTGGGTATAGCCAACGATTGGATACCGAAATCCCGCCAAGGCCCCGAGATTAGACGTGAAATGTTCCCGCGAGAACAGAGCATCATTCTATAATAATGGAATGAAGAGAGAATGTGCTCTGTTCGTAAGAGAGTACTCATAAGTATGCACGGACAGCACACATTGACTGTCCATATTAAAAAATGGTCCCGCCGAGATTCGAACTCGGATTTCTGTCTTCAGGGCACAGTGTGCTAATCCATTACACTACGGGACGTCTTCTACAAAATATGTTAACTTATTTATTTAACTAAGCCAATATTGTTGAGCAATACCGTAATGGGTTGATACAATAGACCCTTAAACTCTATTTTTTTACCATTTCATTTACCAACTTGAACTACTATACTCCTCACAAAAAATGAAGCAACAAAAGTAATTCTCTCAATATTCTTTTTATACACGCGTTTTTTTTTTGCATAAATTTGCTATTTGGACAGCCATATCTATGCTTAAACACACTTAAAAGAAGACTCAATGTTATCATCTCCAAAAACAGCCATCACGTGATTAGAACACACTCACCCCCAATGCATGCATGCAAAACGTGTCGCATATACAGATTCCAAACTTGGCATTAGCTCCGTATATGGTTTAAACGCGTCAATTTGACAACTTTGATGTCATTAACATTTGATTCACACCAAGACGTCACTTGAGTCCAATTGGAGTGGCTCAAATTGTTGGAATGCTACAGGGTGGGGCAACCAAGACTGTTGCTGCCATTCTCTTTAATTTTCATCGCAGTGTTGTGTCAAGTGCAATAACCCGATACAATCAAACTGGACAGATGACGGATAGACCACGTTCAGGTCGTCTAACCTCGTGAAGACCGTTACGATGCAAACCTAGTCCGTAGGAACAGGCTCAACAACGGTCAGATCGCTGCAAAATGACTTTTAGAGGTTGTCAGGAAACAGAATCTCCAAAACAGTGAGGTACAGGCTTCACACAGAAGGTCTAAGGTCTAGGAGACCACTTCAACGGATCCAACTTCCACAAAAACATCGACGGTAAATATTAATATTGGCACATCAACATCGAAACTGAGGGTAATTCGTTGGCGTCACAAACTCTTAACGGAGGGCGTCAAGATTCTGCCTTGATTCTAATGATGGCATGGCACGTGTGTGGAGAAACGGTAATGCACAGTTTGCCGATTGTACCATCGCTGAACACGACCAGTATGGATGTGGGAGTTTGATGGTCTGGAGAGGCATCGGAGATGGCCACAGAACAGGGCTGGTTGTCATCAGACGAGGTACTATGACTGGTGTAGGGTACAGGGACGAGATCATTACGCCTGTTATCTTCCTTCTGGCACAGTAAACAGATCATAAACTGTTGTGATAGTGTATGGGAATGCCCGTCCTCGCCGTTCTGGAATTGTGATTGAAGTTCTGTGGACCAACAACATTAAACATATAGACTGTCCTGCTTGGTCGTTACACCGTAATTGGATAGAACATAAATGGGAAATTCTTGGAGGGCGTGTCTATGGTCAGCATGTTCGCCCACAGACTCTGGATGAACTGCAACATGTCTTTCAGACAGAATGGAGGATTATACCACAACGGACATTAGACAGAAGAATCTGCTTGATGCCAAAGTGTGTTCGGGCGTGTGTTGAAGATCGCAGAGGCCATACCAGGTACTTGAGGCTCGACCATGGACTGAAGTGGTCGGAAAACAACTTTTTACACATTCTAAACTGCTGGCGTGTGACGTTTTGCACCATTGTTTCGTCGGGACGGTTTTCAAGGATATGTAACTTTGTAACTGTTTGATTATTTTGTTGAACTCGGATCGCTGGATTCAAAGTCCAGAATGCTAACCATTAAACCACGGGACCTGTGACAGTCATTTGTGATGAGTCATCTCCAATGAGCCTTTTCTCTTTTCTTTCCTTTTCTTTTTCTTTCCTTTTTTCTATCTGACCAATCAAGTAAACGCTTACAAGATTTTCTAAACGATTAAAACTAGAAACTACCCATATGATGACAGCCGCCGCGATATGACCACAGCAGTTGAAAACAGCGTAAAAACCAATAATCAAATCATATGATGACATCTAGTTTTAGTGCAGAATCGCGTATTCGTGGAAAACCACCTACAACAAGAGATTTGATTGGTTTAGTTAACAAATAATTGGATTTTCCAAAGTCATTGAAGATGTCTTATTACTGAAACAATAGTTTTTTTCATCAAATTGAGGAAGATCTGATCCTTGTTTCTCGAAAGAACTTAAGTACATACTCATGAGTACATGCTCAACTCCAATGGAATACCCTCCAACGTTTAAGGTTATTCGATTGAAGTTCACGTGGATTCCGTTTGATTTGAGCACGGTGCTCAAATTTGAGCATGAGAACGTACTTAAGTTTTTTTTTCAAGAACCCGGGGCATTTCGATGATATGCTAAAGGACGTCGTATAAATCGTCACCCCTCGGTCTGTTTTGTACTTGTAAGATAACTCGGATTATTGTTAGACAAAATCAAATCGTCGTAAATCTTAAGTCGCTAAGATTTGGAAGAAAAGCCTGTATATAAGGATAAAGAAACACAAGCAACATATGCTGGGCAGGATCGAATTTTGTCCCTTTTCTTTTAAAACCCCCTAACTTTAGCTTAAAGCTACTATTTCCCAGATTTGGACCCAAAAATTGTCAAATACAAACGAAATGTACACTTTTTAAGCTTTATATGACCTGATTAAATGATTACGACAAACTATTGAAGCAACGACTCATTTTTTCGCAATTTGATACCAAATTCATGAAGCGATGTCGAAAGTAGGTCAAAACAGTAGGACATGCGACTTTCTTAAATGACGTCACAACATACATGATGACGTCATATTGAAATTCAAGAATGAATCTCGTTTGAATCATGGTCCGCGCTGTATGCGCATGCGTGACAGTTAAAAAATAAATTCAACTGCACCTGTGACGGAGTTAAATTTGGGTTTGGATTCTCCCTAAATTCGGCTATCTCTCTTATAATTTCGGCTCAATCTCTGTCTGAATCGCATATTATTAACCATTCTGAGGTGATCAACACTAAAGTTTTGCATATTTTTTTTCAAAAAATTTCATTTTTTTTGCAATTAGACCATCTGTTACCCTCTAGCTTTAAAGCATACTGCAGTTACGAGGTCTTCGAAGAAAAAGTAAGATATGTTTCGAATTCTTCGAAATCTTCTCTTTCATGATGTACATTTACATCCCTTACTAACTGAAAAATTCTTACAGCCTCCTTAAAACCCATTCCCACATCATTGAATTTGAACTTACCTAAAATTTTGCCGTCTGGTATTAAGTAAGATATTCTTACAGATCCCAACGACAAAAGTGTATCACGTGATCTAACATTGTCAAATCCAGCCAGAACAAGGAGACTACTGACGAACCAACTGAAGTTATGCGGTTCTGCAAAAGTCAACGGTAGTCGAAGAACGACTGAACTATGAGAATATTTGTAGAAACGCTTTAGAGGTAAACATCTTTTTTGAGCCTCTCCAAAACAAGACGTGGCTTTGACGTCCCTAGTAGGATATTAAAGCATTGGAAAAGGATTGGACAAAGATGCTTGCAATCAAAATTGCCTTCTTTTATAGATATCACTATTTTTGTGCTGCGTTGTACAAAAAGTCAAGGTTATAAATACAACCTTTATCAACATTCATTTTTTTTCATCAGAATATCGTCGCTTTTCAACGTAAGGTTTTTGTTGAAAAGCAACGTTTCAAAATGTTTCAAGATAGGCTAGATTTCATTAGCACTTTATAACCCTTTCCCAAACAAGACCTGGTTTTGACGTTCCTGACGTTCCTGATAGAAAAGGTTTGGGAAAACATTGAAACAAAAGAAGAAACTGCTGATAACCAGCAGTTTCTCCTTTTGTCTCAAAATTTTCTGTGCCATATTTTTACACAAATCATGTCTTTATTATAATAAATTTTGTCATCAGCAGCAGCTTTCAAATTGGATCACCCTAGAATTTTGTTGTTTGGGAAAGGGTTAAAAATATAGGCCTACTAGTAATTATTTCCTTTTCCCAGGAACCTACAATTCTCGACTCCAGTTTGTACTGTCTTCTAAGACCACTCCACCAGTCATACGGCGCAGCCAAGACCGAAATTCTGGCTTGGCGACCAAGGGTAGATTTAGCGTATGAGGTCGTGGGTGCGAGTGAGGCAGATAAGCTACAAACACTCGCTGAAAAATCGGTAAGAAATAAGAAAATGTACCTTCTATTATATCATACCGGTTTCTAGGAAAGGAAACCACTGAATTGCTAGGTTTAGAGGACCGTGTGTGTATATTTTCGCTTGCTCGTGGATTTATCAAACATTTTTTTTTCTCATAACAGCTGATATTGAAATATATCATTGTTTGTCTTTACTCAGTATTTTTTCTAAACAATTCCGTTGGCTAAGGTAATATACTAAGCACAACAATATAGGGATATCGGAATTGGTTTAATATTTAACCACGAAATTTCCAAAATTTACTCAAATTTCTTCAAAAAACTTGATGCTTAACATTTTAAAGAACAAAACTTCAAAAGGTTTTCAGTTGCACTATTATAGACTGGTTAATCCTCGGGTGTATGTAGCAGTACCGTCTGTTTCGAAAATCGCATAATATTGTCATTAAGTACTGCGTATACGATTTGTAGGGTCCAAATCTGTGTTTCTTTACATTATCCCTGTATTTGGATGCATGAATGTTCAAAGTGGTCCTGAAAGATCCTGGTATGTTGATGCCGGTTATTTTCAATCATTTAACTTAAAACCTCTATGATAGCGAAAGAACGGAATAACGTGCCGATCTGTCGCTTGGTCGATGCAGCCCCACAATTATACGCTTTGTGACACAGCAATCCTCAATACAACATTAGTTTGATTAACTGCAAGCTCGAGCTTTCCTACATCTGCAAGTGTCGGCGGTCGGTAAGACGACAACGTTGAATCATCTTTTCACAGCAAAGGACTTGTTTGCGAATATGTACTGTTTAAGGGGGTACGCTCCAGTTTTTCGAAACACTCGGTCATTACTGTAGTAAATTAAATGTTTCGTACTAATATGTTTCGCTACCATATTTTCAATGATATAACACTCCATTACAATTTACCATTTTCGACGGTAAAACTGTATTTATTACGCGAAACTGATTTCCTCAAGATGGAAACCGGTTATTTAGAGCAAAACAGTCGTAAGTGTGTATGCAGTTACCACTGTTTTGCGTCATTTAATTCATGTGTGGCTGATAAAAATTGTTGTTATTCGATAATAAGTGCGCTGACCTATACATTTTCTTTTTGAATTACTACCAGGACATGTTACTTAATACAATGAGGGAGTTTTATCAAATTCTATTATGTAGAACTTGAAATATTTCCAAAAATATGCAAATTTTGTCATAAAACACTCCAGCTTCGTTGATCTAACCGAACACTTGAGCATGATGTTTTATACATTTGCGCGTTTATAATAGCACATATTTTGGATTTTCCGTTCTTATTAAATGTAAGACGTTACTTTAAATCCATTTTCGGGACAAAACGATGAATATACAACATCTTATTAGCATTTTAGTGACCTTGGACAGGAGCAAGAAATTGTGCATTTTTTCGATGAAGGGGTATGTTATACGAATGCCTATAAAATTCAAACAAGATCGCTGACCATCCATTTTTATTTAATTTTTCAATAGGTAATAACATGTAATTTCAACATACAAAATATAGATAAATTCTATTTTTAGGAAAAAAAATTAGGAAACTGGAGCATTCTTCCTTAATTTTCATCTAGAAATGCGGAAATCGCATGAGTATGCACTGATTTATTTGGGCCATTTGTGATTTTTCAATGCTGACCCCTCTTTGGTGTATATGCCTATGTTATGAAACCAACGACCTGTGACTGCACAATATTTTCACACAAAGCAAAAGTAATCATAGTTTTATCACAAAAAGTATAACAGCTTCCCAGAAACTTGAAATTTCAATTTGTATTTATCATTGAGTTTCATTATCCCTATATTGTTGTGCTTAGTATAGTTTAGAATAAATATGACATAAAAGGGGAAAGGAATTCAGACCAGAATGAATTCATGCTGTTTTAATCTAAAATTTTTGTTGAAAAAGCATCGATATTTTTTGCATGCATAATACAATTTTTACAGATGGGGAAGAAAAATAAAGTATTTCCGTTAAAGCAAATGAAGAAATCGTCACAACAAGCTTTAGAGAGGTAAACGTACATTTTGTTATTCTAGTGTCCTCCAAATGGTTGATGAGGCTGCTTTTAAGCTAAATGTTGTGGCTAGCCGTGTCCCATATGAGAGATGCCTGGAATTGTTCAAATTTAATTTTTTGGCGGACGACAAAATAAATCTGACTTTAAGAATGGAAATCCCCTTCGAGTTTTTATACGCCCGAAGGGTCGTATTATGTTATCGCCTGCATCGTCTGTCTGTCTGTCCGTCTGTCTGTCCGTTAGCAAATTCGTGTCCGGTCCATAACTTTCAAACTATAAGGCATATGGTCTTGAAACTTTACAAGTGTATAGATCTCATAGCTAGGGTGTGCAGAGCGCCAGAACCACAACTCTACCATTTGTAGTTTTTGAGTTATTGCCCTTTGTTTGATTCAGTTAGCAAATTCATGTCCGGTCCATAACTTTGAAACTATAAGGCCTATAGTCTTGAAACTTCACAGGTGTATAGATCTCATTGATAGGGTGTGCAGAGTGCAAGAACCACAACTCTACCATTTGTAATTTTTGAGTTATTGCCCTTTGTTTGATTTTGTTTGATTTAGTTAGCAAATTCGTGTCCGGTCCATAACTTTAAAACTATAAGGCCTATGGTCTTAAAACTTCACAGGTGTATAGATCTCGTAGCTAGGGTATGCAGAGTGCAAGAACCACAACATTACCATCTGTAATTTTTGAGTTATTGCCCTTTGTTTGATTTTGTTTGATTCAGTTAGCAAATTCGTGTCCGGTCCATAACTTTGAAACTATATGGCCTATAGGCCTATGGTCTTGAAACTTCACAGGTGTATATATCTCATTGATAGGGTGTGCAGAGCGCAAGAACCACAACTCTACCATTTGTAATTTTTGAGTAATTGCCCTTTGTTTGATTTTGTTTGATTCAGTAAGCAAATTCGTGTCCGGTCCATAACTTAGAAACTATAAGGCCTATGGTCTTGAAACTTCACAGGTGTATAGATCTCATAGCTAGCGTGTGCAGAGCGCAATAATCCTAACTCTACCATTTATTATTTTTGACTTATTGCCCTTTGTTTGATTCAGTTTGCAAATTCGTGTCCGGTCCATAACTTTCAAAATGCAAGGCCTATGATGTTGAAACTCCACATATGTTTAGAATTCATAGCTAGGGTGTTTGATTACCTTATCTCAATCTGATTAAATTGTGAATATTTTAGTAGTACTAGAGTACTTGCAACACTTCGTGAATATTTTAGTACTCGGTGAATTTTGTTTTATCGGATACTTATCGCAAAAAACAAGACACCAACAAATATCACACACCCATTTAATTCTGAGGTTCGGGCGTATAATGCCACGCCCAGCGTTGCTCTTGTTTTCTAGATTTTTTCCCAAACAACAACATTTTGATCGTATCAAATTCAACATTGTTTGAGAAAAAATCTGACTTTTAGAATGAAAATTCTCTTTCATAAATGGGATATAATGAGAACACTGGTGGTGAACTAAAGCAATTTTCGCTACAACAAGGTATAGCGTCGTTGTAAATGCAAAACCTCGTACCTCGTTTTCGGAAAATTTTACAGGGGAGGGAAAAAAGTGTAATAACTTTTCCCAAATAGAAATGTTTTACTTGAAATTTGGCCACATCGTCCAATAATGATTTGTCATTCATGCTGATTAGTGAAAATAACTAAAAACCTACAAGAATTGTCTTTAAGTGGGCACACAAGTTCGTACTTTTAAAATCGCAGGAATCGACATACGAGGTTTTTCATTTACACCGACGATAGATATTTTGCGTTTAAATACGAGTTTATAGATTTTTTCTAATGACAATGAACTTGTATGTATTTGTGTAACACATTTAATTGTAACTCAATGACAATTGTAGATAAAACACATAATTATGAACACATATTTGAAGTAAACATCTCCCTTTAACCACGTTTCCAAAAAACTTAACTTACTTTGCTGATCAAAATCACATTAAATGTACGGTTAAGTCTAAATCTGACCGGGCGTTTGGATTTGTGTCTTCACAACCCACTTTTATCACGGTGGATAATCACGTGATGCAATATTTTCAAAAAATCTTCAACAATTTTGCTAATATGCGACCGATTTGAATTCGGTTTGAAGCAGAGAATGTGGACAGATGTCACACATTAGATGGACGTGGTTAACTTTTGAAAAATCATTTGATAAAAAGTTATTGAAGATAAACCAAAATTTTGGTTTATCTTCAATAACTTTTTTATCAGTTGATTTTTTAAAAATCCAACACGTTCAGCTTATTCTTGGCATTTTCCCACCTTCTCTGCTCCAAACCGAATTCAAATTGGTCAAGTATTAAAAAAGATATTGAAGATTATCGGAAATTCTGTGTCACGTAATTATGCACCGTGATTATCTACACTTCCTTTATCGTCGAGTGTCATCCGTGATAACGGAAATTAACGAAGGGATACTGTCGTCAATTTCGGAGGTCATATGACGCAACGAAAATTGACCAGGGCCGCGTTCTTTAGAGCGAGATTTCTTGAGATATCTTGAGATTTCTTAAGATGTTTTAGGATAAAGCGCTCTTTTGAGCAAGATTTTTAGGTCGATCACTGGGAGCCGCCATTGCTATATACTTCTTTCGGAACCCCTCGGTATATTCTGTAGAATCTATATGGGAGAGAATTGACCGAGTTGTTCCGAATGCTCCATGATTCATAAACCGCGGAGTTCCGAATACTCCATACTTCATACGAATGACGTCATGATGACGTCATTTGTATGAGGTATGGAACATTCGGAACACCTCGCTTATAATCTCGGTCTCAAAAACGCTGTATCTAAAACTTCTCAAGAAATCTTAAAAAATCTCGCTCTAAAGAACGCGCCTCTTGCATCCTTCGTCATTTCCCGTCGCCACGGATTACGCCCTAAGATGCAGGAAATGTTTTTATTGTTAATGTTGGGTTGGAATTCTTTATTCAAAATAAAGTTTCACAAA
This sequence comes from Fragum sueziense, assembly GCA_963680895.1. Classification (NCBI taxonomy): domain Eukaryota; kingdom Metazoa; phylum Mollusca; class Bivalvia; order Cardiida; family Cardiidae; genus Fragum; species Fragum sueziense. The sequence continues at coordinate 33,021,773 of OY804603.1, forward strand.
ACATGCGAAAGCTCAGTCTGTGGTACAAGTTCAGCTCTATTCTTATAACGACCAAATATGGCGTAATATAGGATCTCCATCTTCGTTCTTGACTCAAACAGGACTCCATTTTCCATAAACTGTTTTACGGCGGAGGCTTCTTTTGGACCCCAGCCTTTGTTGCTTGTGGATGCCCTTTTCAACCTCTGAAAAAAAAGGAAACGCATTTTTATTGACAGAACGGTAACAAGGTAGGGAATCACGTGACAGAAGAATTGCAGTCGAAGTAAAATTTTATTTGCATAATTTAGGCAAAGGTCTAAAATAATATTATACAAACATTGATTATATATAAATACATGGACAAGTAAAAAAGACTAAAAAAGACTTTAAAAAACAACAACAGCTGCAACAATAACAAATTATGTAAGAGACACTGGCTCTTGACACCAGAGAGCAATTCTGTAAATTTTACACGAACAGGCAGTTCTTTTTTCGCATTATATTTCATTGGCGGTAACGATAGATTCGTCAGAGGAAACTGCGAATGCCGTGTAGAGAACAGTAAAGAGTTGTCTCACCTCTTTGAATGTTCCGGTGGCTTTAATTACATCCTTCAGCGCTACAATGGGTATCGGAGCCACGATGCATGTTACAAGAAGCCAGCCTAGAACTCTCGCCCAGTCCGGGTATTTATACGAGCCGTATTTTGGCGGGACATACTTTATTACGCTGCTCGTAAATATTATCTGAAATGTGTAATTAGTGAATGATCATTAAAGTTACAATGGGTATCGGAGCAACGATGCATGTTACAAGAAGCAAACCTAGAACTTTCGCCCAGTCCGGGTATTTATACGAGCCGTACTTTGGTGGGACATACTTTACCACGGTACTTGTAAATATTATCTGAAATACGTAGTTATAGTCTACGGACTATAATTTGTACGAGCTCTAGAAAATGGTTTTGATGGCATTCTTTGTTAATGCTCGGCATCCATGCTAATAATATTCTTTGGGGTATGACAAAACCTCCCAGGGTGGATGCCCAGTCTGAAACTTCGAATTAAGGTCACAGCAAGGTCAAAGGTCAAATGGGTGCAATTTCATGTTTAATAGTCATTGAGGCATTTTAAACTGCTTTACATGCTTGATTATTGCTTCTAATTGTGATAAATTTGCTGAAACTGCATCAGAGACATTACTTTACTGGAAAGATGACTTTTTGTGAATATTTTGACTATTATGGGATGGAAAAATGTACTTTCCAAAGCTAAAAAACGGTATATCTCTGATTATTTCTGACGTTTTCAGTCTTTTTTCAACTGTATTTGCCACGATGCCTCAGTCATAAGCATTCCTTAATTTGTAATTGTGTCCTCTACATTATGTAAGGTCCTGTGTACACTTGTATTGTATATCTAAAGAATAATCCAAGTTCTACCGTGGTCTATCGTTATTTAACCACGGTTCTGAGTAATGCAGCGAAATCTACCACATGGTCTCTTGTCGGTGTAACAAAATTCTATTCAATTTAGAAGATAGGTAAGTGTCCCAAATGCTATCTATTGATTCCAATACTCATGGTATGCTATGCTTATCCTACTTCATAATGTCTGCACTTGAAATGGCAATATGTTCCTGTTCAGGAATGGCCGCAGAAGTTGCATCTCGTCCAAACTTTTGTTATATCGTTGATTTTTGCCCTAATTAACATAGCTTTGCTAAAATGGTTCAATGACAGTGGTCAGAACAGAACGGTGAATGCAATTTTGTTGTTATCTTTTGTAGTCTTCCTATTGAAATGGTTGCTCTGAAGTCTATTGGTACTCAAATACATTCTAGTGGTTGTAGCAGTGTAGAGGCTGGTAGGCGTATAGCTCTTAAGGTATGCAACCCATCATTAGCACTATGAGCCAAGTGCCAGTAATTCCTAAGCTGTGTTACATTTCCATTCCGAAAACAAACATAAGCATTTTGTGCGGTTTCGAATTTTGAACTAATGCATACTTATGGAAATAGTTGACAAGAAATGTTCAACATTACCTCCCTTGCATATGAATATAGTGTAAAATAATATCTGTAAATGATTTTCTTCTAGAAGCATAATCTTGAAACAACACCAGTCCAGATATCTGACTGTCTGTACAAGTACATAAACTCTTTTCCAAACGAGACCTGGTTTTGATGTCCCTAGTAGAAAGAGCTTGGGAAAACATTGAGACAAAAGAAGAAAATGCTGGCTATATGATACACAAACACATTCCAGTATTCATAAAGATTCGTTTTGCCGGTTTCAGAAGCTTCCAATTGGAATCACCATAAGATTTTGTTGTTTGGGAAAGAGTTAAAGGTACATATAGCTATTGCGACAATACAATCAATGAAAAATGATGACACAAATCTTTCTATTTAGCCCTGGTACCACAGGCGCCTCAAGATAAGACTCAACAATTTCATCTAAATACACCCGAATGGTCGTATAATGTCATGGAATTAGCCTGTCCGTCTGTCTACTCCTCCATCTGTATGTTCTTTTGTCCGTTAGCAATTTCTTGGGTGCTCAACTCCTCTTAAAGTTTCTTTTGGAAGATAATCAAACTGGGTTATTTGTTCATCTTAGAGGCATTTTATCTTTAGAACACTCAAAGTACTCAGCTGTCTTTCAGTTCTTTCAATCTGAGCAAATCGATTTCACTGTGACCAGCCTTAAATGGAAATTTTAGATACCATGAATACACATTTTTGGGTAAACAGCATCTCTTCAGCAATTTTGGAAAGGTGCACGCTGACGATGTCATGAATGGTATGGAGAATCATTTTTAAGAAGAACAACCTGATTTGTTTACTCTTTACCTGAAGATAATGTTAGTCACTACTTGACTTCTTTTGAGTAATGTAAACCAGAATTAACTCCCTGTGGTCAAAAGTATTTTAGGATTTTAAAGTAAAATTGTAAGTCTTTCTCGAACTTGTTTATAGCTTGCAAATAATGAGGAAGCTATTTCTTCGAATTCTCCGGTTGTGCTTGGTTGGAACTAAATACTTCACAGCAGTACTAAGTTCCAGCTTGCCTCAGTTCTACGAACCAAAACTGCAGCTGCATATACAAAACCAAAAGTCTATGCTATCATAGTTGATGGATCTGCTGTGATAAACACATAGTCGCTTTGTACCTCCTAAAGGAACATGAATGTGCCAAACCTTCATGGGCTTTTACAGGCTAACTGATTTGGTTTGTCGATGTACACAGATACACCAGCCTTAACGCTGAAACAAAGGTCAAAGCATGGTCAAGACATCAAATACAGAGTGACTGACAATTGCATTCCATCTTAAGTATGGCATATATTTTGTTTAGACAATGACAACAAGGCTGCATTCAACACCTTTCAGGCTGAAGATTGTTCAGATGTGTCAGCAAAATATTGTCATTGTAAAAGGGGAAGAAATGGTTGAAGGTAGCCAGTCTTTGGGAAATTGCGCCTTGTAATCATAAGCAAATACATGTTTGATAATCAAAGTCAGCAGCACAGACGTCCTTATAATAATAACCAATGCATTTCAAAGACATGCATTTCAAAGAAATGATATTGGTATTGAGAATCTTTCGTTTAAGGTTATAAACTTATGCTAAACGCCCCTACATACAATGCATTAGGTTTTGGGGAGAAGAAAGAGAGAGTATTTCATGCTTTCACTGACTGTGATATTGCGTCAGCTTTACGGTTATAGGACAAGGGCCCTAGTTCTTCTCTTTTTATCATGCCTGCCAGCAAAGCTATATGATGCGTAATCGCCAACTAGCGCAGCTTTGGAAAGGTCTACTTTTTACCAAGCAGAATACACCTGCGGTCAACTAACTTTCCCCAAAATGGAAGTATGAGCCTTCCTGAATAGGAATGGAAGCAATGAAGAGTCACATAGCATATTGTCTGGATTTGAATTAACTTCCGCCAATTGTTGTGGGTACACAATAAGTCATGCAAAAAATGGTGCTATAGGTTCTGCCTACGCTGCACTGGATTATGCAGATGTAAATGCTGACGCTCCAAGAAATCAGAGTGGTGAGCTATGTACGCTACCATTTAAAGAGACCAATGTTAGGTAATTTATGCTTCAGGCTTACATCACATTATTTCTGACCAAAATGAAAGGAAACATAGAACTGGTATTAGGTATAACACTTCACATTGAGAAATATTTCACCATAACCATTACTAGAAATTAAAAGGGTCTTAGTTTTGAAGATTGCGTTTTGTCTGCACAAATTTTATTACTGCCTCCGGGTTGATAAATTTTCTTTTTTTTTGCCAAAAAGTATTGTGCAAAATATAAGAAATAGTAATTTTATGCACAGAACATTTTAAAATTATGTTATCTTGTGTTTAAAAACATACATTTGTTATAAAAAAAAAGCGGCCAATCATATCAAGTTTTATAGTTAAAACGGTATTTTCCACCCGTCAATGGCTGCCATCTTGGAAAATAGTGGCCATCTTGTAATTTAGGCACAATACATGATAAAATTCTGTTTTCTCATGTTTAGAAACATTAATTTTGTTGTGAAAAGGACAAACATCGGCCAATTATATTAGCTTTTATGGTAAAAGCGGTATCTTTCATACGTCAATGGCGGCCATCTTGAAAAATTGCGGCCATCTATACTTTTTAAATGGCTAATTGTTTTTTATTAAGCTAAATGGTTTCATAGAAGAGTGTGCCAAGTTTGATGCTTGCATCATCAAGTGCATAATTTTTGCATTTGTCTGCTTAGCTATTTGCCAGTTTCGCTTGTTTGAACGTATTTTACCTGTGACCTCATTCTGACCTGAAATTCGAAAGATACACTAAGCATGCTTCCAAACATTGTTTGAAGTAGTCTAGAACATTTCTAGCATTGCTACCTTTGGTTACAAGAATGTCTTGGATTATTTGTGTGTAATAAAAGAACTGCTTTTATTCAAGTTCAATGAGAATTTCATTAAGTATCGTGCTTTTTTTTGTTATTGACCTAAGCGTTTTTTTTAGCATAAATATGGTAAAATAATGTTTGAAAATGATAATATAGGCCCTGGGTGAGCCGCAGTCCATTCCTGATTCAATTTATTTGATTTCGTTTAAATTGCTCTCATTTTGTGTGGACGCAAATAATTCTGCTTTATCTATAAGCCATTTTTTCTTGATTTTTGCACTCATTGACCTTTGACCTCACTGTGACCTTAAATCGAAAAATCACGCTGGGCATTCACCCCTATCTTGTTTGTAATAGTCTAAGGAACAATTCTAGCATGGATGCCGAGCATTAACAAAGAATGCCATCAGGAGTCATCGTAGGATTTATAGTCCGTAGACTATTAGTGAATGCTCATAATTATCTATGCATCAACTTTAGCATATCGAACACAATGGAATTTGTTATGATTTTATGAGCAAAATGTAGCGTAGTATAATGTTTAATTATAACTAATCAACGTATTCCACGCGTATTGAGATACCAAACACACCGTTCAATTTCTACGTCATCCTTCACAACGAAGATTGGCGAGGTTATCCAGATTTTTAAGATTCGAATACGTTCTTTATCCCTCTCTCAAAACAAGGCCTGGTTTTGACGTCCCTAGTAGAAAATGCTTGGAAAACATTGAAAGAAAAGAAGAAACTGCTGATAACCAGCAGTTTCTCCTTTTGTCTCAATATTTTCTATGTCATATTTTACACAAATTTTATCTTTGATAACTTCCGTGTTGTCATTTGTGGCAGTTTTTGAAGTGGACCAACCTAAAATTTTGTTGTTTGGGAAAGGGTTAATGTCTGTCGTCAGTGGATACGGCGATGACGTACAGTGTTTGATATCTAATGACGGGTGGAATACCATACGTTGTACATGGTTGTTCAACGTGAAACAGACAAATGCAAAAATGTAGGCTGATTCCTCTGTAGACCCACATAACATTTCGGTCTCTTTGTACCAAAAGTTGAAAGTATTTGGTGTACTTTGCTGTAGTTTCCATTAAAGGTAGGTCTAGAGAGTGATTTACAAATGGCATTGGTTTGAATAACTTTGTTCAGTAAATTTACAAAGGGAACACAGTAGAAAAAGTAACTTCATCTTGTAAAGAATCTGCACAGTTCCTTACCAACACTAGACATGGTGTAATAAAGGATATAATAATTCTGATGAAGGCTGGAATGGGTCTCCCGATCATTAAGGTAACATCGCTGCTAAATCGGTCGATTCCTGGAACACAGAATTATGATTTCATGTATGACACCATCCCCGTATTAACTAATACACGAAGAAAAACCATGGTTAGTAATCCATTTAAGACACACCACCACTGAAGAGATTCACGAGTCGGATTTTTTCCGTACGACATGGTTCAAATTCGTTAAGCATCCGAACCTATTCGGACTAGGTTGTAAATCTACGACGTAACGTAGTTTCTGTATTCATCCTTAGCGTATTTAGTCCGATTTTCTTGGTGTCCTGGAAAGCGTTTTCATTGATACCAGCGAGGCAGCGTTTCGTGATTTTAAAAAATCGGACGAAATCCGCCAACTGTGGATACAAACGTAGGTGGGTTCAACCTTGGCTAGCGAAGATGGTATTATCCGAGCTACGTTGTAAACATTTGGCGATGGAACGCTTCCACAAGTCAAATTGTACATGGTAAATACAAAGTGTCTAAATGTCTATTAACCCATTACCATACACCGACTCTTTTTAACTCCCCACAAGATAATGGCTTTGGAAAACATTGTGGAAAATGAAGAAATTGCTTGTGACAAGCAATTTCTTCACACAATGTTTTCTACCCCAAAAGACTTCAAAAAATTTAAATTTCATTCATTTGAAATTGTCGTCTGCAACATCTTTGAATTTGGATCAACATACAATTTTGTCGTTTGGTGATGCGTTAAAATAAATCAAGTACGAAATATATTCTTACTTTCACACCAGGTGTGAGTTATACAAAATAATTCGCTTGTCACTCACGAAAAGATTTTTAACAAAATTCGAAAATTGCTTAAAATTTATAAACTAATGTAGTTACCATAAACCCATGCTACTGCTATAATTTCCAGAAAAGCACAGATCGGTCCTGTCCACGCCCCTGCGTACCAGTCAACCCATAGAAATATATAAGCGCCAGCCTGAAACATGTGGTTTAACCCATTACCAAACGACAAAAAATTAGACTGACCCGAATTCAAAGATGTTGCAGACGAAAATTTCAAGATGAAAAAACTTAAGATCTTTTGGGCCTTTTTAAGATAACATTGTGGGAAATGAAGAAATTGCTTGTCATAAGCAATGCCTTTATTTTCCACAATGTTTTCCAAAGCCTGTATCTTTTGGGGAGTCAAAAGGAGTTACTGTTTGGTAATGGTTTAAATGATGATTAATTTGATGGAAACAATCATATTTGTCCCTTTACTAAATAGGAAGTACTAGTATTTAGGTTGCTCATGTTTTACATTATGGTGATTCGAATAGCAATGAATTATGTGCTAAAAATAGACTAGGTTTACTGTTATATGTATCTATAAACCATCGGTGTTGTTTTAAAATCTCGTAACTACGGCTTGAGTCAAGCCGTAGTTACGAGAATTTATAACAACACTTGCGAAATACTATTGTTTGCCAGAAATTACGTCACAGTAAACTGGATAAAATCGTTCCATATTCAAGTCCAGTGTATATGTACCAAATGCACAATTTTTAGATCTATTCTATTGAAAAAGAGGCCAATAATCAGCGCCTTTGCAACTTGTTTTGGAAAAAAAGGTGAGTATATGGCACCTATTATGGCAGTGCACATGTATGTCTACATACCCCTGTTGCCGTAGGTTGAGCACAAACAGTCAACACTATACTATACAGGACGACAGTAGTGAATCTGTATTTTGGAAACAAGTTTGGAAACATCTCGCCTATAATTTGTACACACATCTCTACCGCCACTACCTAGAAACGAAGTTTTCAACGTTTAAAATATCCAATGCTTCAGTGTGGCTTACCATGTGCAAACATTCTAGATACATACCTACGAGTAGATCTTTCAAATGACAAGTACTGACATTTCCAGGTGTTGTCGATACTGTTTATTGAATAGCCATAACTTGAATGACATTTCTTGTGGGAATTAAAATGAATATAATATAAAGAATTATGCGCATTAGATTTTAAAGAGGTAGTGCGAGTAATGTTAGGTTACCATTTATATGTACATGTAAAACATTGTACATGGTAACGTAGGTATCCATATTTTCATTCTGCAAATGTCAATGTTCGTATCTAGTCAAAATCTTTGATGATCCATTGGTAAATAATTTACCCGAAAACCTGTGCCTTTAAGAATGACAGAACATATATGACCAACACCCCTACGTTTCGAAGAGTTCATGCTGACAATGCTGATACATACGTTACCACACAAAAGTCAAACATGGAAAAGTATGCATTACTTTTCCAATTTGCGTTTTTTGAATTTGAATCTTTTACAATCCATTGATTTACCTGAGTATCTATGCCTGTGAGAATAACAGAAAATATAAAACCAGCACTCCATAGGTTTGGTAGAGGCAGTGCTGACAATGCTGATACATACGATACCATTCCAAGCGACATACCTGTTGATAGACAAAAAGACACACGTGTGATTATGTATCATCGACTAGCTTCCCTTCAAAGTCAATGCACATACATCATTAAAAATATGCATTGTATATATTTTTTTACCAACATCTCGACTGTTTAAAGAAGAAATCGTACCTATTGGGAGAATCAAGATATAAATGAGGCCTTGAATATTTTATTCCTGTCAATAAATTTGATAACAACAATATCAACAAAAACTAGAGGGTAATTTCAAAAAATCTAATTTTATTTAGAACGCCCTTTTAACGGCAAGTAATACGAGGGGGTATCAAAAGGTTTTGAGCCTACCATAGAAAGCATGAAGTATTTTCATTTAAAGTGTGCTACTTTTCAACGAAGTCCCCTTCCAACTCTACACACATATTCCTTCTGCTCTGCCAATCATTGATGCCTGATTTAAAGAGGTCAACAGGTTGGTCGACAAACCAGCCCTCAACAGTAGCAGTCAACTCGTTGTCATCATCAAACCTCCGACCCCGGAGATACTTTTTCAGTTTAGGAAAGAGGTGGAAGTCGCAAGGTCTGGAGAATATGGTGGGTGAGGGAGGAGTTCGTAGCTACATTCGCGCACAGCCTCCATTGCTATACGGCTGGTGTGGACAGCCGCGTTGTCCTGATGGAGCAAAACTCCACGACGAATTTTACTGCTGCGTTTCTCTTTGATGGATTGGCGCACCTGCTTCAGTAAGTTAGCATAATATTCGCCATTCATTGTAGTTCCGACTGGCAAGTAGTCGATGTGTATCACTCCTTTGCTATCCCAAAAAAATGTCGCCATAACCTTCTTGGTAGACCTGGCAGCTTTAAACTTCTTGGTCTTCGGAGATTCAGAAGAGGCGTGTTTCCATTCCATGGATTCCTGTTTACTCTCCGGATCATAATGATAAAGCAAGGTTTCATCACAGGTTACAAACCTAAAATGAAAGTCGTCTGGGTTGGCGTTATACCTGGTCAGCATGGCTCCACTAATGGTGACCCTCGACTGCTTCATTTCATCAGTAAGCATTCTTGGGACCCATCTTGCGCATACCTTGGACATGTGGAGCTTATCATGTAATATGCTGTTAATGGACCCATATGAAATGCCGCCATTTGCCTCTTCTAACTCATACAGAGAGATTCGGCGGTTTTTCATCACCAGAGTATGCACTTTATCAACCATTTCTGTGCTGGTACTGGTTGATGGCCGTCCAGACCTGGGGTCATCTTCTAAGCTCTCTCTGCCCCGCTGAAATTTCTTAACCCAGCGTTTGATTGTTGCAGAAGAAGCGGATGACTCCCCATAAACAGCATTCAATCGTTCTTCAACCTTTGTAGCGGAATTGCCCTCAAGGACCAAAAACCTTATCACGGCTCTATACTCAGTTTTGTCCATTTTACAATATTACTGGGGGTGCGTCTATTCAACAAATTGTTGTGACTAATTAGTAACAGTTAGCAAGACGGTTTTGCATGTAAACTGATGTAAACATATTCATGTTCATAAGGCGTGAAGCATTATACTGTCTTATTGGTAGAAATGTCCGAGGCTTAAAACTTTTTGATACCCCCTCGTATGTGGCTAGGGAGGCGCCAACTGGAAAAAGTAAATAAAGTAGGTGTAAAGACACAATTTCGATAACAAAACCTGCTTTGATGACGTCGTCTACATGCACACCGTACACATACGCCATATTGCCAAGTACAGAGAAACAGACAACCCCGGTCATCGTAGCTACGAAAGCGTCTATTACAGGAATTAGCATGCATGTCCTGAAACGTAAATGGTAAGCATATAGTACCATATCGAAGTGTAATTTTGAAATAGCGTAAATTGTGGTGTAACGATATGCATGCAATATCATGTGAAAACAAAAGACGAACATAAATAATTTTACATTTTTCTTTGATGCGTCGAAAGTTCTAATTATTATTTGTACATAGCGTTAATCATTTTACTTTAATTATCATTTTAATTCATTGATAGCAATTGACAACTAAGATGCCAAATATGCTCTAACCTCAGACTATTATCTTTAAATTTGGCATGCGATCCCAATGAAATGTTTGCTCCCCATCCGAATGACATTGTATAATAGGACATGAGAAACGCTTCTATCCATATCTGAAGAGAAAAAATGACATCAAAATAGTTCCTACATTTTTTTTTAAAAATCGTTTTAAAGTATTTGAATGAACATGTACACAGCGACACACTAAATATTAAATAAAAACCTAGTAGATCTAGTATCTATATTATTTTAAAGGGGACAAAACGTTAAATTAATTTTAAAAGATGTGCTACATGAAATTGAAAACAAAAAGCTCGTTACGATAGTAGGCATATATTAACGCGGTTTGTAGCGTGTCTAAAGCTTTTTTGTTTTTGAATAATGAATTTTCTTCATACTACAATAATTAAATGTTTGCGAAACAATATCTGAGTTATTTTCTTTGAATGTATAAAATGACGTTGTTTTCATCCAATACATCGTAAGTTGTTGTTACAATGTTTTTTTTAAGGAAAGCGACGAATGTCGAGAGTTCTTACCCGGAGCTCGCCCATTTTCGCCATGTCTGGTTTAAAGAATCTTGCTAGACCATCTGCGGCTCCAGGAAGAATCAGCGAACGAATAAAAACAACCAAGATGAATCCAAACTGTGAGAATGTCGTCACGTACATTACCTTTAAAATATAACTATTCCTTATGATTATATAAGGTGTAAAAAGTATGCATTTGGTTACAGGGACATATTTAATACTTCTTGCAGCAAGATACTCGTAATATAATATAGGATGGCATAATTCATTGGAAAATATATTAGCTGAATTCATAGAAAATTATATTAGCTGAATTGTGTTTTAAATCTGATTGAAAGTTGGCCCTTTACTAGATGCTTTCTGAACGTGTTTTTTTTTAAATAGATGGTGAAAAGTAGAAGATGCTGGTAATTTGTTTATTTCTGTTCATTGTTTGATTGTCCGGTAATTATATATAACATCAGCAAGATCAAGCGGTTTGGAACACTTGCAATGATCCAGTGATATAGAAAACACAACATATATTGAGTCAATATTAAATAACTGGACACTTTAACAACAAAATCACAAACAAACAAAATGCCGAGTCTGCAACTTTTACTTTTCATTCTCTCCCTTATTTACGTCAAGCAAACGTATGTTTATATTCAAAATTTAAGTACAATATAATGTATGTTGGACTATTCGGACTTAAATCTCGTCGGTGGCATATAAAACTGACCATGCTGCGACCAAAGTCCACTGACTTGCATTAGAACTACCAAGCTTTCACTGAAATTGGTAAAAAGTAATATATATGTAACTCTTGAATCTGAAAATTCAAAATAAATGTATATCATCGCTTTTCTGCGAAAATCTTGTATCTGCAGCTTGTTTTAAGCTGCAGATACGATGTTTTCGAAGAAAAACAGAGATATGTGATTCATTTTTACCAGATGACAGGGTCGTTTAACACCATGCAATCAATTTCCTATATTAAAGTTTGTACAAATATGCTACAAAGGCTCTTCTGTATTATTCGAGATTATTTGCAAAAACGTGTACCTACCTTCTCAACACTCTTATTACTTTTCACCATACATCCGAATATTAGAATACGAAACACAATGATACACAAGAACATTCGCCAATTAAACATTCCGATGTCTGTTAAGCCTGATGATAAACGCAATGTTTCATATCTGGAAAGAAACAAAAAATCAATGATTTGAAAATATAATTTGACATCGAGTCGTGAGCCTCGACGAAAGGTAACTGTATATTCCAATACATGTAAATAGGGAGGAGTGCTTATTTTCTACTGAATAAAAGCGAACGAATGACAGGTATTGTGTGCTGTCAGTGATGCCGTGTGAGTTCTGTAGCTGAATCCAGATAGTGCTTCGTCGATTTATTACAGGGGAGACGGGTTCGAGTCACATTATTTTCATAATTCGAAATCCCTCTTCCCCCGTCAATTTAGACTCGCTGATCTATGATCATTCACAGGTCGTTGTCTATCTATAGTCCAGACACACTATTCATACGAATATAAAAATACGAAACACAATGATACACAAGAACATTCGCCAGTTAAACATTCCGATGTCTGTTAAGCCAGATGATAGGCGCAATGTTTCGTATCTGGAAAGAAAGAAAAAATCAAGGATTTGAAAATAGTCCAGACACACTATTCATACGAATATAAAAAATACGAAACACAATGATACACAGGAACATTCGCCAGTTAAACATTCCGATGTCTGTTAAGCCCGATGATAGGCGCAATGTTTCATATCTGGGAAGAAACAAAAAATCAATGATTTGAAAATATAAAACGTTCAAAGTAAAACGAGAATTTCTTCAGTTGTTTTGATAAACTAGTACCTCTGTAATTATTCTCGATTAATTTTAAAAATATGATATTAAAGGTCCAAAATCTTTTACTAATGAGGAGCTATACTGATAACCCGATATAGAGGTATCAAGTAGGCAAAGGTGACAATCGAAGTGTTTAAGTTGTTTCTATAAATAGCTTTTTCATTACAGCTATAATAGATTCACTATTAAACGAGAATTATTTCAGTTGTTTTGATAAAGCAGTTCAACTGTATTTTTTCTCGTTTAATAGTGAATCGATTATATCCTACCTAAAATAAACCAAAACAACTGTAACGATTCTCGTTTAACTTTGAATGTATAATAGTCATGTCACAATAAAAGGCACATGTTTACAATTTGTATGTAAACAATGAAAACATCATTCATTATTTCAACACAATTTTAAATGCGTTTGTTCGAATCTTGCATGCGTCCCACATTTGCAAGATTAAAACTATCACATTCAAAATGGCTATGAATTTTGTGCTAGAAACGGACCGAGTTTACCGTTATGTATTGATAAACCGTCAGTGTTGTTATAAAACCACGTAACTACGGCTTGAATCATGCCGAAGTTACGTGATTTTATAACAACAGCAACGAAATTTTATTTGTTTGTCCGAAAATACGTCAAAGTCAACTGGATAAAATCGTTCGCTATTAGAGTAGGCCTTTACCTCGACAAACGGGAGTGACCGCTATTTACATGTATTTACTATGTAAATATCGGTCACTCCCATTTGTCCTATACCTCACGATAAATCACCTGGCAGAGCAGCCCATGCTAATCGAATGGACTGCCCTGCCAGGTCAACTCTCGTCCGCTATACTATAGATTGGAGTTCGATATTGTGTTGTTTACATCTGTAATTTGTGTAAACGTATGTCATAATACCATGACCGAACTATAGTGCCAAACTGTCGTCTATGCATGTAAGTTTACATGTATATGCGCACACAATATTGCTCTAAGCCCTCTTTAAACTCATGTGATAAAATATGCATGACTTGCATATTTAGAAATCGAGAATCATGCAATAATGTCCATGGACTTACACAACGTTTTTCCCATTATCATTTAATTCAGCACTGTAAGAACACATACTAATTGCCTCCCTTTAAAAAACCACATGCTTAAAACCTACGACAAAATCTGCAAGGAACCGTATTTAAATGGCAATCGTGACCTGTGTTGTCACTCTGGTTTCACTACAGTCACGAATAAATCTTTCGCCTTTTACTAAAGATTTCCGTGCAGTGGAACAATCAATGAGTCTAATGACTTATTTCTGAAGTCCTTCTATGGAAGGACAAAACAAAAAGATCATAATAAATAATAAATTGCTTCGTACATTGTTTTTCTGAATCTCACTGTTAGACACAAACTCCACACAGCGACAATGCCTTACATTATCACTGCAGGCATAGAAATCACGTGACCATGGCGAATGTCACGTGATATCGTAAAGATGGCGAAATTTTATTTATATTTCTGAAATCATTTTTTTAACTCCAATTATATTTTTTATTTGGATTCATATCTGACACCTCATATTCTTAAAACATCACTTAAAGCATATTAATTTTTTTTAAATAAAAATCAAAATAATAAAATCAATTACCTGAAATCTTGGTTACTCAAGCTGTGCCGGCAGAGATCTCCGCAATCCAAATTCAGGGGAGATAACTGCGAAGGAGATTGTGTTAGACAAGGCGGAGAATCATGTGACATAACACGTGACACACCATTGTAGGGAACCTTAAATAAATCTTTAAATATAGTGGTCCCACGATTTACTGATTCCCGCCAAACAAAAGAAAATATATTAATTTACTAATCATAGGTTATACAGATCAAAGCGAAAACCATATCGATGAAAATCAGTATTTTGATGTAATATTGACAAGACGATTTGCGCGTGCGTCTCTGCAAACACATGTTTTATAGGTTGAAGGTTTGTTTATGAACATCAGATTAGCTTGGGACAACTGTATGTAGCCGATTTGAGAGCAGATTGAAACAGAGAACGCGGAAAAGGTCATGCATTTGTTTGTTACAAAATACTTTTTAGAAATCAGTTGATAAGAAGATATAAATAAATTTGCGACCAACTGAAATTTCATTTTGTCGTCATTTTTTTTTTTATAAATGAAACATCATTTTCCGAAACGCTTTTAGGTACACGACGCCCCTGATAGTATGAGAAAAACCCGAAATAGAATGCTGAGAATCAATGTTAAATGCATACAAGTTTTCAAATTTTGGTTCTATTTTTGTTTGTCTGAAACTGCTTAGAATTTTGACGATCCTGAATAGGGAACGATTTTATCCAGTTAAACTTGACGTAAATTCGGACAAACAATTAGTATTTCGTAAGTGTTGTTGATTCAAGCCGTAGTTACGAGATTGTTTAACAACACCGACCGTTTATCAAAATATAACAGTTAAACAATTCTATTTTTAGCGTAAGATCCATTGCCATTGCGTAAAGGGCTAAATGTGGTGACCTCCCTTTATGTAGATGAAATACCGGCCTTCCAAAAGTTGTATAACATGTGGATATAAATCATAGCGGTTATATTTGTTGTTACTCTGGTTTCACTACAGCCACGAATAAATCTTTCGCCTTTTACTAAAGATTTCCGTGCAGTGGAACAATCAATGAGTCTAATGACTTTTTTCCGAAGTCCTTCTATGGAAGGACAAAATACTGAGATTATAAAAAGTGTTAAAATGACTTGTAATGAACTTTTGTGAAACACACGTTTTAACACGGCTGATAATCACGAAACACAACGTAACAGAAAACACTCAATAATAGCAATGAAATTTGTGTTAAAAAGGCTTGATTTACCGTTATTTTTTGATAAAGCGTCGGTGTTAGTACAGTGCGTTATGTCCATTTTTTAGGTTCTGCTTGATGTAAGTGAAAGAGGTATCCATCATACGTTTTCATGATCTTAAAGGCAGAATAACACTTAACATCTTGCAAATTTTCGGAGAACTTCGTACAAAAAAATAAATATATATTATTAAAATATGGTCTTTAAATTCCATATATTCCAAATCTTAGCTTTCTACCTTGTGTATTGGCTTAGATGTCGACGGATTTAAAACCCCATGATTTGTTGTCCCGGGGATAATATTTACAATAATGGAACATATGGGGTTTTAAATCCATCGACATCCTAGCCAATACACAAGATAGAAAGCTAAAATTTGGCATAGATGCAATTTAAAGGCCATATTTTCATTATACGTATTTATTTTGTACAAAGTTCTCGGAAAATTTGCATGATTTTAAGTGCCATTCCCCCTTTAAGACATTGCTCTAATCATTTAACTTTGATGGACAGCTGTAAAATTAAAAATAATAGAAAAAATTGTGACTTAAATTTACAAAATTTCGAACCCGTAATTTTACAAATGGGCATAACTTTTTTAATAATCGTCATACCTTTACAAAATTTGACATGTACATTTACAGGAATAGAACACACCGATTGTCATAATTATTTTTCGGCAATTTTCATATTTAGAGATTGCTCTATAAGCAAAGCTCAAAAAGCTCTAATTCGAGTTTGAGCTCGAGATATTGCATTTGAATTAATTGAATTGTCACAGAATATTAGCCAAAGGCCGGACAATATAGAAAAACAAAAAAAATCGTGACATTGTGTATTGTACTAAGACTGCAATAGAGAGAAAAAGATTGGTGGGTGGGGAAATCGTGGTGTTTTATTCTATCAGACGAAAAAAATGCACGTAGAGCCCAAGATATTTCATTAATAATAATCTAGATCCTACAAAATGTAAGACAACGACCTTGATGAAAAACTAAATCTCATGACATTAAAAAATGCGCATGACCAAATCACAGAGGAAAAAGGTGGTGGGTGGGGTAAATAATTGTGTTTTTCTTAGTTTATATAACGTTTGGCCATAATACTTATTCAATAAACTGAACTTTATGAATCAGAACATTAAACAGGTCAATGACAAAACATGCACTAACAATTCAGTAAAGTTTTGTTTTGATTGGTTTATATGTGTAGCTATTATGGTGAAAGAAAAGTAAAACACGGCAATTTCACATTCTATATTATCTTTAGATGTGTGATCCCGATCAATAAAAAATGCACATAATTATGCAAGATCAGATGGTCCCCAACATTTTGTCAAAATTTTGTTGAAAGCTGCAATTTTGAAAAATTCAATGGCACATTACTCTAGACGTGACATTGCTATTCAGATGAAAATTTCGCTGATGCAAGCTTTTATGGTCATCAATATAATGTATAAGTTTTCTTTTTATCAGTCAATATTCGTGGCTGTTACACTGAAAAAAATGCTGATAATGCAATTTTGTAAACTTTCAAGAGCAAATTATTCTAATTTAAATATTTGATTCCGATCAAGCTAACAACCGCCCATACGCAAGCTTCCCATTTGTTATAAGTTTCATGTAAATTGGTAAATATTTGTGGGTCGAAAAGGCAATTTTGTCAAATTCAATGGCACATAACTCTAGCTGTGATGTTCCAATTAAGCTAAAGAATCACATATTTGAAAGATCTTAAAGTTAAGTTTTATATAATTGACCAATATTTGTGGCTAAAATAAAGCCGTATATGCAATTTTGTCTAAACCAAGGCACATAACTCTGAACGCTTGATTCCAATCAAGCTAAAAATCGCTCTTAAGCAAGATCCCACGGTCACCAATATAGCTTCCAAATTTCGTCTTAATTAGTCAAT
Source organism: Fragum sueziense (assembly GCA_963680895.1). Taxonomy (NCBI): domain Eukaryota; kingdom Metazoa; phylum Mollusca; class Bivalvia; order Cardiida; family Cardiidae; genus Fragum; species Fragum sueziense. Next base: position 33,039,556 of record OY804603.1, read on the forward strand.
AGTGTTGGCTATTATAGTAACAACAAGGCCGAAAAGCGAATTTAGTCATATTCAAGGGTTTATAACTCAGGATGTTACGTTTCGATCACGCTAAAAATCACACTGATGCAAGATCTTATAGTACGCAAATTTCTGTCCAAAATTTCGCCCAATTTGTCCATAATTGTGGATATAAGAGGCAACAGAAAGTTTAGACCTTTTATTTGATAAATTCAAGGGCACATAACTCCGACTGTTTGCGTCCGATCAAGCTAAATAAAATCACATATATAAAGTCTTAGAGTCAACAACATTTTGTTTAAGTTTTGTCATAATTGATCAATATTTGTGGTAATTATAGAGGAAACATGGTTGAAAAAGGACATTTTGTCCAATTCCAGAGCCCATAACTATGGATGTAAGACTCCGATCAAGCTAAGTATTCCACTTATGCAAGGTCTTATAATCACAAATGTTTTGTCCAAGTTATGTTTCAATTGGTCAATATTTGTGGCTGAAAGAGGGAAAATAAAGTCAAAAATGGAATTTTTTCTACACATGAAATTGCAATTGAACAAAAAAATTATCTGAAGCAAAGTTCTACAGTCACCAACATTTTGTAAAAAAGTTTTGCTATAATTGGTCAACAGTTGTTGCTATTATGGCGAAGATAGAGTGAAAAACGGTAGTTTTTGTCAATTTCAAGGGCACATAACTCTAGATGTGAGATTCAGATCAAGCTGAAAGATACGTCCATGCACGGTCTTGTCATGACCAATGTTTAATCAAGGTTTTGTCAAGATGTTTCAAAATGTGTAGATGTTATAGTGAACAAAAAGACAAAACACTTATTTTTTTACATTCATGGGCAGATAACTCAGGATTTTCTGCTTCAATCAATCAACAAATATGTAATACGGGGAGATCAGATACGGACAACATATCATAAAAGTTTCCGTTGATGTGATAATTAGGTGAACACGAAATTATATGGGAAAACTAAAGAAGAACGCGTTAAATAAAAACGTAACTTTTATGAAGTCATATATACTCGGAAAACTGCTAACGCATCACTCAGATCTTTGTTAATATTTTATAACGAATTTACAGAAAACCTTCAAAACTTGCACATGCTGACTACCACCATTTGATAAGAGATCTATGAAATTTCATAGTAAATGTTACCGTATCTTGTAAAATATTGAACTTTTAATAAGGACACCCTTAATTCTAAAATTCATAAAGTCTGAAATTTGATTAAAATGGAAAATTCACGCATAACTTTCAAACCTTTTGTATAGGCTGAAAGAGTTTCTGTTTATAAAAGTTACCCTTCAAAAAACAAACCGACGGCTTTAACTTTTTTATGGGCGGGTAATGTATTCCCACAGAGGCATTTTACATCACTAGTGCCTTAGGTATCATTGATGGCGTCGACGGCGACGTAGGTTACGTAGACAAAAACGTATCGGTCTATATCTTATGAACTGTATAGGATGCAGTCTTGATATTTCACACATAGACAGGCCCCAGCAAGACATTTCACTTGACACTATAAAATTTGACCTTGTGACCTTGACCTTGAAAAATTGACAGTTTCTTTAAAAAAGGTGCGTCTATGCGAGCTACGTTGTCCCAGAACAGCCCTTATTATGTTAGATAGAAAATTATTTTTTTCGGACTTTAATTTCACAATAAACCAGCTTTCAAAATCAATTCAAACAAAAGTGATTGAAAAAGATCACAAGTTACACGAGCCGAAAAACTGTTTTGGCCCCCTTTCGTATTGACACGGTCATATAAGAAAGAAAACTTAGAAATAGTTTTATGAATGAGTGCAGAAACTTGTGGGATAAATATTTGCCAAATTATAGATCTAAATCTTTGACAATAAAGAAGTTATGCAATTTTAAAAAGTGATGCGTTAGCTCTTTTGCTGAGTATATAAAGTTCATTTTAAGGCCCACGGCTGTCCATCAAACTTTTTTGGTGATGTCTACTTATCCTTTTTACGAATCCATTTGATTTAAACCTCTTTCATTTACATCAAACAGAATTACACAACGCACCGTACTATGTTGTTAGAAAGTCTTGTATAGATCACGATAATTGACCTGGCAGAGCAGTCCTAGCCAATAGGCTGGGATGCTCTGCCGGGTCATTTATCGCGAGCTATAACTACGGCTTGAGTTATTTGCCTTGTAATTATTTTTTCTGAATTTCACTTTTAGATACGGCGGTGAATCACGTGACATAACATCGCAGAGAACCTTGAATACATTTTTGAACATGTAGTCCGATTTGAAAGAAGACTGAAACAGAAAACGCAGAAAAGGTCGGGTATTTGTTTGTTACAAAATACTTTTTAGAAATTAGCTGATAAAAAGTTATTTGCGACCAACTAAAATTTCATTTGGTCGTCATTTTTGTTTTAATAAATCAAACATAAAATTCCGAAACGCTTTTAGGTACACGACGCCCCTGATAGTATGAGGAAAAAGCTGAATAAAATGCTGAAAACCAATTGTTTTCATACAAGTTTTCTAATTTTGGTTCCATTTCTGTTTTGTCTAAAACTGCTTAGAATTTTGACGAGCCTAAATTGCGTTTTGTGACAGACTAAAGGGCTAAATGTGGTAATCTCCCTTTATGTAAATGAAATACCGACCTTACAAAAGGTATATAACATGTGGATATAAATCAAAACGGTTATATTTGTTGTTACTCTGGTTTCACTACAGTCACGAATAAATCTTTCGCCTTTTACTAAAGATTTCCGTGCAGTGGAACAGTCAATGAGTCTATTGACTTATTTCTGAAGTCCTTCTATGGAAGGACAAAATAACAAGATCATCCATAAAATGTTAAGTTGGTTTGTAAAGAACTTTTGTGAAACATACGTATTCACACGGCTGATAATCAAGTGACACGACAATGCAGAGAACACTCAATAATAGCAATGAAATTTGTGTTAAAAAAGACTTGATTTGCCGTTATGTTTTGATAAAGCGTCGGTGTTGTTAGAAAGTCTTGTAACTAAGGCTTGAATCAATGTAGTAACGTATGTCTTTCTTCGGAAGGACAAAATAACAAGATTATAATAAATGTTAATTTGCCTTGTATTGATTTTTCCTGAAAATCAATTTTAGATACGGTGGAGAATCGCGTGACATAACATTGCAGAGAACCTTGAATAAATCTTTGAATATGTAGCCCGATTTGAGAGAAGATTGAAACAGAGAACGCAGAAATGGTCTGGTATTTGTTTGTTACAAAATACATTTTAGAAAGCAGCTGATAAAAAGATATTTGCGAGCAACTAAAGTTTCATTTGGTCGTCAATTTTTGTTTTTTTATAAATGAAACATAAAATTCCAAAAGGCTTTGTGGCACATAAAGCCCCTTGATAGTATGAGAAAACCCCGAAATGAAATACTGACAATCAATGTTTTCCGTACAAGTTTTCTAATTTTGTTTCCATTTTTGTTTGTCTGAAACTAGTTAGAATTTTGATGAGCCTGAGTTGCGTTTTGTGGCAGACTAAAGGGCTAAATGTGGTAACCTCCCTTTATGTAAATGAAATACCGACCTTCCAAAAAGGTGTATAACATGTGGATATAAATCATAATGATTAAGTTTGTTGTTACTCTGGTTTCACTACAGTCACGAATAAATCTCTCGCCTTTTACTAAAGATTTCCGTGCAGTGGAACAGTCAATGAGTCTAATGACTTATTTCTGAAGTTCTTCTATGGAAGGACAAAATAACCCACAAGATTATCCATAAAGTATTAAGTTGGTTTGTAAGGAACTTTTGTGAAACACACTTATTAACACGGCAGAGGATCACGTTACACACCATTACAGAAAAACCTTCAATAATTCTTTAAATATGTAGCCGATTTGAAAACGGATTTATACAGAGAGAGTGGAAAAAAGTAAAGGATGTGTGTGTTCCAAAAGGCCGATTACAAATCAACTGATATAAATTTATTTGCGACCAAATAAAATTTCAGTTGGTCGTCAATTATTTTTAAAGATCAGGCATAGAATTCCAAAACGTTTTGTGGATAAAGATGTCACGTCTTAATGAACATGTCAGATGTCACTAGCTACCTTTGCTAGCGTATTGATCAAGTGTAAAATTTTACGTTGATGTTGAACAGGCGTTGCAGTGAAATAAGCCGTCTGAAATCCTGTCTAAAATACAATAGGGTCTAATTTTATGAAGTAAACATTGACGTAATTTCGGACAATCAATAGTATTTCGTCGGTGTTATTCTTAAACCTCGCAACTAAAGCATGATTGAAGCTGTAATTACGAAATTTTATAACAGCACCGACGGTGTAACAAAAAAAAACAAAAAAAAAAAAAAAAACAAAAACAAACAAAAAAAAAAAAAAAAAAAAAAAAGAAAAAAACAACAACAACAATAACAAAAAAAAAAAAAAAAAAAAATAAAACCGGTAAACCCAGTCTGCGTTTGGTAGAAAATTCATTGCTATTGGATTGAATGTAGTTTTACTGTTCAAAACGACCCACTCAGCAGCTAAAGTCATGTGAAAACGGGGCCTTGGTTTAAAGTCGCATCCAAAAGATTGGAATTGTATTGGAGGTTGCTCGAATCTGCGACCCTGTATTAAAAGTCCAGCGCTACCACGGTACCTAAACCTCCCCTGCTTCAAATACAAGGATACATTATTATGCATCAGTCCGATTGAACAAAGACCGCAACTACTAGACACGAACGTTACATGACGTCTCGAGAGCCTAAGGAAAAAGTAAAGCAAAAAGCTGACAATCAAAGTTTTCCATAATGTCCTAATTTGGGTTCTTTTTTGTTTGTCTGAAACTGCTTAGAATTTTGACGAGTCTAAATTGCGTTTTGTGACAGACTAAATGGCTAAATGTTGTAGCCTCCCTTTATGTACATGATATCCCAACCTTCCAAAAAGGTGCGTAACATGTGTATATAAATCATAGCAGTTGTGTCTGTTTTTACTCTGGTTTCACTACAGTCACGAAAAAATCTTTCGCCTTTTACTAAAGATTTCCGTGCAGTGGAACAATCAATGAGTCTAATGACTTATTTCTGAAGTCCTTCTATGGAAGGACGAAATTACCATAACACATTGTCGTTTAAGCTCGATAATGTTGTGACTACAGCATATTCAAGCATAGTTACGATCTTTTCGTACTACTATATCGATGGATGAACGAACACGTATTTTAATCGTGTTTGTGTGTTTAGTGCATTTATATGTTTGTATGATTTCTGTTTTGGGTTTTCAATTGCTATGGTCATTGCGACGGCTGTGGCATCTAAACGTGGATTTATGGTATTTCTCTTTCCAGTACTAACACAATATCCAATCCCAGCCTCCAGCTGCTCTATCACTTAGATGAGTCATATAATCATTATTATGTTGGGTGAGGGACAAATGACAGAAAATATATTTGCCGATGTGGAGTTCAAACCCTCTATCCATGCCTGTTTGGTCAATTTAATATTTTTTACGCAAAGATAAGAACAATGTATGACAAATCCAGCGTCTCGCTTTGCCTAAGAACCAACGAATTTTTTTGTGTGTAAATTTGAAAAAAAAGAAAGAAAGAAAAACAACACACACACACACACACAAAATGCAATCTAATTTGCTCGGATTGGCATGAGACACATTTATCGTCCAACCAAATACCTTGTTTAACAATTAATCCTTTCTCGAACATGACCTGGTTTGACGTCCATAATTGAAAGAACTTGGGAAAACATTGAGACAAAAGAAGAAAATGCTGATAAGCAGCATTTTCTCCTTTTGTCTCAATATTTTCTGGTCTATTTCAGACAAAAATCCTACCTGTATCAATATCCATATTGGTATGAAACTGTAACGTGTCTTCGGTCGGTAGAGTAATATTATATGAAAATCAATATCTAATATGATCAACAATTTTATAAAATGTGATTAAATGGACTGATTGATCATAGCCCAAAATAATCAACACAAATCTGATTAGCTTCGTAAAAATCAAGTACATATGATCTACTACTATTTAACAAATACAATGATCGGCCTATAGACGAACTAATCCTGAGCAAGCTAGCTCAGCTGCGTTCAGTTGATGATGACCGAGCCTATCTATGATCCATCTATTTGACCATCTCCGTGTCTCATCCGAGATAGCTCGTCATCAGCTCAACCCTATTTCTCATCTTCAATTGCGATATAATTCTTCTAGCTTTATTGTATGGTATATGCTGCTCGTTATTTTGTCACTGTTCAGATAATTAAGAGAAGTTACTAAGATGGATATAATTATCCACTGTTCGCTTCTCTGTTATCTCTACTAAGATGACAAAATATTATACAACAATACCAACTTTATATACTATATTATTCACTATCGCAAGTGACCTGTTCTCTTCGCGGCTAGAAACAGACTGACTGCAACAGAGAAATTTTCTCCTTTTTATACTAATCGGATTGAGTCCGGCTTCACTCATGGTTCCCGGCTTTTAACAGGCGCAAAATACCCGATCTTTGAACGCTTTATAGTAGGAAACCAAGCGCTTGTTTGATTACCATTATAAACGGGGAATATTTACATAATATTTACTGACATATTAAATGGGCTATATGGCATTCTTTCGGAAGCTTTTACCAATCAAATGATACTGATTGTAAGGTACAAACACTCCTTTTCTGCTTGCTTACGTACCTAATTACCGAGCAAACGTTGATTGATTTCTGCTGTATTTGTAGACAGGATTTGATAGACTGGATACTTAACCCTAGAGTCGCCACATTACCCACGCCTCCGGGTACATGCGACCCGCATGATAACAAAATAAAAAAATGAAATAAACAACTCAACACAATATATATTACATTGTAACTTTACCAAAGACAAACTGACATATTAATAAAAGTCGATCTTATCTAGATCATCATTAAAAAAACGTCAAAAGCAAAGCAGTATCATTTACTGTGACTCATCAGTTGGGGTATATTTGAGTTCCAGTTTTACTTGTCCTTCCCCAACAAAACTAAACTTGATGTTCGAAACATCCACAATTCCTCTTGGAAGCATCTGGCCGAGATCAATGTCCACCTTGGCCACCTTATCCTGTCTTGCCTTGATCTTGTTTTCATAAACAGTTTCCCCATCCTCCTCCAGAATCGTTACTTGTTCTGCAAGCTTGTCATCCTTTCTAATACTGGACGTGACCCTGAATGTGTTTGGCCTAGCAAGTTCAACTTGTTCATCAGCAACGACCACTGGTTCTATCCTTGGCTTTTTCGGCGCGATTGGTGGAAGGGGATCTGTGAACTTTCTTATCATGCGCCCTAGAAGAATGTCCGATGGAACGACGTTTACAGAACTACTAGTATCCTCAGACGTAACCCTTTCTTCTGTTCTCGTTGGCTCTGCTCCTTCGTCATCGGAAGATACTGCCAGGTCAGCCTCAACAGACACGTCCGGGTCTATTTCCCAATCAAGTTCCTCTTCGACGTCATCATCAGGTCTAGTGACAGTGCATACTGGCGCTTTAGCCCCTAAAGCATGTATTGTCTGTTGGTGCTTCAGTAGATAAGCCCTCTTCTTGAATGTCTGGCCACAGCTTTCACACGCCAGTCGTTGCCTCGAACAAGACAGAACGTGGCTCTCAAATGTCTCTTCCTTCGGTATGAGGTCTTTACATATCGGGCAAATCTGCGCCGGTGCTTTTCTTTCTGTGGTCTTTGTCTTTACCATCTTTGATCTGAAAAGACATGTCATAATCTTTTGACCATACAGGTTTTTTACGCATTCTCTTTCCGTCATTCTGAACTTCTTTCTCAGAATTTTCATCATTATTTATATTATCATCATCTATCTTATCATCGTCCCTTTCTTCTAAAATTTCAATATCAATTTCGTTTTCATCTAACTCATCTTCTCCCATCAATAACTGTTGCTGACAAGATCTGATCCTATCACAATGTATTACTTGTTCAGAACCATTCCTACCACAGTTAACTTTATAAAGAAGATCTGAGATTCTTTCTATTATATAAAATGGGCCTTTCCAAAACTGTGTTAGCTTTGATGAATTTCCTATCTGTTTGACGGGGAAAAACACAAGCACTTGATCTCCTACCCGAAATTTTTCGAACGAGGTACGAGTGTCATGAATCAATTTTTGTCTTTGCATCGCTCTCTGAGTATTTTCCCTAACGAGCGAGTGTGCGGTTTCAATTCTTTCTTGTAACTCCCAGACCCATTGATTGTTAGGTACTGGTTTCGCAAATGACGGTATTTCAAACATTAAGTCTAACGGTGTTGAAACCTCGCGACCAAGCATTAGTTTGTTTGGACTCATTCCTGTTGTTTCGTGATCGGTACTGCGATAGGCCATCATTACGTATGGTAACTGCTCGTCCCTGTCTTTATGATTTTTATCAACATAGGCACTGAGCATTGTTACCAACGTTCGATTGAACCTCTCGACCATACCATCACTCTGAGGATGATAAGGGGTCGTCCTCGTTTTATCTATATCCAACAGTTTGCACATTTCTTTGAAGAGATTACTTTCAAACTGTCGACCTTGATCGGAATGGACCTTTCGTGGTACACCGAATCTTGTAAATACCTCATTTACGAGAAGCTTAGCACACGTACATGCCTCCATGTTCGGCATTGGTAGTGCCTCTGTCCACTTGGTAAAATAATCTGATATTACCAAGATATATTTGTTACCATTATCTGTTTTAGGTAATTCACCTAGAATATCTATAGCAATCCTCTCCATTGGATACCCACTCCGAACAATTTTCATTGGAGCTCTTTTCGTAGGATTTGGTTCTTTCCTTTTCATGCAGGTTTCACAGCCCGATATATAAGTATGAACATCGGATTTCAACCCTGGCCAATAAAAGCTCTGTCTAACCTTGCTTATCGTTTTCCGAATCCCAAGGTGACCAGCAGTTCTTGAATCATGGCAAATCTGAAGAACATTCCTTCTACCATTCCTTGGTACTATCGCCTGATATGTTGTTGTCCCATCCGAGAAGTTATCCATCCGCCTTACTAAGACACCCTGCTCGATCTCAAGCCTTTGAAATTGATTCCAGAGTGCTTTTAAGGCAAAGACACGGTCGGCTATAGTGCTGAACCGTGGTCTTACACCGTTTTCGATCCATGATCGAACTTCTTTTAATTCATCGTCATTGGTTTGTAGGTTCTTTATATTAAGCGAGTCTGGGTCGCTGCGTTCATCGGTCTGTTGATCAATATGTGAACACCGTATTGTGTTTACATTATCTTTATTCTGTCCTAACTTCTCAGAGAGTATCTCACAATGCTTACATGGTATGCGACTTAAACCATCTGCGTTCCCATGAAGTCTTCCCGGTCTATGCTCAACTTCCATCGGGTATGTTGAAAGAACTTCTAGCCATCGAGCAACCTGGCCTTCTGGATTTTTAAAATTCAGAAGCCATCTAAGAGAACTGTGATCAGTTCTCGCGGTAAATTTTCGTCCATACAAATAATGGCGAAAGTATCTGACAAAGTAGACGAGAGCAAGTAATTCTTTTCTGGTGACACAGTATTTCCTCTCGGATTTCGTCAATGTTCGACTTGCATATGCTACCACCTTCTCGACTTTTCCAATCCTTTGAGACAATACTGCCCCTATAGCATTATCACTGGCATCAGTGTCGAGGATAAAATCCATAGAAAAGTCTGGATGAGCTAAGACGGGTGTTGTCATCAATAGTTTCTTTAGACAGTCAAATGCTTGTTGACATTGATCGGTCCAGTCGAAACTTTTGTCTTTCTCTGTAAGCCTTGTCAATGGTTTTGCTACATTTGAATAATCGGGTATAAACCGCCGATAGTAGCTACAGAATCCAAGAAAAGATCGAACATCTTTCACAGTTGTTGGCTCAGGCCATGTCTTTATACATTCTATCTTTCTAGGATCTGTGCTTACCCCAAACTCATTGACAACGTGACCAAGAAATTCTACTTCTTTTTAAAAAGTTGACATTTTCGTGGTTTCAGCTTTAGCCCAGCTGTTGATAACCTTGCTAGGACTTGGTCAAGATTAGCTATCATTTCATCAAAAGTCTTCCCAAAGACAATAATATCGTCCAAATAAATGAGGCATATTTGCCAATGTAGCCCTGATAGAACAGTCTCCATCAATCTTTCAAACGTGGCTGGAGCATTGCAAAGACCGAAAGGCATGACGTTAAACTCGAACAAGCCTCGTCTAGTTACAAATGCTGTCTTAGATTTATCATCTGCGTCGACCTCCACTTGCCAATATCCAGAACTTAAATCCAGACAGGAAAACCATTTTGACCCTGCAAGCTGATCAAGCGATTCATCTATCCTGGGCAAGGGATAGGCATCTTTTATTGTCAAATCATTGAGACGTCTGTAGTCTACACAAAAACGCCTAGTCCCGTCTTTCTTCTTGACCAGGACTATACCACTTGCCCATGGACTAGTAGATGGCTGTATGATACCGTTGTCTAGCATATCATCTACTTGCCTATCAACTTCTTCTTGCAAGTTTATCGGAACTCGGCGCATGGGCTGTTTAATAGCCCGTGAATCACCAGTTGGGATTTTGTGCTTTATAATACCTGTTCTTCCTAGGTCATTATCTGTCTTTGAAAAGGTATCACTGTATTTCAACAAAAGCTTAGCTATTTGTTTCTTTTGGTAAGATGACATTCCATCTGTCGATCTTTCATAAAGATCGGCAAGATGACCAGGTATTTGTCTAATTTGTTCTTCAGATGAGCTATCAATAGATTTGATCACCTGAACTGGACTAAATATGGCTATATTTGTGCCTGGGTATATTGTCGTAGTTTCATTTGAGAAATTTGCATATCTTATCGGGACAGATTCTCCCGCTTGAACAAGTGTTCGAGCTACCATACCCCTGTTTGATTTCAAGAAACCTTCTGATGTTTCTAGAATACCAGTTTCACCCTTTTCTCCTTCCCAACCCAATACTTTTCCTTTCAAGATCATTTCTGACCTTGCTGGAACAGGAACCTGTTCGGCCACTACTACCCTAAAACAGCCTATTTTTCCCGCTCTTTCAAGGGGACACGTCTTTCCTTTGATCTTTAGGACCATTGATTCCATATCTATCTGCACCGATTGTTCGGTCAGGAAATCAAGACCTAAGATCACATCAACATCCATTTGGGCTACCACTACCTCCATTGTACAAGTAGTTCCGTGGATTTCAAATGTTAACGTTGTTCTCCCTTGTGTATTAAGAGCGTTCCCGCTCGCAGATACAATTTCTCTATCAAAATATTGAAGTTGGGTTGAACCTTTAATCTGATTCCATACTTTGCTTGAGATCAGAGTAAGAGTAGCTCCAGTATCAACAAGGCATGTCAAACTTAATCCCTGAACCTTTGCCTTTATGAATAACCCGGCATGTTGACTACAATTCACATTTACTGTAGCCTTGTCATTAGTCTCTCTACTATCTGGGGTTCTTCTGTATCTAGAATCACCAGTATTGCCTAACTGTGGACAATTTCTCCTTAGGTGTTTTTCAGAATTACAAATGTAACATCTGCGTCGTGGTCTGTTGTTCTGATTTGATCGAGGTATCTGATTTCGATCAACGTTATTCAACAACTTATTCATAGTTTCAGCCATGTCATTGACAGACTTTTGGAGTGTTGAAAATGCTTCTTTCCAGTCTGATACTGGATACTTAACCCTAGAGTCGCCACAAAACCTTTAATTTACTACAGTAATGACCGAGTGTTCCGAAAAACTGGAGCATCCCCCCTTAAGAAAGTTTAAATGATGTTAGTCTTGGATAGTTACTTTCATTAACAATTTGTGATATCTAGACACGACTTACTGCCAGAACTCTTCAGCTGCGGTCATTCTCGATGTGTTGTTCGCTGCCACCATAGTGAAGTTGGTCGAGTTTTTCAAGCTGGTTAAACTTGAAATTGTCTCTAAAACCGTTGAGTTTCCTGCATTATCATGTTCCATTTGATCTATAAATGGGTTGGTAAGACATGAGTTGGTGTTCCAAGTGTTGTTACAATGTGTCCAGGGTAGTGGGTTTGTGAAGGAGTTGACAAAGAAATAAAGAAGCCATCCCCGGAACACGGTGGACACCATGACGTAAAGTGTAACGGTGGTGAATATGGCCATTCCGATACCTTAAAATAGACATGAATATGGAACGATTTTATCCAGTTCAAAGTGAAGTTATTTCCGACAAACAATAGTATTTCCGTAGGTGTTGTTATAAAATCTCGTAACTACGGCTTGATTCAAGTCGTAGTGACGAGATTTTATAACAAACACAGACGGTTTATCAATACATAACTGTCAACCTAGTCTATTTATAACACAAAATTCAATGCTATTGTACAAAGCTAGCAATATCGCTGGCTACGTTCGGAAAAAAACAACAAAAAAACACACAAAAAAAAAAAAAAAAAAAAAAAAAAAAAAAAAAAAAAAAAAAAAAAAAAACAGGAAAAACGTAACTATTTAGATAGACGAAGTTTTTGAAAAAAACATGATTGCGTTACTATTCAAACTGTTTTATTGTAGGCCTACTTTGAACTCAAACAACGTAAAGACCTAGTGACAACATCAATAGAAAACGGTTTAATCCTGTTAATCGTGACGTAAATTCGGACAAACAAATAGTATTTCGTTGGTGTTGTTATAAAGTCTCGTAACTACGGCTTGATTCAAGCCGTAGTTACGAGATTTTATGACAACACGGTTTATCAAAACATAACGGTAAACCCAGTCTATTTTAGTACAACATCATTTGCCATTCAAGGTCTATACGTTTCTGGTGACTTTGAAAACCACAACTAAACAACAACAACAGCAACAACAACAACAACAACAACAACAACAACAAAACAACAACAACAACAACAACAACAACAACAACAAAAAGCAGCAGCAACAAAAAGCACCACCACCTCCCCTATTTACATGTAAGTGATGCTAATAATTACAAACCTCGGAATATTGGCGAAATGTCCCATACTTTGTAAGGTCCTTTTCCAGCAAAGTTTGACAAATTGTACTCTAGAAAAAACAGCGGGATTCCACAAATACATGTTGTTAGGATGAATGGTATGAGAAATGCCCCTGTAAATAAATGACAGATTAAAAGATTTTTGTGGCATTTTTTTCAGATGCAACGTTGATTTCCAATATTCGCAAATTGCGACAATATCAGGCTATCACTACACAAGTCATAATATGGCTTCCACATCTGACATGATTCAACAGGTTCCACATTCACTACTATACGCGGCTTTTTACATTAAGGCATTGTACCCAGCAACTTTGCCGTCATCGGTGACAACAGAAATTTGCAAGGTTATCTCGTCTATTTTTGTTGTTAATAATGACTGTTAATAATAACTGAAAAGGTTAATTAACCTCATTCACGTGCCTCGCTAATGACTCCCCCCATAAAGAAAACAATAAAAACGATATGCGACCGATCTTTGAATACAGAATCATTGAAAATTGTCAAGATGAAGGCAGGTAAAATATGGTTTGTTCGTTCTAAAAAGGCGTAAATACATAATTATTTAATTGGGGTTACGTCATTTACAAACAGAACCGATGGTATGAAACATTGCGGTCCAAACTACATGTATTTGACTACAATATACGTAAAGGTTAAAGTCAACAACTCCCCAGTTTGGACTTTCAGAATAAATTGGTGTGGACCAATCTTACGAAAATTATTGTACTATAGACCCCTTTCAATTATGGTTTTAGTCCGTACCTATGTGCCGCTTCCGGTGACACACAATGGGTTTTTGGGAGATTAACATGGTATACACACAGACACGGTTCCAATTTGTTACTAAAAATATAGATAAAATGCGATATTGTGACCATTATCGGGCTCGCATTATTTTTGTTAACAGAATGGACGGCTGGAAACGCAATAGACCGTAGCATAGGTAATTATTGCACAATCTTTATAAAGTTTCAATTTGTCGTATCACGGCCACCAATCCCTCTCATTCATTGCAAAATGCTATGAGCGAAATCTCAGAAGAGGGACTTCCGGCTATGAAGAAACGGGACCCATTTTGTCAATGTAAACACACGTTGTTACTTTAAATCGGTGATTTTGCCAATTCTTGGCTGATTCTCAAAAATCGGGGAATGCTATTCGATGGTGAGTATATTTAAACTTCTTTTGGAGTATGTCTCCTCGGCATGGTCTCACCGTGTTTGCTTCAAACTGCTTTGTCATGCAATCACAGTGCTGTGTTTTGAAGACATGTCAAAATTGATCGAAAAATTATGGTTTAAAAACTACTATAATTCCCTTCTATACATGTCCCATAAGCTTCGAATGCTTTATCTTCTACATATATCCATTAAAATCCAATGACTGATTTTCTGATAGAGAGAAAAAGCTAAAAAAGTAATACGCTTTGAAGAAGAGAGATCAGCTATGAATAAAGGGGACTAGATATGAAGAAGATATAATACGCTATAAATAAGAGCTCGGATATTCAAAGCGTCGGGTTTTGACTTAATTTTGCCTTTTCGCTATAATTTTCGCTCAGAAAGTGATACGAATTTATTGTCAATACTATTTCACATTTGGGATTGTAAGATCAATCTAATTTCCAAATTAGCCTACTTCAAGACTTTCCAGTACACAATGTGGTTATATTTGGAATGATGATATAATAATGTAAATGACATAGGCCTGCACATGCGGACGCCAATGTCATTGTAAACTATTTAGGCAAAACTTGGCAAACCGTATAAGAACCCTTACATTTTAATATTTTTAAGCCTACGCAAGATACATTGCATGTATTTTGAATGAAAACAGGTCTTATTTACATGTTTTAGCGGCCAGTCGAGCTTTTGTCATTGCGTTGTGTCCGTCATGCGTCCGTCGGTTATTTTTTTATTGTAAGCACTCTAGAGGCCACATTTTTGTCCGATCAATCTGAAAATTGGTCAGAATCAGGTTATTTCCTCTAAGACCCCCCCAGCCACACACACACAAACACACACACGACAGCCTCCGAATGTCGTCCTTAGGGATAAAAGTCGAAATTTTTAAACGGGGAACGGTTGACCGTAAATCCAAAAAAATTACCATCTTACCGGCTGTTAACAAATTCATTCAATTTTATCATTTTTGTTCCACTTAAAACTTCGAAATATTACTGTATATTGAATGCACGTGCGTTTTATATCTGTATATTGATTGAATGCACGTGCGACGTCATTGTTTTCTCCGCATGTTTTTGGAGCCTCGTTTTGATTATGTCGATTTGTTACTATTTTAGTAACAATTCTCATGTATGTTCTAAAAATGCATTTCCACGTGATGATAAGTCAGGCCCGTAGTAACAAGTGGGGGCATGGAGGGGCTAAGACCCCCACCCCCAAAAAGGTCTGCCCAAAATGCTGAATTGTCATTATTTTGCACTGAAAGTTTTTTGGGAAATCCAATTCAGTTCCTCCAAAATTCCGACAATAGCCAGAACAGGGGCTTTAGCCCCCCTCCCCCCATTAAAATGTTTCCAGTCCTACGCGCCTGTAAGTTACCGGTCGGCATTAAATACATCTTTAAGCTGCATAACAATAAATATCGTTCTATCGTCTAGAATTTGATTTTTCCAATGGAAATTTGTAAAAAATATTGGAATTTCTATCTCCAATTCTTCCTAAACGCATAACCATTCATGAGTGCCAAGAGAGAATTATGAAGTCCGCGCTTCTTCATAGCTTGCTCCCTCTTATTCATAGCTACTCTCACTTCTTCATAGCTTACTGCTCTTCATCATTGCGTACTTGTTTTTCTCATAAATAAACAAAGGTTTTCAAAATTGTACGTGCGGAATACTAAAAGAGACCATAAAATAGTAAACTGAACATGTCTCATTCGAAAAATGCATATGATAGCGACGTAGGAGTCGTTTATGTGTCGTTTATGTGTCGTTTGGTTTGTAAACTTGAGTGTGTGCACTCACTTCGAAAGTAATTGTAAGTTTACTCTGTAAGCTAGAACAAAGGGCTTTGGTAATATAACACATCATTCATTACCCCATCGAATAGCATTCCGCGATTTTTGAGATTCAGCCCATAACTAGCAAAAAACCGATTTAAAGTAACAACGTGTGTTAACTTACTCAATATGGGTCCCGTTTCTTCATAGCCGGAAGTCCCTCTTCTGAGATTTCGCTCATAGCATTTTGCAATGAATGAGAGGGATTGGTGGCCATGCGTATGTCAGAACTGGTAGAAATATCGACTGATTGTAGTGACAAGTAGCGTTAATCTGAAGAACCGAGTTCGAATTCTCAGTGTACCGATATTTTTTCCTTTTTATGAGAAACGTTTATTTTCATAGATCGTGCACAGGACACATGCTCAATTCGATTTTATTTGTAAAAAACATTTGGAATATCTATTAGCAATTGTAAAAGTCCTTGCCTGTGTGGATCTGGCGGAATGTCATTGAATGACTAAAAGTGATTAATGATGAAAAAATGTGCTTTACGTTACTTAAAGAGATAATGACAAATTAAAAAGAAAAAAAGCATTATTAAGCTAAAATAATGATAAAATATGATAATTAGTTAAAGTAATGAGACAAGCAATGAACGCTGGCGCTATAAATGCATATAAAAACTATACATTCTAAAGTAACCATTAAAAAATTTAGGGTTTCACCAGGGTTCGAACCACTGTCTGCGTAATGTGACGACGGACTATGAATTGGAGGCCACTGTTGTGACCTTAATAGACCATCGCGGACTTACGTATGCTACGACGACAAAACAAATTAATTCCTTAAAACATAGTGATAATTGATGATAACCAGTCTGCGCCTCCTACAGGTAAATATTGGTTTTTCCAAAAAATGTTTACAATAGCGCGTTGGAGTTATAGCGACACATCAGCCGGTTTCCTTATGCCAGATCGAAGCTCTGACCCAATTCCGAGCAAAGCATCCCCCGTGCAATGGCAACGAACGGTGATTGGCAATAGTTGTCATCAAAGGACGACTTCGGGTGGGTGTTGTATAAATTATCATAAACTAATGAATTAACTCATATGGAAAGATTGTTATCGATGAAATACTTTCCTTGCAGCTGAGTCGACATATACTAGTGGAAAGAAGAAACGCAACAACTATTTTTTTCTCTTAATTCTTCAATGTTATTGAGTCAAAGTTGTTACTGAGGATTATGTACAGGGAACTGTATCTTGATATTGATCTTTGTGTTTACGTTAGAACCTGTCTTACATGTGAGATAACGTCAAAATAGACGTTTACACATTTTCACGTGCAAACCTTTAATTACCCAAACTTTACATAAAATTCTTTTGGTTTGTGTAGATGCACGCCGACTCGTCAAAATGCAATGATTTTCGTTTGGATTTTACCCCTCATATCATTTTGCGACTTATTCAAAGACGTCGTCCGGTAGCAATTTGTGATGTTTACGAATGGGACATCTCAACCTGCAAATGCTGCTGACTTTGGTGTACATTGGTTGACAAAATGTTGCTTGAGATAACGTCTTAGAACAAACGGAACAACTGACGGTCGCCCGAAAAACGGTCGTCAACGTGTAACGTCACGACGTCAGGACCATAACGTTCACTTATTTTTTCTACGAAAACAAATTCTCTTATCGAGAAAAATTGTTTATGCTATTCATCGACATTACAACAATCGAATTTCAGCCAAGAGTCGTTAACGTCAAATTGGATTGCATGCGAGAACGCATTTAACGGTGACGCCCAAACACTCTCATTTAAACGCATATTTATGGCACGTAAAACACGTGACCTTGATGAAATTTTGACACTAGAAAGTCAAATGATAAAGTTTTACCATGCATTGAAAAAAGTACTCGAATTGGGGTAATTTTGAGAAAGACAAAAACACAACGTATGATCAAATTTATTTTTTGTTGCGTTTCATTTTTTCCTTTAGTATAATTATACAACGTACACGTAGTCAGGACTAGGTTAGTCGTTTCCGAAATCAATTATATCCCTAGATTTGACATCTCTGTATGGACATACTTGGGAAAAACTGAGACAGAATACAAAGATAATGAGACCCGTCAATATTTTCTTACTATGCACACGCCTACCTAAACCATATTTTTACCAACGCATGAGCCGGGTTTGGGTTTTGGGTCCGACATGGTCCCTTAATAGCCTGCGTATACACGCAGTGTGACCAAAACCACGATCAGACTGCACTTAGATACAACCTGGTCATGTCACGCAACTCAAATGCTATAAGGAACCCTTTTCCAGATCCTTGCCATTTACATAATAATAATACACCTTACCTCCGCCATTTCTGTAAACTAGGAAGGGAAATCTCCAGAAATCCGAGTTTCCAGCCGAAAATCCTACTAAAGTAACATAAGTAGGCCTACTAAATGTATTAGAAAATCCTGAATTAGACGGTGCTTTATACCGATGCTCCGTCTTTTCTTCTTGGTCCGAACCCATCATACTATATAGAAATAAGACGCAAGTAAGCTACTCTAAACGCAAAGGACCACCGAACTAAGAAAAATCCATGAAAAAAAAAACTTAATGAGTTACTCCAAACAACAAATATCACAATGTTAGACGAAGTGTTCAATCCGAAAAATAAGTCTATTAAATTGTTTTCAATTTCAAATGGTTCAGAAAATTTTATAGATTATGATACAGTCAGAAAAAAAATATCCTACAAAACGTAAAATGCACACAATAGCTGAAGCGTTGTTTTCAATAAAACGCTTTTTACGCGTAACAAATTCGATATAAAGAGCTAGTTTCGACTTTCAAATATACTCAAAGCCACAAACAACGCTACGCTGATGATTTTGGTAAGTTGTTCATACGCATTTCAAACACATTACTTCAATGACAGACGCAGCACGCGAGTCATGACTTTCTATGATGAGAATATACATCTGTACGATGTACAGTAAAGGACGCAAAGGAATTAGCATCTTCGCAAGCCAAGGGCTCTACCGACACTTTGTTCCTTACGAATGTAAGGAAGAAAATGGAGGTAGAACCCTTGGCTTGCGAAGTATTCGTAAGGAACAAAGTGGAGATGGACCCTTGACTTGCGAAGATGACGACTTAGAGGCAGTATAACACTCTTAAAATAACAAAGACATGCAGTTAAAAGGTTATAGACAATTTTCTGTAAAGCGTTTTATGTTGTTCAGAATATAAATCCATAAAATTAAAGCAACAAACCGTTGAATTTACTCGAGCGATTTATGACCGGTCCATATAAATTGATTTTTATATGATTCTGGATCTAGCGAAAGGTTCGTTATTGTGTTTGAGACCTCCATGGATCCAGATCAGTCGGCGTCTACTTTTCATCTGATCAAAATCCATGCAACAACTCACCATGTTTTCAATATATGTAAATGTGTTTTTATTTCTTACCTTCGTAAGCAGATATATACATACATGGTTGCTTAATTTGCAGACAAGACCTGGCCTTGGCGTCTTTAATAGAAAATGATTGGGAAGACATTGAGGCTAAAGAAGAAATTACTGACAATCAACAGTTTCTGCATTTGCCCCAAATTTTTATATGCTAAATTGAACACAAAATCTATCCTAATCACCCTCCATTTTTTCGTCTGCAGCAACTTTCAAATTAGTTGAGTCTAAGATTTTGCCGTTTGGGAAAAGGTTACAACGTCAAATAAATGAGAGGAATTCCTTAATATACATTAGTAAACATTTTTTGTCAATTGTCTACTATGTCTATTTCTATGATATGGTATTCTTTAACCAATTCTTTATAATATCAAATTAAATTTTCCCATAGATAACGATTGGGCCAAATTAGAGTCAACCAATTTTTACATAGCATGCGTCAACTTCAGATTCTTATCCCTTCGACATGTCATAAAAATAATGACACTTAGAAGTTTGTGAAACTTTTTTGTAAACATGATTTTTTCGTTGTCGCTCGAGTAAATTCAACGGTTTGTTGATTTATAGTTTATCAATTTAGTTTTAAAAGTCGAAATGAAGCTGTTTATGGTAAATTTATGATAGGAAAATCGTTTCAATGAAAATAACTTGTGTGCATTTTTTGTTTTTCTGTTTTGTTGGAAATTTGTTTCTTTCTTAATCGGATGTAAATTTAAAAAGAAAGATACTGGCCTTTTTGAGGGTTTCTCTTTAAAGAGACATTTTATTCCCATTTCATTTACTAAATTCCATTTAAATAGGAACTGCAGTTCAACACGATTAATTCTTATTTAAAGAAAATACATTCCTCATAAACGGTGCAATATTTAGACCTGTTGGACCTTATTGCTATTTACATGTCGTACTTGGACAAAGAAGAAAAAGATGGAGAATCGTTATAAAGCGCCGCCTAATTCAGGATTTTCTAGTACCATTAGCACCTACGTTACACTACTAGGATTTTCTGCTGGAAACTCGGATTTCTGGAGATTTCCCTTTATGGTATACAGAAACGGCGGGGGTAAGTTATATCATCATATGGTCGCTTTTCAACGAAAACCTCGCAACTGCAGCTTGTTTAAATCTGCAGTTACGAGGTTTTCTTTCAATAGAATCGATATAATTATATTATGTGTATATTCTGTATTCAAGTTAGGTAGGGTCTGGAAAAAGCCCCTATAGCACTAGAGATGACAGTGTTTTCAGATCACCCAGTATCCAAGTGCAGTCTGATTATGATCCATGTTGCTGGGAGATAGAACATGTTATAAAGAAGCTAAATATGTGACCCATCACGCTAAAAGGGACCTTATCGGATGTGTGAAAAATATCGACCCAAGTCAGTCTGCGCAGTCCGCGCAGCCAGACTAGGGCCGATACTTTTCACTTTTATGTAATTTTCTAAATCCGGAATATCTTCCCTATCTTACTATATCTTCATCTTTTGGAGTTAGGATAAGGTCCCTTTTAGCGCGATCAGTCACATATATAGAACAGATGAATCTTGATCTGACTATGAATATGCACAGTCTGATCAAGATTCAATTTTTTGTTGTTGTTCTCAAACGCCTTTAAAGACTCTTTCTCATACGAGAAAATATTGATAACTATGTCTTCTATTGTAGCTATCATTAGCTATCATTATTCATATGTAGAATATGCTAATCAGAAAATGGTGATAACTACTTTTGCTGGTATGATTTATATGAAAAATAATATTGCGATGAAATGTTGATAACTATGACTGCTATTATAATCTCCAAGCTTAATATGCTTACTAAATGCTTACTAAATGCATATACTATTTCTGCTATTATAAAATACTTGCACAATAGCCTTACGAGAAAATGTTGATAACTAGTGATGCTATTATAATTTACATACATGATCACCTCACTGAGAAAATGCTGATAACTGTTGTTGCTATTAGTATTTAATGACAAAAGAAAAAAAACTACTGTTACGAGAAAATGTTGGTAACTATAGAGTTGCTATTATAATTTACATACATGATTACCTCACTGAGAAAATGCTGATAACAGTTGTTGCTATTAGTATTTAATGACAAAAGAAAAAAAAAAAACTACTGTTACGAGAAAATGTTGGTAACTATAGAGTTGCTATTATAATTTACATACATGATTACCTCACTGAGAAAATGCTGATAACAGTTGTTGCTATTAATATTTCATGACAAAAGAAAAACTACTGTTACGAGAAAATGTTGGTAACTATAGTGTTGCTATTATAATTTACATTCATGATTACCTCACTGAGAAAATGCTGATAACTATTGTTGCTATTAATTTTTCATGACAAAAGAAAAACTACTATTACTAGAAATTGTTGATAACTAGTGTTGCTATTATAATTTACAAACATGTTTACCCCACTGACAAAATGCTGATAACTGTTGGTGTTATTAGTATTTCATGACAAAAGAAAAACTACTGTTACGAGAAAATGTTGATAACTATAGTATTGCTATCATAATTTACATATATGATTACCTCACTGAGAAAATGATGATAACTGTTGTTGCTATTAGTATTTTATGACTAGAGAAAAAACTGCTGTTTCGAGAAAATGTTGATAACTAGTGTTGCTATTATAATTTACATACATGATTACCTCACTGAGAAAATGCTGATAACTTTTGTTGCTATTGGTATTTCATTACTGAAGAAAAACTACAGTTACGAGAAAATATAGATAACTTGTGCTGCTATTATAATTCATATACATGTTCACCTCACTGAGAAAATGCTGATAACTGTTGTTGTTATTAGCATCTCATGACAAAAGAAAAACTACTGTTACGAGAAAATGTTGATAAATATAGTATTGCTATCATTATTTACAAATATGATTATCTCACTGAGAAAATGCTGATAACTGTTGTTGCTATTAGTATTTCATGACAAGAGAAAAAAACTGCTGTTACAAGAAAATGTTGATAACTAGTGTTGCTATTGTAATTTACATACATGTTTACCTCACTGAGAAAATGCTGATAACTGCTGTTGCTATTAGTAATTTCATGACAAAAGAAAAACTACTGTTACGAGAAAATTTTGATAACTATAGTGTTGCTATTATAATTTACATACATGATTACCTGAGAAAATGCTGATAACTTTTGTTGCTATTGGTATTTCAGGACAAAAGATAGACTACTGTTACGAGAATTGGTTGATAACTAGTGTTGCTATTATAATTTAAATACATGTTCACCTCACTGAGAAAATGCTGATATCTGTTGTTGCTATTAGCATTTCATGACAAAAGAAAAACTACTGTTACGAGAAAATGTTGATAACTATAGTATTGCTATCATAATTTGCATACATGATTACCTCACAGAGAAAATGCTGATAACTTTTGTTGCTATTAGTATTCTATGAAGAAAGAAAAACTACTTTTACGAGAAAATGTTGATAACTATAGTGTTGCTATTATAATTTACATACATGATAACCTCACTGAGAAAATGCTGATAACTTTTGTTGCTATTAGTATTTCATGACAAAAGATAAACTTCTGTTACGAGAAAATGTTGATAACTTAGTGTTGCTATTATAATTTACATACATGATTACCTCGCTGAGAAAATGCTGATAACTGTTGTTACTATCATTATTTCAAAACTACTGTTTGCAACGATTTGACGTTCTTAGTTGATCATAAAACGTACACAGCACATACTATTCATTTCGTGTACATATAATTTGTGTAGAGATGTCCTATGATTTCCTTGTATTTTCGTTTCGTACAAGGCAATCAATTAAGGGACTTGTATTATTTTGTCTTGTACTGTTTTCTATTTTGTTTAGTATTGTTTTCTTCTATTGTATTGTTTGCACTATCAACGTTCACTGTCGCACCACCTTTGTATTCATATGCCACATGGGTCTATGACCTTCTGGAAATATCTAATAAAACTTGAAAACTTGAAGCTTGAAACATATTCCGACTCTTAACTAATTTCTAAACGAGGATAGGAGAATTGCTATTGGCAGAGCATTGTCCTTTTCACAACTTTAGACCACAAAATAAATGTTGAAAAAAGAAAAAAGTGTGCATACACGCTAGCATTGAAAAAAATGTGAGAAAAGCATTAAATAATGCTTATCATCGGCATTTCTTTTTTCCTCTTAATGATTTCCAGCTTGTTTTGGGATCTTGTTCAGACCTCATTCACTTTGTATTATTCTGTCGACCTAGTTACAAACAAATATACAATATCAACAATGATCGTTCCATGTGAGTTAATTTTGTAGTAATGTATTAGAAAAAAACGTTCTAAAATGGGGATTTTTTAGTTGAATGAACCTTGTAAACGAAGTTTGCAAATAATGGAGACAGATAAACAGAATTTCTGTTGAATCGTTTGATAATACACTCACCCGAACCTCTTAACGGTCACTTTTATTTTTGTGAATAAATATTTCATATCAATTCACTTGGATTGTGCGTTTGCTTTTTGTAATAATCGAAGTCACCGGTTATCTTTTCGAACAAGTTAAAGTAGTGTCACGTCAAAAAAGAAGCACGTGGCGTCATTCTGGTTGAAATTGTTCAAATTGCACGTGTGTGTTTTGAATTACGTGATAAATATCAATTCTGTTTTGATAATTTATCCATATGGACAGCCCAGTCAGAAAAACATGACAAGAATTATTATTGAAACGCGAGAAATGGCCTTCGAAATGTTTGACGTTGAGACTCCTGTCAGAGAGATAAATTCAATAATTTCCTTTTCTAACAAAATCTTAAAACAATCATTCGAGATCTTTTGTTTCTGGGATAAACATATCGTTTTGATTGTTTGTCGTCGGATCGAATGTGATATTTGTTTTTTTTTTCAAATTAACAAATTTAGGATGTGTGCAGGCGTACCGGAAGTGTTCATAAAACATGACGACGGCCACACTTAAGGACTACTATTTATCAACAAGATGGACAGGTTTATTAAGCAATCGCTGGAAATAATTTCAAGCATATACAAACAATCGCTAGACGAAATTTGGGTAAACCTAGCCACCCAATCCACTACAAAGGGTTATGAGGTGCTTAAATGAATACGATCCTAGGCCGCATCGTCAACGAAATTTCCAAGCCTTAGCACTGTGACACATATTTTGAATCCTAAAGTGCACGAGACATTCCCTACGCTATCGGAGAACTGATCAGACAGACATTATGTTTTTGTTAAACAGGCGGATTCTAGCACTGATTTAGAAGGCCTGTCTCTTGAAATCCAGCAAACCTTGGATTCCCACGCTGTACCATACCCTACAGTATCTTCAAGAATGCATATAATTCACGAGAATAGGATTTTTGGCCATGACAAATGCACGATGAGATCACCTGGGAGATTAAGTTGTGATTTGTGACTTTTTATTTAAGGGGTAGTTCACTTCTAAACGTCATTATTTCATTAATTTCGAACACAGCTTTGTGAAATCTTGTCACATTTTGCAAAAATGAATATATTTTGCAAAGAAGCAAACCCACATGAGTTTTCCTTAGAGATGTCGATTTAAAGGTGAAAGAATGAGGTGGTCGTTTAGAAGTTCGGGTGAGTGTAGAATAAACAACAGCATAGAAAAACATGATCTGTCTCAGAGTTACAGATACATGTACACTGGTGGTGAACTCGGCCAAAGCGTGGGACGTTGTTTCGCGATCATTGTATTCCGTCGCTGTTGGTGTTTCTGGTGCCCTTGACAAAATTTTTCATGTTGTTAGAATATTCAGTCTTCCCAATTCTACCTAAAAAGGGCTGTTCTAGGAATTTGCGATAAAGCCGTAGTTACGAGATTTTATAACAACACCGACGGTTCGTCAATACATATCGGTAAACCCTGTCTATTTTAGAACAAATTCATTGTTATTAGAAAAACTATCCAATCGGATCTTTAAACTCACATTTAAAATATCTGTACCTTGTTGTGGCGAAAAACGTCCATCGCTTTGGCCGAGTTCACCACCAGTGAGATACAATGAACGAGTTTTCAAAATGCAACATTTTATTAATTGTTCACCAAACCCTATGTTGTTTGGTACTCCTTAGAATCGTTTCATCTAGACTATTCAAATGAGTAGGCTACCAACACAATGGTTTTGATTCGACATAACACGATTAGAGTGATACCCCCTATACTATTATCTGTTTCATAGATCTTTCTGCAGCTTTTTTACCAGAACTGGCCGTATCATACGGTGTGTAATAGGGTACGACTTTATCGGGTTAACCTCGACGTAACGTAATCTTGGACAAACAACAGTATTTCGTGGGTGGTGTTATAAAATCTCGAAACTGCGGTCGTGGAACCTTACGAGATTTTTTAACAACACCGACGGTTTATCAAAACATAATGTAAACCCATTCTATTCTTAACACAAAATTCATTGCAATTATGTCCCGTTGAAATAATGGATGTGGCTGTTACCTAGATGTGAGGGAAAATTTAAAATGGAATTCTGCTTACATTGTTTTCTGCGTTATAGTGCCCAATAATAATCCAGGACTACTTTATTTTCGTCGAAATAGTCAAATAGGTGAGCGACCCTTTCCCAAATATTGCAATGTTGGACTGATCCGAATTGGAAACAACAACAACATACGAATGATTTTTATAATTTGTTGAAAATATATCGGTGCATAAGGAAGAACTGCGTGTCATATCCTTCTTTTGTCTCAATATTTGCACAACTCGTTTCTAGCTGGGACGCCCAAACCAATGCCCGCTTTTAATTAACCAATTACCAGATGACAAAATTTTGGAATGTTCCAATTTGAAAGGTGTTGCAGACGACAATTTCAAGTTGATGATATTTTAAAAAATCTGTCCATTTTGTGTAGGAAAACACGGTGGAAAATGTAGAAATTGCTTGTCACAAGCAATTTCTTCATTTTCCACAATTTTTTCCCAAGCCTTTTCTTATGATGGAGTCAAAAGGTGTCACTATGCAGTAATGGATTAAAACAAATGTTCTTCCATTTTTGTGCGTATTGTAACAAGACGTCTGGTGTAGTAAGTAACTTACGTCTCGAGCCGATCGGATTGGCTTTTGTGTAGAACTTTTCAGTTCAAATTTACGGAAAGAAATCGTCTTGAAAATTCATCTTTAGTTACGGAAACTTTTGGGGGAAAAGCTGAAATGTAAGAATTCATTGTCTTAACCTTCGAGTACTTTCCCAAACAAGATTTGGGTTTGACGTCCTTAATTAGAATAGGCTTGTGAAAACATTGAAACAAAAGAAGAAACTGCGGATAACCAGCAGTTTCTCCTTTTGTCTCAATATTTTCTATGCCATATTTTACACAAATTCTATCTTTAATAACTTCCATTTCGTCATTTGTGGCAGTTTTTGAAGTGGATCACCCTAAAATTTTCCGTTTGTGAAAGGGTTAAGCGGAGCCCTGTTCATGTTTGGTCAATGTTTAATTTCTTTGCAGGAGCTTTTCTCATACCATTTATCCTAACAACGTGTATCTGTGGAGTGCCTTTATTCTTCCTCGAGTATAATCTGTCCAACTTTGCTGGAAAAGGACCGTACAAAGTTTGGGATATTTCGCCGATTTTCAGAGGTCTGTACATTCAAATATATATGTAACTAAAATTGTGATATAAGAGTAAATGTCTACAATAAATTTCACTTTTATTTTATCTGAAAGAGCAAATTTTCTTATGAACATTTAAGCCCAAATATTGAACCGTTTAAGAGAAATATGTGACCCGTCGCGCTAAAAGGGACCTTATGATAAGCGTGAAAAGTCTCGACCCTAGTTAGTCTGCGCAGTCCGCGCAGCCAGACTAGGGCCGACGCCTTTCACTTGTGCGCAGTTTTCTAAATCTGGAATGTTTTTCCTATCTTACCATTATGTTCATTTTTGGAAGCAAATTTTGCAAAATTTGCTTCTCTTTGCAGTCACCTGTCTCTGCACTTTACCATTCTCTGCATACCACACAACATCTTCCGGTCCTCCTCACTAAAAATAGTTCTATCAAAAGCAAAGATTTATGAGGTAACAGTCATCCGAATATTCAATATCTAAGTCTGAAGTTATGTGTAGATATTGAACTGTGTGACTGAAAATGAAACATTCAATTAATCATGTCTCTAAGAGAAGAAAAGACCGACTTAGCAATTTGCTTTATTATGGTTCAAATATCAGTCCAATGGCCTTCCTTGTAAATGGGTCAGCCAAGTTTACTGAACTATGAAATATATTCAAAGCTTACACAAACGATTAATATGCATGAAGTTGTGCTTAAAATAGATACAACTCCAGAATGGAATCAAAGTATTTAAGGTATTCTGGATAATCAAAGTACCTAATCGTAGTACTCTACGAATCAACGTATTCAAGGTATTCAAATGGATAATCAAACTACCTAATCAAAGTACTCTGCATTATTGACAAATTTGCTTCCAAACAGTACTGTCAGTACTTTGATTCGCATATGGGATCTCGTTGACCTGTGCTGGTTTTGACAAGTTCGTCAAAATTTGGATTTTTGGAGTTCGGATAAGGTCCCTTTTAGCGTGACGGGTCACATATATATTTTTGTGCTAAATTTAAACAAATTGTTGTGGACAACAATTCAGATTTAAATAGAATTTGTCATTTCTGTCTCAACTTTAAAGACCTATTTTTCTGTTATAAATAACAACTTCAAAGCACTGATATTGTTTCTACGCATTACAGTAACATATCTTTGCACCAAGACATACTTTAAAAAAAAAAGAAATTGGAATGAAATGTACCTTTAAGGTGTCCATAGCTTATTCTGTATCTTTTTTAGACTTTATGTTTGAATCAAAGTTCCATTGCAAACTTATTGAATATATTGCATATAATTCCTCCATTACTATGCTAAAAAGCAAAGCACTTTACAAGAAATTAAACGTATCGTCGCTGTTCATTGATAGCCTTGCAGCTACAGCTTTAGTTACGGATGCTTTTGGAGAGAAGCTGAGATGTAAGAAAACATTGTCTTAACTTTCTAGCAATTATACTCCACCAAAATTAATCCGGGACAACTTAATTTTCGTGTCCGTTAGTTGAGCGTCTTAACAAAACATTGCCGAAGTGGGGTCATTACATAAGCAGCCCTGCGTTCAGTAAGACAAAACGTTAGCTAACGTTAGCAACAGTCGCAACTTCTTTGACACAAAATTGACAGAATTGACCGAGTATTCCGAATGAACCGGCTAACGTTTTGTCTTACTGAACGCAGCCCAAATGTCCCGGGTTAATGTTGCTGGTCTATATTCTTATTTTGTTGACAGGTATCGGAATGGCAATATTAAGCACCGTTACAATTTACGTCATGGCTTCCACCGTGTTCCGTGCGTGGTTAGTTTATTTCTTCGTCAACTCCTTCACGAGTCCACTACCCTGGACACATTGTAACAACACCTGGAACACCAACTCATGTCTGATCAACCCATTTATAGATCAAATGCGTCAGCATAGTGCTGAAAACTTCACAGTGCAAGAGACAAATACTAGTTTCACCAGCTTGACAAATTCGACGAACTTCACAATAGTTACAGCTAACAACACATCGAGAATGACAGCAGCTGAAGAGTTCTGGCAGTAAGTTGTGTCTAAATAATTTGTGAACGATAACGTTAAAAGGGACCATATGTGACCTGTCACGCTTAAAGGGACCTTATCCAACTACAAAAATCCACATTTTGACATTTGTCAGACTCAGCACAGGTCAACCAGATCCCGTACGCAAAAAATTAACATATAGTAAGATTGTTTTAACATTCTAGTTTCAGCAAACTATATTAGAGTGGAAAATATCGGCCTAAGTCTGGCTGCGCGGACTGCGCAGACAGGCTATAGTCAATATTTTTCACACTTGCGATAAGGTCCCTTTAATGTGACGCGTTACAAATGTGAAGTCCATTATTATAACCAAATAACGAGTAATTGACTAAGCTTACTAGAGGTCAACCAATAGTTGCATTTGAAAAATGAAAATATTGTAAGATAATAGAGAAAATACTAGATAGATTCAGAAAATGGCCAAAGAATGAAAAGTTTCGACTCTAGTCAGGCTGCGCAGATTGCGCAGATTGCTTAGGATCGATATTTTTCACTCGTCCCATAAGGTTCCCTTTAGCGTGACGGATCACATGCATTCGAGCCAGGATATGGAAAAGAGCCTTTATTTTCCAAATACAACAAATGATTGACATCTGTTGAGTCATTTTGAGACTTCACAGTAGGCCCTTTCAGCGTGACGGGTCACATAAATGAAATAACGGGAACTCATTCAAATGTGTGAATCACGCTTTCCTGTGTATCACATGATCAACCGAATGTATACGGATGTTCACGGCTGTGACAGGTACCCGGTATGCTATATATAGCCACGAATGTAAACATGTTTTAAGCGCCATTGAAATGTGAGAATATCAACATGTATATAGGTAAACCGCGTATGGTTATATTGCGTTTTTATTCACCTGAAAGGGTGTGGCTAATCCATAGGGTTATTCGACGAGTTTACTTCTCGATACATTGGTTAACATAAGAGAAAAACGTGCGGCACGAGCATGAAAACATTTCGAAATTGAAAGACTGTGCGATTGTAAAACGTGTTATTAAAAACCTCGTAAATACAGCTTGATTCAAGCTGCAGTTACAATAATTTGCAATAACACCGACGATTTACCGCTAATTGAAAACGCTGTTTCTCCTCAACCTTCAATGAAATAACCGTTTACTAGGCTCCGCCCTGTCTCCCGAAAAAAATCAGAATATACTCGCTTGAAATACGGTCTTTCTGCATCTTTTTGCTCATACAGGGTGTTTCATAATATGTGTTACCATTTCGAATCTCAAGTATATTTCAACCAAGAAATGTAAATTTAAATGAAATGTACAATGCGGAAATAGACATAATGAAGTTTTATTTGACATATAACAATATTATATTTGCGTTCAGGATTGATACGGATTCAACCCCATTAAAAAGTACAGTTTTTTGACAAAACATTCTAGATGACGTCATCCATGTTGCAAAACGACGTCAACCTGTTTCTGAATGTTTATAATGACCGAATTGCATGTGTCCATTGAAAAATTCTGTTTCCACAATGAAATGCTATTCAAATGCATTTATGGAAATTGCAGCTTGGTTTTACGTACATGCTCATTCAGATATATATCAAAGAAGAAGTTCAAGCGAAGTGAGGGCTTTGGAGTGCGAAAGCCGCACTTTATCTGACTTGTACGAAATCTATTGTGTCCCAAATGTTTTCTAAATCCACACAATATTTTCTATTGAAGTGGGGCGCCGCAACATCCAGCCAGATTCAAAGGGTATTAAAGTCTGTAGCTTTTAGCCCTAATGCAGAATCATAATTCTACTTTATTTCATGCAGAAAGTGAACTCTATTTAAAGTTGTCTAAATTTCACAATTTTCGTCCTCAAAAAAGAAGGGTCCAGTTATTACCGATGGACTTTAGGACGTCCATACGGCTAAATTGCGAGAATGAAATTATCTTTTCTGACAAAGTCAGATTTCTCTAAGCATATGTGTTGAATTTTCATCATCAGGATATCATTTTTTCATAAATCTGATGACAGTTATCGATAAACAATTGATCGAGCTGTTTGACAGCTTTTGTCCATGTGTCAACGGAGAGCACCATTTTTGAAAAACTGCCCAAATTTGATGACGTCAAAAAAGACGTCATGACGTCAATATTTTCCCTTAATTTTTGATTGACACAAAACTTTATTATGTACCCTTTAAAAAGGTGTATAACATAACTACATTGTATGTAAAGTCAATGATACATATTTATTCGTAATGGTAACAGATATTATGAAACACCCTGTACTTTAATAACGTAAACTTTTTTGTGGGTAAATTGGCAGTTTTTTCACAGGTATTCTGGCTTTAGATTTCAAGTTATAACCAAAAATGTGAGTGTTGCGTACTTTTATGTCAGAAATAGTACATCTCAAAAGGACATGTTTATTTAGTAATAATTATAATAATGTAAATTTGTCCTTCCATAGAAGGACTTCAGAAATAAGTCATAGACTCATTGATTATTCCACTGCACGGAAATCTTTAGTAAAAGGCGAAAGATTTAATCGTGACTGTAGTGAAACCAGAGTAACAATAAATGTCACGGTTGTCTTTTATAACCACACGTTACATGTATTTTGGAAATGTTTTGATTCATTTGACTAAAGGGAAGTAACAACATTGAGCTATTAATTAAAAAAGAGAGTGACCGTTGTTTATATAATGCTGGCTACAAACTCGTCCGTTTGCGCGTGATTTCTGCACGAATCATATTAAATGGTAGCCAAAGTAAGTGCATTGTCTTACATCCTGTAATTTATCTAACCGCCCAATATTGATTAGATAAATTACCTGACATTCCTGTGTAAATGGCAAAGCTGAACCTTGGTTAGTCACATGTTTCAATAAAAGTATAGACCCGTCATTATCTAAAAGCTTTGACCCAATTACTACTTTGTGTCCACATCACGACATGAGCTCGTCTAAAGCAAGGAATCCGTGCAGTATAATTTTAGACGTAATGTGGACGCGATGAGGACGTGGAATATGGAACGATTTTATCTGGTTAACTATGACGTAATTTCAGACAAACAATATAGCATTCGAAGGTGTTATTATGAAATCTTGTAGCTACGGCTTGTTTCAAGGCGTAGTTACGAGAATTAATAACAACACCGACGGTTTATCAAAACAAAACTATACTGAACAAATGTGAAAACGCTACACCTACTTTGCTTGTCATATTTCTTCTAAATATAACAAGTAAAATAATCAAATGAAAGTGTTTCTCATTGTTCATTGACTTGGTTGTACCAAGCACTTAAACGTTTTGTGGATCTTAATTACGGGAATGAAAAACGGACCCTTTTACTGTGACAGGGGTCCGTTTTTCAGGTGTACAATTTGAACGAAAATTTTACACAATTTAAACCTTCAGAAATTCAAGCAGAAGAATGCAAACTATGCCGGACTGCAAAGGATGGTAGTCCGACAAGTTACCAGTCAGGAAATGTAAAGAAGCTTGCATAACATTGTTTCAGCGTTTAGAAAATGATGTTTGAAAAGCAGAATTTTCATTATGTTCCAAAGCTTGAACATTTTACTATGCAATCTCCATAGGAAATTGAAATCGCTATTGCATGGATATCTGGGAACAATCCTAGTCGAAGGAAGGGCTAGAAAATCCGCTTTAGGGCCTGGATGATGTTGCAAAAAGAAAAAAAAAAAAAAAAAAAAAAAAAAAAAAAATCGAAATCCGTGATAAATTTGTGAAAACCAAACATTTTAAATTCTCTATTTGTTTATGTAAAAGGGAGGTATTTTGCAAAATTGACACATTAGTCCTTGATTTTAGAGTTTGCTACAAAAGATAAGTAAGATTTTAGGTGTTTTTCTGGCAATTCGGATATGACCAATTCGGAAAAAATAACGAAATGTTTTCTGCGCATGCGCATATGCGGTATTAGATAAAATTAGCTATAAAAACATTAAGGGCTGCAACTCTGACATTAAGGAAAATAAAGCAATGTCAGTTCGACGAGACGATTGCTGGAAGCCTGGAAAATAACGTCAAAATATATTTCATGTTATTAGCTTGATAATTTTCCAGAAATAAGAAATTTTGCAGTGTAGCGTTTTCAATTTTGTTCAGTATATAAACCCAGTGTATTTTGAGCAAAAAATACATTGCTATTGTGTGTGACCAGCGCTGCGTTCAGTAAGACAAAACGTTAGCTAACTTTGGCCGTTTCATTCGGAATACTCGGTCAGTTCTGTGAAATTTTGGTCAAAGAAGTTGCGAATGCTGGTAACGTTAGCTAACAGTTTGTCTACTGAATGCAGGGCAGACCGTTAGTTTCAAATAAAGTTTGAATAAATAAATTAGATGAAAAAAGTAATCTAGGCGAAGAAGACATGTTAGAAATGTTTCCGACCTTATTCTAAAAGTATGACAGAAAAGTACAGTACAAAAGATTATGTATATTTTGATAATATACTGAAAGAAACTTCCAACGCAAAACCAGCTTCAATGTTGTATATTTCATTTATCTTTGTATAACTCGTAACCAAAAATGGCATATGCAAAGACTAATTCTTTATAATGCTACTGACAATAATGGAAGTACTGAAATGCACCGTATCACACAGCCCAAAGCACTAATACATACAAGGGGTCAATTTTGAGATCCCCAGGTATCAGCATCACATTGAGTTTTTAGTATGTTTTCTTATGCCCCAGTAGTTACTCCACCTTTGCAAATCAGCCATGTGATCTGAAAGAGCAGAAAATGGGTCTGAGGCATTTTGTGGTGGGTGGGGGTGTATGGACTAATAGTGCAGTATTTTGTTTAATGCTTTGATCAGCTAATCAGAATTTCATTATGGTGTGTCTACCTGACGTGTTTAACGTTTGCCAAAGTCTGCCGATGGTAGATATTGCACAATACAACAAAATGGCTACAGATATGAATGTAATTTCCGCCTGGCGCATTCCAATGGCGCGCACTCTGACTTCAGTGCTCAATCTTGGCATATTGTGAAGAGGAACTTTGAAGAAATGATTGTAACTTAACTCAGCTATCGTTTAACAAAATCGCTGCATACATAAAAGTTGAAATCGGTGTTCGAATTGCACGTGCAGCACAAAATTGGGTATTTGTGCACAGCCGCACAGTCGCAATGATGCATGACAGGACACTCAAGTTTTTAGTGAAAAATAATAGTGCATGTGTAGGGATAACAATTGCAATGAATATTGTTGTCAAAAATTCAAGCAGAAAGATTTTGCACGCAAAAAAGCATCTTGCGTTAGAAGTTTCCTTCAGTATATGTCAATTTTGTCCTTCCATAGAAGGACTTCAGAAATAAGTCATAGACTCATTGATTGTTCCACTGCACGGAAATCTTTAGTAAAAGGCGAAAGATTTATTCGTGACTGTAGTGAAACCAGAGTAACAAACAACGTTACGGTTGTCTTTTATATCCGCACGTTACATACATTTCGGAAATGTTTTGTGTTCATTTTACTAAAGGGAAGTAACAGCATGAAGCTATTAATTAAAGAAGAGAGTGACCGCTGTTTACATAATGCTGGCTACAAACTCGTCCATTTGCACGTGATTTCAGCACTAAGCATGTTAAATGGTAGCATTGATAAGTGCATTGTCTTTCGTCAGAAAATCTAACCGTACGATATTGATCAGATTAATAACATGGTATCCCTGTGTAAATGGCATAGCTGAACCTTGGTTAGTCACTCGTGTTGGTACAAAGAGAGCCGTCATTATGTAAAAGTTTTGGCACAAACACTACTTCACTTCCACATCACGGCCTAAGCGCGTCTAAAACAAGGGGCTCGTGCAGTATAATTTTGACGTAGTTTGGTTTAGTTTCAAGTAAAGGTTGAATAAAGGAAAATAGATGAAATAAGTATAGAGGAAAATAATTGACCCGGCAGAGTGACCTTAACTGTACACAAAAGTGGAAAAAGTTATTGTCCAGTTTAGATGGGAATGGTCGGTCGTTAATTTACGTAAAAGCGTGCACTGTATCCGCTATACAACATTGTGTCGCCATGTGAAAATTATATTTTATCTAATCTAGTAAAATAAAAGTGCTAAGCTACCGTGGTCCATTTCGATCAAAATTTTCAGTAAAGCTGATCGTTAAAATAGGCGTAATTTGTAAAAAAAAAAAAAAAAAAAAAAAAAAAAAAAAAAAAAAAAAAAAAGAATGATGTAAAAATGAAAATATTTAAATACGGGTCACATCCTGGTCATACCGTACATATGGCATAGGCTGACCAGGATCGGCATCTTTGCATATTCAGTTAATCAATTACCATTTTAAGATGACGCGACAAATGTGTGCACGTGCAAACACTGTTAAGTCGTTGAAAAATATGATTATTAGCTGTAAATAGCGAAGCACGCGAAGTGTTCGGCAAATCACGAGGGATTCCGGCATACCTATCACCCCTGGACGATAAGTATGTTGACCTTTCCGCTTGGTCTGCTCTGCTTCCAAACCATTGCATCAACACGATTTTGCCGCGAACGGGGATCGAAACCGGGACCTAACAAGTGAGAGTCCGAGGCGCTTCCAACTGCGTCATGGCCGTAACGGCCCTGCTATTAAAACAGACTCAATCGATATTGAACAGTGGTAAAATAATTATATCGACCAGAATATGGGAAACTAAACGTTATTAAAGCCAAGCGTTTGTTAGCTTCATTCACTTACAAAGGTGCAAGTAAAAAATGAATTGATGGAAATAAATGAAAAAATGAGCATGAGCGAGGCAGACATGTGTCTGCTCTTACAAATGTATTGATTAACGTCAATTGTTTTGAACGGTAAAATCAACTATTTCACAGCTTTTTGATAATTGTATAATTTGTCCTTCCATAGAAGGACTTCAGAAACAAGTCATTAGACTCTTCAATGATTGTTCCACTACACGGAAATCTTTAGTAAAAGGCGAAAGATTTATTCGTGACTGTAGTGAAACTAGAGTAACCATACGTAATACGGTCGTCATTTATATGCACCAATTACACACATTTTTGATGGTTTGGATTTCATCTTCATAAAGGGAGGTAACAACATGTAGCTATAATTATAGGAGCACTTAATAATGAAAAGTTTTAGGTCAGAATATTCACGGCCACCACGCAGTTGGAAGCGCCTCGGACTCTCACTTGTCCCGTTTCTTCATAGCCGGAAGTCCCTCTTGTGAGATTTTGCTCATAGCATTTTGTGCAAATTTTATCAAAATCCGTCCATGAATTTAGAAGGAATAATGTCAGATAACGTGTTTGTATCAAGCCCCCTTTTCCCATGACGCATCCTGATATGGAAAAACACTAATAATGTACGTATGGTCCTAGTTGACTAGGCACTTTCTGTAAAAAATGTATCCAAATCCGTTCATAAATGTAGGGATTGTGTCAATGGGAATTCTTGCATTAATTAATTGATTAAATCCCCTTTTTCGATGACGTTGTACGCTGTGTAAAACCTTCGCAACGGAAGGCATGACACATAGACAGGTAGGCCAAGAAGTTTGCATCAAACAAACGACACTGTTCGGTGGCGTTTAATAATCGTAATAATCTATTAATCATTTTCTCAGAAAACGTAGACAAACTAGGGTGTATACTTATTTTTGCATCTCAGTATATATATATAAGATAAAGCATTCTAAGCTTATGGGGCCTATATAGAAGGGAATAATAGTAGTATTTAAACCATAATTTTTCGATCAATTTTGACATATCTTCAAAACACAGCACTGTGATCGCATGACAAAGCATTTTGAAGCAAACACGGTGATACCATGCCGAGGAGACATACTCTAAAAGAAGTAATACACTCACCATCGAATAGCATTCCCCGATTTTTGAGAATCAGCCAAAAACTGGCAAAATCACCGATTTAAAGTAACAACGTATGTTTACATTCACAAAATGGGTCCCGTTTCTTCATAGCCGGAAATCCCTCTTCTGAGATTTCGCTCATAGCATTTTGCAATGAATGAGAGGGATTGGTGGCCGTGAATATTGGTTGATTGGGGTTTAACGCCTCTATTAAATTCTCAGATATCCCTGAGTAATTTGCTACACTACATCAGTGTAGCGTAGCAAATAACCCCCGGGTATTCGAGAATGCTGTGTTACATGCCACGGTCATGTGGCGGCGGATGGAGTACCTAATCGTGGATTCCTGGTATTTCTTTCACCAGTACTACCACAATACCCAAACCGATGCTCCAGCTGCTCTCTCACATAGATGATTCATACAAATTGGTGAGAGAAAAATGACTTTTGTCAAATGTTAGAATGGATATTAGCGGAGCCGTCACTATCTAAGATGAAAACTAATATACTGAACAAAAGTGAAAACGCTACACTGCAAGATTTCTTATTTCTGGAAAAGTATCTAACTAATAGCTTGAAATATATTTGACGTCATTTCCCAGGCTTTCAGCTATCGTTTTGTCAAAATTTCATTGCCTTGTCTCCTTTTATGTCAGAGTTATAGGCCTTAATGCGTTTAGAGCTAATTTCATCTAATACCGCATATGCGCATGCGCAGAAAACACTTCATTATCTTTTCGGAATTCGTCATATCCGGGTTGTCGAAAAAACACTTAAGATCTCACTTATCTCTTGTAGCAAGCTCTAAAATCAAGGTCTAATCAGTCAATTTTGCAAATTACCTCCCTTTAACATAAACAAATAGGGATTTTAAAATGTTTGGTATTCACAAACTTATCACAGTTTTCGATTGGGTTTTTTGCAACATCATGCTGGCCTTACAGGGGACTTTTGAACCCTTTCTTCGATAAGGATTGTTCCCAGATTTC
The DNA here is from genome assembly GCA_963680895.1 of Fragum sueziense. Lineage (NCBI taxonomy): Eukaryota > Metazoa > Mollusca > Bivalvia > Cardiida > Cardiidae > Fragum > Fragum sueziense. The sequence goes on from OY804603.1 coordinate 33,077,517, forward strand.
CATGCAATAGCGATTTCAATTTCCTATGGAGATTACATTGTAAAATTTTCAAGCTTTGGAACCTAGTGAAAATTCCGCTTTTCAAACATCATTTTCTAAAGGCTGCCACAATGTTATGCAAGCTTCTTTTCATTTTCCGACTGGTAACTCGTCAGACTACCATTCCGTAAAGTATGGCATAGTTTGCATTCTTCTGCTTGGAATTTTGAAGGTTTCAATTGTGTATAATTTCCGTTCAAATTGTCCACCCGAAAAAACGGACACCTGTCACATTAGAAGGGCCCGTTTTTCGTTCCCGTAATCAAGATCCACAAAATGTTTAGTGCTTTGCACAACCAAGTAAATGAACAATGCGAAACACTTTCATTTGATTATTTTACTTGTTGTTTGTAGAAGAAATAAAACAAGCAAAGTAGGTGTAGCGTTTTCACTTTTGTTCAGTATAGAAAGATGAAAATGATGAAAGAAGAAAAAAGATGAAATGATATATGTGAACGAGTTTGAGTTTATTGGGGTTTTACGCCGTTTTCAACTACCAGGGTCATATCGCGGCGGCTGGAGCACCTAACCGTGGGTTCCTGGTATTTCTCGCACCAGTACAACCACAATATCCAAACCGAGCCTCCAGCTGCTCTCTCACATAGATGATTCACACCCATTGGTGAGAGACAAATGACTTTTGTCAAATGTCAGAATGGATACTGGCCGAGCCGGGGTTCGAACTCAAGACCCCTGGATTGACAGACTCCGACGTAACCGACTGAGCTATCCGGGCTCGGCATATATGTGAACGAACCAGACATATTAGTTTTTCGATCCATTTAACTGTATGTCAGTACGGTACACTACAATTCAATTTAACAATTAATTAACTATTTTTTCCATGATGCAGTAATTTTGTCCTTCCATAGAAGGACTTCAGAAATAAGTCATTGGACTCATTGATTGCTCCACTGCACGGAAATCTTTAGTAAAAGGCGAAAGATTTATTCGTGACTGTAGTGAAACCGGAGTGACTACACACTGTACAATCGTCCTTCTTATATATTCCTTACACATATTTTTGTAGGCTGCAAGTTCTCATATTAATTAAAGGGAGATAAAACACTACATTTTCTGTATGTAATAGTATAGTTTTACGGATTTCTTGACACGCCTTACTAACGGACTTTGGCGACGTAAATAAAATTGTCCTTGGTTGAATTTTGTGAACTTTAATGAAAAGAATTCTGATTCGGCTCCGGAACAACAGTGAATGATTTTCTATTTACGGAAGTTGCATGCCATGGATATTGTGTTAACCCTTTCCCAAACAGCAAATTTTTAAGTTTAAAGTGATCTAATTCAAACGCTTCTGCAGACCACAAAATTGATGTTGATAAACATTGAATTTGTGAACAAACTAGCTCGGAAAATATTGAGGCAAAAGGAGAAATACTTATTATCAAAGGAGAAATGCTGATTATCAAAATTTTCTTCTTTTGTATTAATATTTTCCCTATTGTCTAATAGGGAGGTCAAAACAAGATCTTTTAATTGAAAATAGTTAAGCGAGATTATCAAAGTTTGCAACAGAACGCTGCGTGATGTTGTATGTACACACCGTCAAATTTCTTTAAAAATAACAAACGTATAACTGCGGATTGTCTTAGGCGCAGTTTCCTTACAAGACGATTGTCACGTATACTTTATAAGCTCTTACAAGAGTTTGGCTGTTTATCCCATTACTAGACGGCAAAATTTGGGGAACTATTTTATCCAGTTAGCCGCGACGTAGCTAGCTGCGACGTAGGCTAATTTCGGATAAATAATAGTAAATCGTAGGTGGTGTTATAAAATCTCGTAACTATACGCAGTAACGAACTTTCATAACAACGCCGACGGTTTATCAATATACAATGTATAACTGTAAAACCAGTACATTTTAGCACAAACTTCTGTGCCATTTGAAAGGTGTTGCAGATAACAATTTCAAGTTCATGTTTTTTTTAAAAAATAAAAATCCATTTCTGGTTAGAAAACATTGTGGAAATGAAGAAATTGCTTGTGGCAAGCAATTTCTTCATTTCCCACAATGTTTTCTCAAGTTCTTTTCTTATAGGGGAGTTAAAAGGCGTCACTATGCAGTAATGGTTTACACCACTTTACACCACCGACGTATTGTTTCTTTCCAGATACGAAACATTGCGCCTATCATCGGGCTTAACGGACATCGGAATGTTCAACTGGCGAATGTTCCTGTGTATTATTGTGTTTCGGATACTCGTATTTGGCTGCATGGTGAAAAGTATCAAAAGCATCGAAAAGGTTAGATTGATTGATTGATCGATTGATTAATTAATTAGTAATAGTTTAATCCTTTTTTTTTCAAACGGGTTATACTAGTCCAATTCAAATCTATTGGAGACAGTATAGTAAAGTATAATGAAGTATAGTATAAACATTTTTGAAAATGCTGATAATCAGTTTTTTTTCCTTTTGCCTCAACAACTTCCTCACAAATTCTTCCTTTTTCCAACACAGATTCATCGGCTGCAGCAGCTTTGAAGTTGAACTACCTTAAAATATTGACATTTGGGAACGGTTAAACTATTGTTGTACTTTTTTGTACCTTAGATATTTAATAAAGGATTATGTATGTATGTGTATGTAAAGATCTGCGGGGAGGGGTGTTATCACATTTAGTGATTCCTTTAGGATAGAAAACACGATGGGGATTGTGCATGATGGGATGGATAACGAATACAGAGTATACGGACAAATTTGCCTCGCTTCAGGTAAGAAATTATGCAATAATTTTCTTATTTCTGCTCCAATTTTCAAGCGGTTTGTTGCATGTACCCCGCATTAGTGAGCTCTTTTCTCGGATATATGACTTGTTTGTAGAATATTTGTACTTTGTCCAAAAATTGATCCCAATCGACCAGAAAAACGACAAAAAAATCAGGCCCCTTTTCTAGTCGGTTGGGATCGGTTTTTGAGAAAAGTACAGAGAAGTTCCAGATAAATAATACATCTGAGAAAAGGGCTCAGTAAGACGGAGTACATGCAACAAACCGCATGAAAATTGACGCAGAGATAAGAAAGTTATTGCACAAATTCTTACCTGAAGCGTGGTTAATTTGGCCGTAGTCGTTACCATTTCGCTTTCTGGTCGGTTGGGACGATATTTCGGAAAAAGTATCATGAGTTATCTAATATGTCATACATCCGATGAAAGAGCTCGATAAGGCGGGGTACATGCAGCAAACCCCTTGAAAATTGATACAGAAATAACAGAGTTATTGCAAAATGTCTTACCTGAAGCGAGGCGAGTTGGCATCAAATTTTGTGCAAAAAATAGACTGAGTTTACCGTTATGTTTTGATAAACCGTCGGTGTTGTTATAACATCTCGTAACTACGGTTTGATTCAAGCCGTAGTTACGAGATTTTATAACAACACCAACGAAATACTATTTATTCGTCCGAAATTACGTCACGGTTTACTTGATAAAATCGTTCCCTATTGTCGGTATTCGTTATCCATCCCACCATGCACAATCCCCACCGTGGAAAATGGGTAAACGTTGTGTAAAGTGAAGAGAATGCTTATCACAACACGTTTTGTTTCCTTTTGCACAACGTTTTATACGTGCGATCTATGATGTATTTTTGGGTTAAAAAACACAAACTTTAAATTTTCGTCTGCAGCTCCTTTCAATTTGGACCGTTCTTAAATTGAAATAGTTTTCCCTAGGTGATGTACGTTACAACATTCGTCCAGTTTGGTTTCATCTTGGTTGTTTTTATTCGCTCGCTGATTCTTCCCGGAGCTACGGACGGTCTAGCGAGATTCTTTAAACCAGACATGGCGAAAATGGGCGAACTCAGGGTAAGAACAACGACGTCCTTCCAAAGCTACAGATAAGAGAGGTGGTGACTTTTCAAAATGAAGTATTTTTATCAATGTTCATCAAACCTTGTATCTTGTACAGACGATTCAAATGAGTACCCACAATATAGGGTTTGGGGGTATATGGCTCAGACAGAACATTGATTTGATAAAATGGTTTAAATCTTCGTTTAAACAAAAACTTCAAGATATATTTATTCAGAATTGGCATGCGGAAAAATCCAAATCATTATTGTATAACAGCATTAAAGAAACATTTACACAAAACCGTTGCATACATAATTTACCAGAAAATTTATCGCTATATATCTTTTATTACTCGTAATCATAGATTACATATTGAAACTGGAAGATGGATAGCCATACCAACTTCAAAATGTATATGTACTGAATGTAGGGAAATACGATGACGAATTTCATATGGTGTTTCAATGTCCAAAATATTTAGAACTTCGAAAAAGGTACTTACCAGAAGAATTTAGAAAACGCCCGAGTGTTTTTAAAATGAAAACATTGTTGAATTCAAGAAATAAGGATCTTTTGACAAACACATGCATATTCATATTTAAAATCATATCAAGTTTCAAAAGATGATAGAAAAAAAATATATTATTACGGGTATGAAAAGCCGTAAATTTTAACGATTTCAACCTAACACCTGATATTTTTCGTCTTCCACGATTCCAAAGATTCATATGTTAAACAAACACATTTCAACTTTTACAGTCTTAATTCTAATTCTCTTTGAAATTTCATAAATGACAACTTGCTTTTTACGTAAATGCTATAGATTATTTCCATCACTTATGTTAAATATGTAAACTGTATTTTCTCATGTTAATCATTGTATATGATTCTGAGATTGAATATACATTTGAAATTGACTTGAAATAACCCATTTAGAATGTCTTCAGCACCACTTATCTGTTGCTCTGTTCTTCTCTACATTTTGTCGTTGTTTACACGTAATGATTGATTTCAATCAAGCAAGAAAACAATTTATTTTATGCAGAAAAGAACTAAAATGGAATTTTAGACAATCGAGATTGAAATTATCGAGCATTTTATCACTTGCACTACTATTTTCTTCTTTGCTATACTGTATAAAACAAATATTCTTTCCATTAAAACCCATTGAAATTTTCTCATCTGCAACATCTCTAAAATGGCAGCTCTTTTTTAAAGTGACATTTCAGAATTTTTTGTCATAAATTTTACTTATATTTTTATCTGAAAGAGCATATTTCCTTATGAAAATTCTGAAAATTTCGAGCCAAAATATTGCGCCGTTTACGAGAAATTTATATTTTTGTGTTAAAATTGAACAAATTGTTGTGGACAACAGTTCGGATTTATATGCAATTTATCGATTATGTCTCAACTTTAAATGCGTGTTTCTCGCTTATTGGCAACAACTTCAAAAAACCAATAGTATTTATACTCATTAGAATAGCCAATCTTGGCATCAAGACATACATGTACTTTAAAAAATTGAAATCGGAATGAAATGTCCCTTTAACGTTTGGGAAGTGGTTTACAACGATATGCTTCATTGTGTGATCATGTTTTTTTTTAGATATGGATAGAGGCGTTTCTGATGTCCTTTTACACGATGTCAATAGGTTGGGGAGGAATCCTCTCCCTGGGAGCACATGCCAAGTTTAAAGATAATAGTTTAAGGTATACCATTCAACGTATACAACCCATCATTAGCACCAAAGAGCCAGAGGCGAATTTTGAAAAGTGACAGTAAATCCTAAACTGTGTTATATTTCCATTCCAAATACAAACATAAGTATTTTGAACGGTTTAGAATTTTGAATTAATGCATAATTGTGGAAATATTTGACAAAAAATGTTATAAATTACCTCCCTTGCATATGAATATAGAGTAAAATGATATTTTTAAATTATTTTCTTTTTGAAGCATAATCTTGAAATCCAGCACGGTGATTTAACTTATTTGAAGTATTTGTACAAGAATGTGTAACTTTATGCATGTCCCATGGCTAGAAAGTGGAGTTTTAATGATGGGTCATATACCTTAAGGTACCATTTGTATCTTATCTGTAGTGTGGTCACAGTCTCGTGTTAAAAATACTGCCTCTATCTGATTCTATGTAAAAACGAGTAATTTACAAACGGCATTTTCAGACTAAATTACACATTAAATTGCCAAAAAGTGTGTAAAAACTTAAAGCTAAATAGTTATATTTTTATTATGATAAAATACTTTTACCTTATGCACTTTTTTTCGTGTTAAATCTCTATTTGAAAAAGTGGGTCAACTCTGCGTTTCTGTGTTTGAAACCGGTTGTTACCTTAGAAGGACGCGTGGGTATGTGTGATAAAATTGCTTTGGCACTGTCATTTCTTAACGGATTTTCATAAATCTTATATCAAATTAAAGAGGGAAAATAGATCTATTCAACCGTGTATGTTAATACGATGAACCGATGAATTATGAGTCGATGATCAGGTATTCAAAATAGGTCATTTTTCTCGGCTTCAAATGGCAAGAACTATGCGGCAGAAAAGCCTAGAAAAGCCTATATATGTTCTTCAACATCCTATCTATTCAAATAATAAAACATCTTCTGCTTTTAGCTTAGCGCATTCAAGCGCAAAGGCTTTAACAATGGGAAGTGTTTTTCAATTCCCCGTGATTTATCGATAATTTCTGTCTAAACTCCTTTCATCCTAAATTTATTCATAAATGTTGACGACAGTGGCTCAAAGAACATTCTTGCAAAGTTTGGTTGAAATTGGCCGAATGGTTGATTTGTTAAGAATGAAATCATGATTTCTCAAAGTTCGATAAGCCTTGCCCTGCAATGCCCATATATTTTGACGAATCAAAAAATCGCGAACATTCTTTAAATATGGTCATCCAAGGAACATTCCTGTAAAGTTTGGTCAAAATCGGCCCAGCGGTTAAGGAGTAGGAGGTGTTTCAAGGAATGTTGGGCGAAACAGACGGACGGACGGACGGTGAGTGACCACAATAGCTCATCTTGAGCACTTCGTGATCAGTCCAAATGGATTTACAAAATCGGAGTTTCTCATGGGCTTCCTAAACATCCATTTAACCCTTTCCCAAACAGTAAAACTTTATGGCCATCCAACTCGAAAGCTTTGACAGGCGACAGAATGAGAGTAAAAGAAAATAAGATTCTGTCGCCTAAATCTTTTCACCTTCAATAAAATCCGTTCAGGACGTCAAAACCAGGTCTAACCAGGTCTTGTTCGGGAAAGGGTGAGGCAGCCAAAAATTAGATTGAATTTAGAGGTTGCAAAATGAACATGTTCAAATGTATGGTGCTCTTTTGGGTCAATGTTTTGAAAGCCTATTTCTTCACGAACTAGATGATATAATGCTAATAATCGATCACTTGAAAGTTTTATTTTTTTTGTTTGAAATTCCTATTTTATATGTCGTAAACTCTTGTTTTTATCGGAGGCAATGACACGGAAATGATATGCGCACAACGAAGCGCAGAAAATATTTACGCAAAGGGAGAAACTGTTGGTTATCGGCATGTTCTTCTTTTGTCTCAATGTTTTCCAAAACCTGTTCATATATGATCGTGAAAATCATGTCTTGTTCGGGGAAGGGTTGAAATAATGTGACAAATATTTATATAATTGTTGTTGGGTAGAAATTGAAGAACTATACTGAACAAAAATGAAAACTTTACACTTCAAGATTTCTTGTTTCTGGAAAACTATCGAACAAAAAGCCTGAAATATATTTTGACGTTATTTCCCAGGCTTTTAGCAACCGTTTTGTCGAAATTTCATTGCTTTGTGTCCTTTAATGTCAGAGTTATTGCCCTTAACGCGTTTAGACCTAATTACATCTAATGTCACATATGCGCATGCGCAGGAAACGATTAATTATTTTTTCGGAATTTGCCGTATCTGGGTTGCCAAAAAAACACAAAAAACCTTTCTTATCACTAGTAGCAAGCTCTAAAATAAAGGTCTAATCTGTCAATTTTGTGAATTACCTCCCTTTTACATAAACAAATAGGGAATTTAAAATGTTTGATATTCACAAATTTATCATGGTTTTCGATTGATTTTTTTAAAACATCATGCAGGCTTTACAGGGGATTTTTTAACCCTTTTTTCGACTAGGAATTTTCCCAGATGTTCATGCAATAGCGATTTCAATTTCCTATGGAGATTGCATTGTAAAATTTTCAAGCTTTGCAACATAATGAAAATTCTTCTTTTCAAACATCATTTTTTTAAAAGCTCAAACAATGTTATGCAAGCTTCTTTACATTTTCTGACTGATAACTTGTCAGACTACCATTCCGTAAAGTCTGGCATGATTTGAAATCTTCTGCTCGGATTTTTGAGGGTTTAAATTTTGTAAAATTCTGTTAAAATTATACACCTGAAAATACGGACCCCTGTCACACTTAAAGGATCCGTTTTTCATCCCTGTGATTAAGATCAACAAAACGTTTAGTGTTTGGCAAACCAAGTCAATGAACAATGCGAAGCACATTCATTTGATTTATTTACTTGTTGTATTTAGAAGAAATATGACAAGCAATGTAGGTGTAAAGTTTTCATTTTTGCTCAGTATAGATTGTTTGGTAGAATAATTTCATCCTTTGTAAAACTTCAAAGGGGTGTAACTATTTTATTAAATGTCTGATTATAAAAACGTAAGCAGCTTTGAGTTCCTCTCATTCAGACCTTGAAAATGGTATATAATTAGCTGAAGTTCTTTGCAAAATAAACAATAACGTAATTCGGTAGAATTATCTCCCCTTTGTAAAAATCTGAATAAGCATTATTCCATAACGCAATGTCCGATTTTCACAATTCAACCAGTTTTATGTTTCTCTCAATATTCTCTGTAAGCTGGTATATATTTTGTAGGGGCTGGAATACTTTTGGAAAAAAGTGTGACCACCCTATTATCTGTATCATCATTCGTGCAGTTTAACCACGGAGTATAACCACGTGACTCAGAATTTCCGATAATCTTCAATATATTTTTAATATTTGACCAATCTAAATTCGGTTTGAAGCAGAGAATGTGGACAGACGTCACGCATAAGATGGGTGTGGTTGATTTTGAAAAATCAACTGATAAAAAAGTTATTGAAGATAAACCAAAATTTTGGTTTTTCTTCAAAAACGTATTTATTATTTGTTTTTTTTTTTCAAAATCCAACACGTCCAGCTTATTCCTAACGTTTTACCACCTTCTCTGCTTCAAACCGAATCCAAATTGGTCCAGTATTAAAAAAGATATTGAAGATTATCGTAAATTCTTAGTCACGTGATTATACACCGTGGTTAACTGTCATTCATGGCAAAGATAATTTGCGTCTTTATCAGGATTAGTCAAATTCCGTTGTCTTCGAACACACCGAAGTATTTGCTATCTAACTTTGTGCACAATAAGTTAAGGTTAGATAATATTGGCACCGATTCCGTAGTTAGGGTAGTCCAGTCATAATGAGATTCATGTGATGTCATTTTTTGGGCGACGTTGTAAACATTCGGTGATGGAAAGTGCCGATTTTTTAACTAAGATTTAACTTATTCGTAACGTGTCGGTAAAGACCAGGGGCCCGTTTTATCGACGATCGTACGATTATTTTTTGCGCAATTATTTGTAACAACAAACCTGGCCCCGGTTTCTCGAAAAAACTTAAGTATCTTCTCATGCTCAAATCTGAGCATCGTGCTCAAATCGCACGAAATCCACGTGAACTTCAATTGAATATCAATCAACGGTGATTGGTATTGAATAGAAGTTGAGCATGAACTCATGAGAATATACTTAAGTTTTTTCGAGAAACCGGGGCCTGATTGGTCAAATCTAATTTCGCGTGCAATTAGATGTCTTCTTTCACAGTTAACACAAAAACGTGGTCGTAAGATCGTTGATAAAACGGGCCCCAGATCCGTTACGAATGTTTACATTTTACGAAAATATCAGACGGAGTTTTCAATTTTTCTCTTTTCCTATTTTTCCCAATCAAAACAAATTTGAGAATTGTTTGTAAGTTTGTTCTTAAAATTAAGTCTATTAGAATGAGTTTTTAAATATGCAACAAATAGTCGTTATCATCCGCTTAGTGACTTAGTGACCTATGTGATTTGGGCCTGATGAAATAGTTGTACGTTGAACTACATGCAATAGGTCAGCACCCATAAAATGCATAGCAATTTTATACCAAATCTGGAGAAAATGGTAATGTTCTTTCTGTGTAGAATATCGTCGCTTTTCAACAAACGTCTCGTAATTGCGGCTTGTTTTAAGCTGCAGTTACGTTGCTTTTGTTGCAAAGCACCGATATGGATTGCGTAGACAACGATGAAAATGTGAAATTCAACCCGAAATAACATATAATAAATATGCATACCAATTTTACTTTCAGAACAAGCATGTTGATTCCCGTGGTTGATGCCTTTATAGCCACGATGACGGGATTTGTTTGTTTCTCTGTTCTTGGCAACATGGCGCACGTGTACGGTGTACACGTAGATGACGTCATCAACGCAGGTTTGAATGTCGTAGTTCTGTCTATTCTTTTTCACTTTTTTGGTTAGATAGATCGTTGACATCGCATTCATTCACAAAATTTCAGGATCGTAGGAAGCAATTTCATATTGAGGGGGCTATATCCCTTGTACATACAGGCCAGTGTCTGAATATTTTAGAGGGTAAATTGGATTTTCAATACATTTTCTGTGTAAAATGAGAAAACGTCGGCATTTTTGCCTTCTTTTAGGGGTCTCCTGCTCCCTTCACCCTGTTCCTACATACACACATTGATATAAATGGTGAATGCAAGCAATTCCGATAAATAATGTATTCGCATTTCAATATTCTTAAGGCTACTCTCTTGGTCAAGGTTGTAAATATTTGTTATTACATTAAAACATATACTTAGAATTCATATAGTTAGTTTCAGAAATTCTTAATTGACATTTTGAAAACTATATTAATACTGTGTTGGAATTCATTGGATGATATAAAGATCTACATGTTATGGTGTACGATATTTTTGCCTTTTTCTATCACCAGGTATGTCGCTTGGAATGGTATCGTATGTATCGGCATTGTCAGCGTTGCCCCTACCAAACCTATGGAGTGCTGGATTTATATTATCTTGCATATTAACAGGAATAGATTCTCAGGTAAATCATTCGCCAACGGGCACTTTAGGCCATAAACTAAAAAAAAAAAAAAATAAAAAATAAAAAATAATAAAAAAAAAAAAAAATGAAAAGTTGAAAATTGAAAAATACAAATACACGTCGATTTCATGACACACAGGTTTATTTTTTGAATTACGGCTTCATTTGGAAGAAATAACGTTCGCCGTCTATCATCAACACCGAAAATAGATTACCAGCGAAGCGAGAGTTGACCTACACGAAATGCGACAGCTCGTAAATAAAATCAGTTTTGATGGTTGTAACCGTGAAATGTTTTAAGATCTTTTAGTGTACATACATAGCGGATAAACAAAGCTTTTGTTGTAAGTAGATCGTTTTGTTAATTGACAAGACGGATGGATTTGAGGAGCGATCATCCGGCGGTTGGTACCATAGACAAAGCATGCTTTTGAAGTTTACAACCAATTTATCTGAAATATATGCGGATATTTTCGAGTTTTTGAGTACTGAGCTAGAGAACATACAGAATATGAAGGTATCCTAGAATTTAAAAACCGAAATCCAGGGATTAAGCAAAATATTTACCGAAACAAAAAGTTAGATGTATGCGGCGAAAGACCATGAAATGTACGGCTTATAGTAAAATTATCCAAAATATGTGTACGGCGAATAGTCATCAAAAATCGTTTAAATTGAACGTTTAGAGAGGGCCAATATGAAAAATCTCAGAATGCCCAGTGTGAGAGAACCGTTACGATAAAAAGCAACATAAAAACGAACATTTATTGACAGAAAATAGCTCTCTTTTCCATGATCGAGGTTATTATACTATAAGAGTAAATGTTCAGGCTAGCCGCAAGGGCCCTTATAACTAGCCGATACAGGCTTTACGTATGTGCTCGTGCGAGTAGCCTATATTCGCAAGCGGTACAGGTGTGTACGTTTAGCATACTCCATATGGATTGTTTAGTCGTATGGTCGTACAGATCAATAAAATTGATTTTAAGTAGTGAGGTCTTTTTAGACCTAAATAATCTCAGCAGCGGAACCACGGCATGTACAGTCAAAGACAAATATAAAGCGTCTTTCGGCGTTTCACGATAACACGTTCGTACAATGTATTTCCATGAAACCGAACTTTATATAGTGAAAATGGGGTTTATAGGGGTTTACAGTGGTATACAAATTTCTTTTCTTTCCTCAATTAAAGATTGAAATTTAGCATAAATATACCTTAGAAGTTAGACCCGATCACTTTAATTGTCTTTTTTCAAACTGACCTTAATTTCCAACACACACTTATAAATACAATTCACATAAGTTGATATATCGTGCCAGATTTCAAAGTATATGCTTCAAGAAGGAAATAATTTACAAAAATCATTTTACTCTATAAAGTCACATACAAGGAATGTAATTTTGAACATTTTTGTCAAATACTTCCATAGGTATGCAAATTCAAAATTCTAAACCGTACAATATGCTTAATTTTGTATTTGGAATGAAAATGTAACACCGTTTAGGAAATTTTAACGGCGATTTTTATATTTCGCATCTGGCTCTTCAATGGTGCTAATGATGGGTTACATGTACCTTTAGAAACAAGATCGATATTTACCATTGAATATACGACTGTAAGTTAAAATAATACAAGCATAGAGCAAATTAGGATCAGTTAAAACATGACAATCTAGAAATTCTGCAAATTTCCCAAAGACAATTGAAATAATTAAGCTTGGAGTTACCTGCCCTCGTGTTTTGAAGTTTATTTTTGTCCGGTAAGTCTGCGCACGTCATTGTGTGTAGTTTATTTACACAGTGACTTCATTCGGTGGTGTGGTGACGTGTGCTATGTAAAATGTGACTTTGTTTAGTCTTGTAGACTTAAGGTGTAAAATTTCTGCATTTTATCGCAAGGTTAGAGTATTTTTCTTTAGATTATGCCTATTTATCTGAGGAGAATTCAAGTTTTTGTGCCATATCTTTTTAAATTAAATACATGTACTTAGTTTTCAAGCCTTTCTAGAAGATGAAAATGTGAAGGCTGCGGGTCCGATGAAAATAGGTCACACGAATATCAATGAGGAAACCCAGGAAAATGTAAACACTGGCGTCACTCGGTTAAATCAAGAATTTTGTAAAAATGATTAAATGTTCTTTAAAAAATATTCATGATAAATTTGAAAATTTGGATCAAAGATAAAGTGTTATTGTTGTTTTTTGTTGTTGTTTTTTGTTATTGTTTTTTGCATTGATAATGGAGACGGTACCTAGCGGTTTGATAGACGGAATTGAATGGGTGCACAGACTTTCCGGACGCACAGACTTATTGGAATAATAATAATAATAATAATAATAATAATAATAATAATAATAATAATAATAATAATAATAATAATAATAATAATAATAATAATAATAATAATAATAATAAATAATAATAATAATAATAATAATAATAATAATAATAATAATAATAATAATAATAATAATAATAATAATAATAATAATAATAATAATAATAATGATAATAATAATAATAATAATAATAATAATAATAATAATAATAATAATAATAATAATAATAATAATAATAATAATAATAATAATAATAATAATAATAATAATAATAATAATAATAATAATAAACATTTCACAAGATATGCTGAGCTGCAGAGTGCAAAATGTATGTTAGTGCAAATATATACATGTAGTTCGTTGAGTGGAGGCTTTCCTACACCATACTAACCTCCAATATTCTAACGAACAGGTGACATGAGATACTACATAACTATCATGATTGTGTAATATTTCATTTCTTGATTCTAAAAAGAAATGAAAAATATACGACGTAAATCTCGTTTACACATAACGACTATTTGCCGTCCATATCATTGGCTATTCGCCGTCCAGAAAGTACCAACAAACATCTATTCGCCGTATACCTCAAACATTTTTGTTTCAGTAATTAGGGACAGAAAAATATCAAACGATCATAAGAAACACACGTTAGATAAGGCAAACTTGTATTAGGAATAGAAATGGACTTCAAACCCGAAACACAAACTTGTTAACCCGATAAAACATGTGTTTTCGCGACAAGATGGTCTTAAATTCCGGTACCAAGCAACGATAAAAGTGCATACAGACAGCTATTTCGATACACAGGATAAAATAGAGCCACGCGCCGTTTTATCAAATTTTTTTACAATGTGGCTCACATACACTTATTATCCTGCAGTAAATATTAACGCAATGATAAAGGTCAAAACTTACCACTCGCCCAGCGTTTATTCATAGCTCTCGCTTCGCTGGTAGTCTATTTCCGGTGTTGATGATAGACGGTGACGTTGGATTATTAAACTGTTATTATCGACAAGTTAAACTAGCGCATATTTAGTGCTATGCGAAATATTTTAGCACAAAGTCAAATTTCGTAACTTTTTGTGGGAAACCACCGAAATAATCAATGTATGTGGACTTATTTACTAGTGATACGTAAATTGGTTTATTCTGTAGAAGCTCAGAACACTTAACGCGTATTTATCAACTATGATATTTCCCTACATCCTTTCGTTTATTATGCTCCCCGAAGGGAGAGCATATAGTCGCCGCTTCGTCTGTCCGTCCGTCCGTCCGTCCGTCTGTCCGTCATTCCGTCCGTCTGTCCGTCCGTCCGTCCGTCCGAAGCGATTTCTCTATAACCCTTGGGCCAAATCAAATGAAACTTACCATGTGAACTCCCTATGACATAATGCCGATGTACTTTTCCCAGTTTTTGGATTTGAGGCCTCGTCATGGGAAAAGGGGACTTAAGGTCAAATACACCTTTTCTCTAATTTCTCATAGTCTAATGGTCAGAATTTGATGAAATTTCATATTTGAGTAGCAAATCAGATGCCCTTGACAATAAACTACTTGAAATTTGCGTATAAAAAGTATGTCATGGAAAAAGGGGGCTTATCGTTTGTTAGCTTAATCTTAGCTCTGTATGGCATACATTTATTGTGACAAAGCCTTATTCGGGGAGCATTGTCCGTCTCTGACGGCTCTTGTTTATAAGAATAAATTAATTTGACCTACCGTGTACCTGATATCCGATACCTAATATTCTCATCTGTCTTTGCCGCAACTGGTTGTACGGTGTGATTCAACGTTCGATAGTTTGGTATTAAGGATTAAAATCCATCACTATAAACAAAACAATTCGGACGTCTACCGGTGTCATCGTGGCGACGGAAACTGACGAGGAAGACCCTTGTCAATCAATTTCTGTTGTCAGCCCGAAGATGCATGAAGTGTTTTGTTGATAATGTTGGGTTGTAATGCTGAAAATACTACATCATCTCAATTTTCGATGTAACAAATAGTTAGGCATACACTAAATATTATTGGTTGAAAAATAAAACTAACTTTGTTTCCAGGTAGTCGCAGTAGAAATGTCTGTACAAATCATAGGTGAAATGTTTCCAGCACTATTCCCAAGATTCAGATTCATTACAGTTGTACTGTATACTATTGTATTGACTGTTTGTGCTCTACCAACGGCTACGGGGGCAAGTAAAGCACTGTAGCAACCATATATGTAATAAAAACGAGAAATGTAATTTCTCGTTTTTATTACATAAATGTTTGCTACAAAGCATGTTTACAATACAATTATTTTGCAAGAAAGGAAGAACATGACGTCAATTGTCTTAAAAATCAACTCGTTATTGCAGATAAACCAAGCTAAAGTTACTATGGTTTTTGAAGAAAAACAACAATTTTTTGTCTTTTAGATATTCATTCATTTAACCTCAGATTTGAATAAGACCACACATTCAACACGATTATTGACCTCGTCGATTATTTATCGTGCTGTAGTGAAATGAACAACAACACACTGTTGAGCATGAATTATTTCTTAATTGTACTATAATATAATTATTATCATATATATCAATATTTTCATACCAGGCTGGTGCCTACATATTTCTATGGGTTGATTGGTACGCAGGGGCGTGGACAGGACCGATCTGTGCTTTTTTGGAAATTATGGCAGTAGCATGGGTTTATGGTAACTACATTTATAGTTTTAAAAAAAGATGAAGAAAATCGTAGTTAAGATTGTTGGCTGAGAAACACATATTTTCATCACCCACATTTAAAAAAATATTCATGATTCGAAAAGTGCAATGATAAGATACGCATGTAAGATCAAATGTTCAACCTTAGGATTAACTTGAACGATGAATCAATTACTTTTTGCTTTTGAAAAATACTGAGAATCATCCAAGACTCGTATATCAATTTGACGTGTCGAATACGCTGTAATGGCGTTACGTCAACGTCCGTCTATATAGAGAGAGGCGTCAGACAAGGAGGGGTGACGTCAACGTTCTACTACCTCGTCTACGTCAACGATTTACTCGAACAATAATTATTACAGCGTTCAAAATACGGAATCAACCTTGGCTACAATATCAAGTGCGGGAATCCATCGTTCGCAGATGATCTCTCTATAATCGCGCTATCACCGGACAAACTACAATTATTGTTTAATATTGTATACCGATATACTTCAACATGGAAATTTGAAGTTAATGCTGAAAAATCATGCATTGTCGTCTTTAACAAGTCAAAGTCAGACCCGCCTATATCCCTATTGATAGGTGATAAATTTATAGTTGAAACTATAGCCATGCAACTCATCTGGGCATCAGACAAGACGCGACGTTAAAATTGCGATACAGAATCGAGGAACGATGCCAAAAAGCCAAAAGCTCGTTTTTCGCACTGGCGGGTTTAGGTATTCGATCTGCTGCATTAAACCCTATTACATCTATAGAGCTGTATAAGAAAATTGTTGTTCCCACTGCTCTTTACGGGTGCGAACTGTGGAACGGAATGACGCGTAATGACGTTAAGACTGTTGACAAATTACAACACTTCGTAGTCAAGAAAGTCCAAGACTTTAACGTCAGGACACGATCAGACATGTGTGAATCCATGGTTGGTCTTCACCCGTTAACGGGTACAGTAGAGAAAAGAAAATTGACATTCGCTCACAAGCTATTGAGCCTGGAAAGCAATTCCTTAAGTAAGAATATATTTCTTAAACGCTACTTTTCGTACATTGAAAACAAACAAAATGTTTCAATGGGTTTTATTCCTGACATATGTAGAATTTTATGCAAATACGGTTTGATGTCTTCTTTTCACAATTATGTCTGCAGCCGACAGGTTTTACCATCAAAGTTTATTTGGAAACGAACAGTTAACAGTGTAGTTTCTTTCAGGCAGACAGAAGATTGGAAAAATCGCATTCAGTCCGATCCCGACTTCACAAGATTTAAATTACTGCATACAACTATAACACCATGTGTCTTATATAGTCTATACGAATACAAGATCAACCCAAAGATCATTAGACTGATTTCAAAAATTTGGGTTGTTCTTCCACATGAAATCCCTTCTGTCTGCCCACTGTGTTCTGAAAACATATGTGATGAAATCAAACACGTATTGTCGGCATGCCCATCACTGCAAAATTGCAAGACGTCATTTATTAACGATATTCGAACTCATGTTGGCGTTGGGACAGCTGAAGAGCTGATCTCGGACTCTCAAGAGAACTTTAGCATTAAAGTTCTCGGAGCCGAGATCAGCCCTGGTCTATCACACGACAAAAAAGATCTGTTCCTGCAATATTCTGTACGATATTCATACAACTGCATAAAATCGCTCATGTAAAAATAATGAGAAGCGTTCTTTAGAGTGTTTCACTCTCTAATCTGTCACCATTTTGTATATAGTACGCGTGTAAGAACATCAAATGTTCAACCTTAGGATTAACTTGAACGATGAATCAATTACTTTTTGCTAGCTGGGAACACTAAATAGCGTTTATAACTTTAAGGACAGATCCTCTATTTATTTCCTACGGTAAGATTTTTTTTATTTTTTCTGTACTGATATTTAAATATATGAGAAGTAAAAGAATGACTTAAAAACTATAGGTCACCAAGCGAATTAAAAAGTTGTTGGATTTCAAGGGAGGCTCCTCTTGTCTAAAATTGCAAAAATGAGGTGTCACTTAAGTACAGGTTCGTGTAAGAATCAGGCAGAGGGTGATAAGTCCATATCCTCAGATTCCTTTCATATTTGGCATGCAACTTAGTTTTGGTGCCAAACCTCCATTTTTAGACTCGATTCGGTCCTACTCTCAACACAGTTACCATGGCAACCGACCATTAATTTTGGTCAATTTTCCGGATTTTTTTCACAAGAAAAAGTGAATTTTGCATTTTTCTATGGCGCTCTAAAACCAAATTCGTCAAGCGATAGACATATTCCAAATATAACAGTTGATTTGAGAAGTCTTTGGCTTTGAAATGTTATACAATACAATACAATACAATACTTTATTGACGTAAACTTTTTACAGTTTCTTGTCAAACAACAATAATACAAGCAAACAAAAGCAACACGTGATCAAATAGTTATAGACAAATATCTCAATCATAGTATATGGAAGAGAAGCAGATGAAAATTCAGTAAATATGAAGCTGTATATAATTTTATCATACAGTTTCTATATGATTTAAAATTTCAATCCTCCGGACAAAAGCCTCTTTAATAAATTTTGACAAATTAATTAGACTGTTCTTATTAGAGTTATTGAACATCAAAACAAGCTTATGCATATTTGGACGAATATAATACTTTCTTTTAAGATAATTTCTCCTTAATTCAGAATATGCATCACAAATAAAAAGAAAATGGAATTCATCTTCGATTTCATTCGAATTGCATATCTGACAAATTCTTTGATTTCTTTCAATTCTATTATTTCCATGTCTTCCTGATTCAATTCTAAGACAGTGGGATGAAAGACGAAGTTTAGCAATATAAGTGAACAATTTGTAAGGTAATAAGTTCAAATAATTTTCAATTCCATTGTGGCATTTAATATATTTGTAAGTTACTAATACTGTACTATTGTTAAGGTAACCATATAAGCTTTGATGAAAATCGTCAATCAGTCTGGTTTTGAAGATTCTATAAAAACTTTTATGGTTAACACAATATGGGTCTTCCCAAACATATCCTAATCCATATCTGTACAACAAATCCTTGACATTTGAACACCAATTAATACAGCCATTCCGAGCGCTATCGACTAGCGATCGATATAGCGTATTAGTTAGTATATTATTGGAAAAAATCACCTTTCCCCAATATTTGATAATTCTGCAATATTTGTTAATATACAAAGGATATCTACCCGTTTCATGATACACAGCATAATTACAAGTAGATGTTTTAACACCTAAAAGCTTTTTCAAAAATCTCAAATGTATTCTTTCTATTTCGTTTGATCTATTAAAACCAGATATTTCACATGAAAAGCATAGTATAGATCCAACAAATGCATCAAATAATTGTAACAATGTTGATGTCTTGAAATTAAAAGTGCGTGTTTTACTTAAAAGGACATTCAATGCTTTTAATCCTTTTCCCGCTAACGTTTTATTATTAGCAGTAAAAGAACCAGTATAATTAAACAATGTTCCAAGATAATTAAAATCATTAACAATCTCAATGACTGAACTATTATAGGACCAATGCTCATTTTCTCTTAATCCGCCTCTTTTTCTGAAAACGACTATTTTAGACTTATCTGTATTCACTTCTAAACCCCATTGTGAGCAATATTCATATAATCTATTTAGACTGGTCTGTAAACCACTTGGGGTATCACTCAAAATAACCATGTCGTCTGCAAAAAGTAGGAGTATTATACTTATTTGCTCGAGAGATAACCCGCACGAGTTATCTCCCTGCAAAAATAACTCTAGATCGTCGATAAACATTGCAAATAAAATGGGTGAGATTGTCTCCCCTTGTTTAAGACCGACATTACTGTCAAATGAGCTAGAAAAAGACCCATGTACTTTAACAATAGACTTTACTTTTGAGTACATGTCACGAATTATTCTTAACATTTTACCCTTAACTCCTAAATTAAAAAGTTTATACCACATGCCGTTTCTATATACACTGTCGAATGCCTTTTTCAGATCAATAAATGCTGCGTATAAACGTTTCTTTTCACACAATGTTTTCTGTATTAAAGCATGTAGTATAAAGCAAGCGTCAATAGTTGACCGTTTGGGCCTAAAACCAAATTGTGCATCGGACAAGATATCATTATTTTCACAAAACGTAGAAAGTCGTTTGTTCAGGATACCCGTAAATATCTTGGACAAACAACTCACTAGAGAAATACCTCTATAATTATTCACATCGCTGGGGTCCCCTTTTTTATGCAAGGGAATAATTATACTTTCGGTCCATTGATCAGGGAAAACCCCAGAGCTAAAAATAACATTAAACAAATCAGCAAGATGAGATGAAATAATGTCCGAGCATTCTATAAAATATTCATTCAATAAACAATCATTACCAATCGACTTATTTTTCTTTAAATTGCGTATAACATTTTCAACTTCTTGAACTGTGATCGGCTGATCTAATTCTTCATAATTACAAAAAGATGAATTAAAATCATTTTCCATACAAAATGTTTCAGACTCAATATTATAAACTGTTTGAATATCATCTGACATAGACGAAAAATAGTCATAAAAATCGTTAACAGATAAATCATTATCGAGTTTTTTCTTCTTTTTACAAAAAAGTTTCCAGAAATCACTAGGCTGTGAAAATCGTAATTTTTCTATTGATTTATATTGCTCTCTAAAATAAGCCTTTTTATGTTTTCTCACAATAGATTTATAATCCTGTTTTAGTCTGCACATGATTTCTCTATTTTCCTGTGATTTACATGAGTTGTACAATTTCAAGGCGTCATGGTATTGACGTTTTGAAATTCTACATTCCTCATTAAACCAAACTGCCATTTTACGTGTTTCTGCAAACTTTGGACGATTATGAGAAATAATTTCTTTAGAAAAAAGAGGATCCGAAACACTTCGAAAAGTGGAAACGAATTGATCCAACAATTCATTTACACCCTTACGACTTGAATCGTCTGCATTTAAAACAATATTATTTAAATCTGGTAATTTGCCAATGATCTGTCTGCGAAATTTGTGAGTTAAGTCATTTTTCCACCGAAATTGTATCGACCTTGTTTCAATAGGCGGGTCATGCTTCACGTTACACATCAATGAAAACGATAAAGGGGCGTGGTCAGACCATTCATTAAACTTTTCAACAGTAAAATTACATATAGTATCAAAATGAACCTGTTTCAATAATAAATAATCAATGACAGTATGTGAATTACTTTTTGCATATGTAAAAGAGCCAATGGTATCATTACCAAGTCTTCCGTTTGCAATACGCAAGGACGTTGACTTGCAAAGATCCAAAAGTTTAGAGCCATAATTGTTACAAGTTATGTCAAGGGTAGATCGTGGAATGGGCGTGTCTGGTGCGTACTCATCTTGATCTAACTGTGAAATATTGCGGTCAAAAACTATGTAATCAGAATTTGACCCTACCCTTGCATTAAAATCTCCCAAAACATAGACAGTACCTAAATTATCATAAAAATCTATATCATTTTGTAAAATATCAAATAAGTCCACATTATGTACGTTATATGCTGGCGAATTTTCGCCCCACATATACACGCAACTAATGTAAACATCTTCTTTTAATTTGAAAAAATCTTTCTTTAAGTGTATCCAAATAATAGTATCATAATGATTTCGAACAATATTTATACCCTTTTCCAAATGGTTTTTATAATAAAGAACAATACCGCCACTATTGCGGCGCGCATTTCTATGCTGAAATTTACGAAATAAATTAATACATACATATCCATCTAAATTCAAATCAGAATCCTTTGAACACCAAGATTCTAATAAACAAATAACATCAAAAGATGAAAGAAATGAAACAAAATCCGGATTTTCCTTCTTTTCTCTACTTAATCCATTACAGTTCCAAGTCAGTAATTTGAGCCGCCCTTCCGCGCCCCATTAATCCTTTTTCTCCGGTGTTTTCACTAACTTCCCGTCAATGTACAGTTTGTCATAACTGATCCACGATTTTGAACCAGCTTGTATTGCTGCCTTCATTTTCGGGTACAGTTTTTTCCGCTTTTCCGATATTTCACGGGGATATTGTTCGAACAAATTATACGGGGTGTTTTTCAGCTGCACTCCTTGTTTTTTCACCATGTCTCTATCCTTGTATAGGGTGAATTTGGCCACAATATTACGGTGTGGGTACTGATCCGTTTTTTGCCCAAAACGATGCACACGCTCGAATTGAATATTGTTTACTAAATCCTGGGCCACTTTAAGCTTCTGAACAATGAAATCCCGCACTATAGTCTCAGTATCCTCCGGACGCTCTTCCACCTTTTCCGGGATATTTCCAAAGATTAAATTGTTTCTCATAGACTGAGACTGCATATACAGAAGTTCATCCTTCAAACGGCTATTTTCCTTTTCCAAATTTTCTAGTCTGTCACAGGTCATACCTACAGAAAATTCTAAATTATCAGCTCGATCCTTCAAATAATGTAGCTCCAGATCAGACTGCTTGACCGATTCGTTAATACAAGTCCACATTTTCTTAATTTCGGTATCAAACTGACTAACCTTTTCCTCCAATAAATCCAATTTCTGTAATTTCTGCTCAATTCCACTAAATCTCGTTTTAAAATCTAAATCCATTTGTTTAAGATATGATAACACTTTGTCCGATTCCTGGTCCGATCTCACATCACTACTTTGTCCGCCATTTTGCACTGAAATATCTGTCATCTTCGATTCTGACTGAATCGAACGTAATTTAGATGGAGATGCTGGGGGAGTGCTAAATTGACTATCCATATCGTATAAAGCTGATCTAGCACTGCGTAAAGAGTCACTGACAGAAATATCGTCCTTATTTACGCCCTTCTCAGGTGACTCGCCATTACGCGGGGCTTTTGAATTCTGCTCATCATTCTCTTCCTGGCTATTTTTCCTCTTTTTCCTCTTACTACGACCCATCTAAACGTTTAAAAGTCCAGATTAACATTAGCCATCAATAAATCCTCATATATAAATCCAATCTAGCTCCAAATTCGGTAATAAATCCCAATTTTCTCAATTTTTTACGAGAGCTGAAAAAATGTCGACCATTCGATTTATAAAACATCGTTATATCTTAGAAGATTTTTTATAAAGTTCCTTTGTTTCCATGGAAACAAAAATACATATACCGTTCTACATTTTGCCAATTTCTTGATTTTCCTGAAAATCAGCGTTTTTAATTGGTATATATCTTGAAATCGGAAACAACATTTGTCTAAATTTATATCGAAAAATATTCAACCATCTTGGGTCGGCTCAAAAATCAACAGCAAAGTGACAGCATTTTTATGTTGCCATAGCAACGGCAATCTTTAGAATACAGCTGATGCTGATTTTTATTTTGGGGAGAAAATGGATTTTTACGCCTTTCTTTGGTGTTCAGAAATAATATTCCTCGCACAATGTACATTTTCCAAATACAACAATTGGGTATGAATGCCTTTGTCTTTAAAATTTTATATTTGACAAAGAAAAGTTTTAAATAACTTTTGTTTCCATGGTATCAACAGTACATACACTGTATCGAAATTGGCCGATTTCTGGATTTTCCGGAAAATCAGCCGTTTTAAATAGTTTATATCTTTTATTTGGAAACACCATTTTTCTCAATTTATATGGAAAAATAATCAACCATCCTAGGTCGACTCAAAAATCAACAGAAAAGTGACAGCTTTTTTATGTTGCCATAGCAACGGCAATCTTAAGAATACAGCTCATGCTAAATTTCTATTTTTGAGAAAAAATGGATTTTTACACCTTTCTTTTGCGTTCAGAAATAAGATTCTTCACATAATATACATTTTCAAAATACAACATTTGTTTATGAATGCCTTTGTCTTTAAAATGTTTTATTTGATAAAGAAAATTAATAAATAACTTTTGTTTCCATGGTATCAACAATACATATACTGTACGGAAATAGGCCGATTTCTGGATTTTCCTGAAAATCAGCCTTTTTAAATAGTTTATATCTTTTAATTGGAAACACCATTTTTCTTAATTTATATTAAAAAATAATCAACAATCCTAGGTTGACTCAAAATTTAATAGCAAAGTGACAGCATTTTTATGTTGCCATAGCAACGACCAATGTTTAAAAAGAACTGGTGTTGATTTCTATTTTTCAGAGAAATTAATTTTTTTACATCTATCTTTTGAGTTCAGAAATCACATTCCTCGCACAATATATATTTTCCAAATACAACAATTGATAATGAATGCCTTTGTCTGTAAAATGTTATATTTGATAAGTTTTTTTTTAATAAATAAATTTTGTTTCTATGGTATCAAAAGTACATATACAGTTCCGAAATTGGCAGATTTCTTGATATTTCTGCGTTTTTTGATAGTTAATATCTTCAAATTGGACACACCGTTTCTCTTAATTTATATAGAAAAATAAACAACTATCCTAAGTTGACTCAAAAACCAATAGCAAAGTGACAGCTTTTTAGCTCACCTGAGCACGATAGTGCTCATGGTGAGGTATTGTGATACCGCTGTGTCCGTCGTCCGTCGTCAGTCGTGCGTCGTGCGTCAACCTTTGGCTTGTGTGCACTCTAGAGGCCACATTTTTTGCCCAATCAACCTTAAATTTGCTCAGAATGATTGTTTTGATGAAATCTCGGGCAAGTTCGAAATTGGGTCATCTGGGGTCAAAAACTAGGTCACGGGGTCAAATCTTAGAAAAACCTTGTGTGCACTCTAGAGGCCACATTTTTTGCCCAATCAACCTAAAATTTGCTCAGAATAATTGTCTTGATGAAATCTCGGACAAGTTTGAAATTGGGTCATCTGGGTCAAAAACTAGGTCACCGGGTCAAATCTTAGAAAAACATTGTGTGCACTCTAGAGGCCACATTTTTTGCCCAATCAACCTGAAATTTGCCTAGAATGATTAACTTGATGAAATCTCGGACAAGTTTGAAATTGGGTCATCTGGGGTCAAAAACAAGGTCACCGGGTCAAATCTTAGAAGAACCTTGTGTGCACTCTAGAGGCCACATTTTTTGCCCAATTAACATGGAATTTGCTCAGAATAATTCTCTTGATGAAATCTCGGACAAGTTTGAAATTGGGTCATCTGGTGTCAAGAACTAGGTCACGGGGTCAAATCTTAGAAAACCCTTGTGTGCACTCTAGAGGCCACATTTTTTGCCCGATCAACCTGAAATTTGCTCAGAATAATTGTCTTGATGATATCTTGGACAAGATTGAAATTGGGTCATCTGGGGTCAAAAACTAGGTCACCGGGTCAAATCTTAGAAGAATCTTGTGTGCACTCTAGAAGCCACATTTTTTGCCCAATTAACCTGAAATTTGCTCAGAATGATTGTCTTGATAAAATCTTGGACAAGTTTGAAATTGGGTCATCTGATGTCAAGAACTAGGTCACCGGGTCAAATCTTAGAAAAACCTTGTGTGCACTCTAGAGGCCACATTTTTTGCCCAATCAACCTGAAATTTGCTAAGAATAATTGTCTTGCTGATATCTTGGACAAGATTGAAATTGGGTCATCAGGAGTCAAAAACTAGGTCACGGGGTCAAATCTTTGAAGAACCTTGTGTGCACTCTAGAGGCCATATTTTTTGGCCAATCAACCTGAAAATTGATCAGAATGATTGTTTTGATGAAATCTCGGACAAGTTCAAAATTGGGTCATCTGGGGTCAAAAACTAGGTCACGGGGTCAAATCTAAGTAAAACCTTGTGTGCACTCTAGAGGCCACATTTTTTGCCCAATCAACCTGGAATTTGCTTAGAATGATTAACTTGATGGAATCTCAGACAATTTTGAAATTGGGTCATCTGAGGTCAAAAACTAGGTCACGGGGTCAAATCTTAGAAGAACCTTTTGTGCACTCTAGAGGCCACATTTTTTGCCCAATTAACCTGAAATTTGCTCAGAATAATTGTCTTGATGAAATCTCGGACAAGTTTGAAATTGGGTCATCTGGTGTCAAGAACTAGGTCACGGGGTCAAATCTTAGAAAAACCTTGTGTGCACTCTAGAAGCCACATTTTTTGCCCGATCAACCTGAAATTTGATCAGAATAATTGTCTTGATGATATCTTGGACAAGATTGAAATTGGGTCATCTGGGTTCAAAAACTAGGTCACCGGGTCAAATCCTAGAAGAATCTTGTGTGCACTCTAGAGGCCACATTTTTTGCCCAATTAACCTGAAATTTGCTCAGAATGATTGTCTTGATAAAATCTTGGACAAGTTTGAAATTGGGTCATCTGGTGTCAAGAACTAGGTCACGGGGTCAAATCTTAGAAAAACCTTGTGTGCACTCTAGAGGCCACATTTTTTTGCCCAATCAACCTGAAATTTGCTCAGAATAATTGTCTTGATGATATCTTGGACAAGATTGAAATTGGGTCATCAGAGGTCAAAAACTAGGTCACGGGGTCAAATCTTAGAAGAACCTTGTGTGCACTCTAGAGGCCATATTTTTTGGCCAATCAACCTGAAAATTTATCAGAATGATTGTCTTGATCAATTTTTGGTCACAAGGTCAAATCTTAATTAAACCTTGTGTGCACCCTAGAGATCACATTTTTTGTCCAATCAACCTGAAAATTGTTATTATATCAGGTGAGCGCTTCAGGGCCAATGGCCCTCTTGTTTATGTTGCCATAGCAACGGCCACTTATTTGAAAAAAAAAACCAACTGCTGTTGCTTTCTATTTTAGAGGATAAATGAAAACAATATTTGACCAGTATCAAATCTTTAAAGAGGAGTTTTAGTAATTTATTCATATAATGTAAAACATTTTTTTTTTAGAATTTATTGAAAAAAGAAGACCACTATGGTCATAAATTTCTCATCTGAACTAAGATGATATGCACAAAAATGGTAATGAAGTTAAAGTCTAGAGCACATAACTCAGAAATTTCTTTCTGATGAGCTATTTTAGACATTCAAGGACAGATAATCAGGCCCACAATCTTATTCATCACTCATCATAGGTAATACTTGTTATAAAGTTTGATCAACATGGATTTACCTTTGTGTATGTAAGATTTTAAAGACCAAATTGTGAAAGGATGATCAGACAAATAGGCTACACAGACAGACAGAACACAGACTGTGAGTGACCACAAAAACTCACCACAAGCACTTTGTGCTGAAGTGAGCTAAAAATAATTTACTGATTTTCTAGTTTTCACGAATTGAACATATGTGTATATAATTATTGACCTTTTCCCAAACAAGACCCGATTTTGATGTCCCTAAGAAAAAAGGAAAACATTGAGACAAAAGAAGAAAATGCTTATGATCAGCATTTTCTCCTTTTGCCTCAATATTTTCTGAGCTACACAGTCCATAAATCCTATCTTTATGATCATTCATATTGTGGTTTGCAGCAGCTTTTAAATTGGGCTACCCTAAAATTTGGCTGTTTGAGAAACGATTAATTAAAATGTTTATAAACTCATTACCAAACGACATAATTTTAGGGTGGTCCAAATTGAGAGATCTTGCAGACAACAATTTCGAGGGAATGAAATTTTACTTTCTGGGTCTTTTTGGATGCATCATGGAAAACATTGTTGGAAATGGAGAAATTGTTTGTCAAGCAATTTCTTCATTTTCCACGATGTTTTCCATTGTCATTATTTTGTGGGGAGTCCAAAAGAGTCATTGTGTGGTAATGGGTTAATTCTTTCCCAAACAAGACTTGGTTTTGACTTTTGAAGTCCCTA
Source organism: Fragum sueziense (assembly GCA_963680895.1). NCBI lineage: Eukaryota > Metazoa > Mollusca > Bivalvia > Cardiida > Cardiidae > Fragum > Fragum sueziense. The sequence continues at coordinate 33,105,390 of OY804603.1, forward strand.
ATGTAATCAATCAAATCAAATGAAATCTTTTATTTCACCCAGGTATACAATATACAACATGAGGTTATGAATTACAAAACATGATAAGATGGTGTTAGTACTTTAACAGCTTAGACAATCTATGCAAAAGTTTCGACAATTTTGGTCAAGAGTTAGTGGGGGTTAGAGTCATATAAAATAGTTCCTCATTTACCCATTAACAAACGACAAAATTTTAGGTAGATGTTGCAGATGACAAGTGCAAATGAATGAAATTATTTTTTGTTGTCTTTTTTACTAGAAAACATTGTGGAAAATAAAGAAATTGCTTGTCACAAGCATTTTTTTCATTTTCCACAATGTTTTCCAATGCCTTTATCTGTTGAGATGTCAAAAGGAGTCAATGTGTGGGAATGGGTTAATGTACAAAATTTACATGCAAATGACTATTTATAGATTTAGATGAAACTTATTATGAAAGGAATTTTGAAAACATTGACACAAAAGAAGAAAATTCTGACTACCAGCATTGACTCCTTTTAACTCTATATTTCCTTTGCTACATGTATAAGACATACAAAGTTTCTCTAAATATAATCATTAATTTTTGTTATCTGTACTGACATCAAAAATTTAAGTGTACTAAAATTTTGCCATTTGAGAAAGGGTTATACAACTTGGATCAGTTTATAACACTTTCAATCAATCACATGTTCTACTGGTCTAAATCTAACGCTCTAGTTTTAAGCACTTTCAAAGACTAAGCATCAATAAAGGTCAATAATTATATACACATATGTTCAATTCGTGAATTGGAAACTAGAAAATCAGTAAATTATTTTTAGCTCACTTCAGCACAAAGTGCTTGTGGTGAGTTTTTGTGGTCACTCACAGTCTGTGTTCTGTCTGTCTGTGTAGCCTATTTGTCTGATCATCCTTTCACAATTTGGTCTTTAAAATCTTACATACACAAAGGTAAATCCATGTTGATCAAACTTTATAACAAGTATTACCTATGATGAGTGATGAATAAGATTGTGGGCCTGATTATCTGTCCTTGAATGTCTAAAATAGCTCATCAGAAAGAAATTTCTGAGTTATGTGCTCTAGACTTTAACTTCATTACCATTTTTGTGCATATCATCTTAGTTCAGATGAGAAATTTATGACCATAGTGGTCTTCTTTTTTCAATAAATTCTAAAAAAAAAATGTTTTACATTATATGAATAAATTACTAAAACTCCTCTTTAAAGATTTGATACTGGTCAAATATTGTTTTCATTTATCCTCTAAAATAGAAAGCAACAGCAGTTGGTTTTTTTTTTCAAATAAGTGGCCGTTGCTATGGCAACATAAACAAGAGGGCCATTGGCCCTGAAGCGCTCACCTGATATAATAACAATTTTCAGGTTGATTGGACAAAAAATGTGATCTCTAGGGTGCACACAAGGTTTAATTAAGATTTGACCTTGTGACCAAAAATTGATCAAGACAATCATTCTGATAAATTTTCAGGTTGATTGGCCAAAAAATATGGCCTCTAGAGTGCACACAAGGTTCTTCTAAGATTTGACCCCGTGACCTAGTTTTTGACCTCTGATGACCCAATTTCAATCTTGTCCAAGATATCATCAAGACAATTATTCTGAGCAAATTTCAGGTTGATTGGGCAAAAAATGTGGCCTCTAGAGTGCACACAAGGTTTTTCTAAGATTTGACCCCGTGACCTAGTTCTTGACACCAGATGACCCAATTTCAAACTTGTCCAAGATTTTATCAAGACAATCATTCTGAGCAAATTTCAGGTTAATTGGGCAAAAAATGTGGCCTCTAGAGTGCACACAAGATTCTTCTAGGATTTGACCCGGTGACCTAGTTTTTGAACCCAGATGACCCAATTTCAATCTTGTCCAAGATATCATCAAGACAATTATTCTGATCAAATTTCAGGTTGATCGGGCAAAAAATGTGGCTTCTAGAGTGCACACAAGGTTTTTCTAAGATTTGACCCCGTGACCTAGTTCTTGACACCAGATGACCCAATTTCAAACTTGTCCGAGATTTCATCAAGACAATTATTCTGAGCAAATTTCAGGTTAATTGGGCAAAAAATGTGGCCTCTAGAGTGCACAAAAGGTTCTTCTAAGATTTGACCCCGTGACCTAGTTTTTGACCTCAGATGACCCAATTTCAAAATTGTCTGAGATTCCATCAAGTTAATCATTCTAAGCAAATTCCAGGTTGATTGGGCAAAAAATGTGGCCTCTAGAGTGCACACAAGGTTTTACTTAGATTTGACCCCGTGACCTAGTTTTTGACCCCAGATGACCCAATTTTGAACTTGTCCGAGATTTCATCAAAACAATCATTCTGATCAATTTTCAGGTTGATTGGCCAAAAAATATGGCCTCTAGAGTGCACACAAGGTTCTTCAAAGATTTGACCCCGTGACCTAGTTTTTGACTCCTGATGACCCAATTTCAATCTTGTCCAAGATATCAGCAAGACAATTATTCTTAGCAAATTTCAGGTTGATTGGGCAAAAAATGTGGCCTCTAGAGTGCACACAAGGTTTTTCTAAGATTTGACCCGGTGACCTAGTTCTTGACATCAGATGACCCAATTTCAAACTTGTCCAAGATTTTATCAAGACAATCATTCTGAGCAAATTTCAGGTTAATTGGGCAAAAAATGTGGCTTCTAGAGTGCACACAAGATTCTTCTAAGATTTGACCCGGTGACCTAGTTTTTGACCCCAGATGACCCAATTTCAATCTTGTCCAAGATATCATCAAGACAATTATTCTGAGCAAATTTCAGGTTGATCGGGCAAAAAATGTGGCCTCTAGAGTGCACACAAGGGTTTTCTAAGATTTGACCCCGTGACCTAGTTCTTGACACCAGATGACCCAATTTCAAACTTGTCCGAGATTTCATCAAGAGAATTATTCTGAGCAAATTCCATGTTAATTGGGCAAAAAATGTGGCCTCTAGAGTGCACACAAGGTTCTTCTAAGATTTGACCCGGTGACCTTGTTTTTGACCCCAGATGACCCAATTTCAAACTTGTCCGAGATTTCATCAATTTAAGCAATGCGGGAACACATTACAAAAAGTAACTTTGTCTTTAAACCTTTTCCCAAACAAGACCTGGTTTTGACGTCCCTAATAGAAAAGGCTTGGGAAAATATTGAAACAAAAGAAGAAACTGCTGATAACCAGCTGTTTCTCCTTTTGTCTCAATATTTTCTGTACCATATTTTACACAAATCCTATCTTTACTAACATCCATTTTGTCATTTGTGGCAGTTTTTGAAGTGGATTACTCTAAAATTTTGTCGTTTGGGAAAGGGTTAAAGAATCTGCACAGTTCCTTACCAACACTAGACAAGGTGTAATAAAGGATATAATAATTCTGATGAAGGCTGGAATGGGTCTCCCGATCATTAAGGTAACATCGCTGCTAAATCGGTCGATTCCTGAAAGACAGATTCTAAATTTATTTAAGACTGCGCTTCTTTTGCATAATATTGGATGTAAAAGTTCAATTTTCAATTGTCTTGGGTTCTGGGACTTAAGGACAGATCCTCCAGTTGTTACTGCGCAACTTCTTGCGCATATCCTAAATAACGAAATAAAGTTGTTTCAGTAATTTGTCTTTTCAGCAAATGTATTTTTTACATTTAGTTAATGTTTGGTTGATAAATGACAAGACCCTTTTCGGTTATTTCAATGTTCTCTGTTTGATCAATTAAAGTGTAATAGTACTCGGATGGTATATTTCACTTTCTGTTACGCGTTCAACATGTGGCGTTAGCTATAGGAAACGTAGCAACAAAAGCAAAGTGGTGTCTTTATGAGCTTCGGATGGACACAAAAGATGGCACTTTTTATTATCTAAAGCTGGTAATAAGGAAGGAAATGGATAAAAGTAGCGAAACAATTTCGGACAGAGCTGCAAAAAGTAATCCAATTTTTACTAATAACTAAGAAAAACGCTTGGTTTGATATATTTTTCTTTTTTTGCTTTTGTAGGTATGACCAAGCACTATGTCCATACCAAAAAAAGAAAAAATTCTTACCGCTGGAATATCTTTTATTATCAGAAACGTTGCGAAAAAAGAGCAATTTCAGCTACTTTTGAAAGATTTTTTACTAAAAATTTCAATATCATCACTAAATTTTCTCAAATTGATACTCATTTAGACAGAATAAAACATATTGAACACAATAGAGACTTATTTATGTAATCCTAGTCATTTCGAACACCTTTTTTGTGGGTATTTAAGTACAGGTTCGCCTAAGAATCAGGCAAAATCAGAATTTCGTGATAAGTCGACTATCACAGATTTACTCAATTCTGTCCTCAAATTAAGTATTTGTTTGGAAAAAGTTCCCACGCCAAATTTTTCGACGAACAAACACACACGGAAGAAGTTCTGCTAAAAAATATATTTCGTCGCCGTTTTCCGTTTCCCTCTTTATTCTATGTAAAACGGGCCTGATTTAAACGAGAATTCCAAGAGTTCGGAAATTTGTTTTGGAAGTTGATATTGATTTTCAGGACGAAGAAAAGTAATACTTTTGTTTTAAATCGTCAATTCTGGCAGCTTTTTTGATATGATTGCTGTATATTAACTGTTTCAAAGAAGTAGGCGGCGCTGTGATAAAGATGGCGGCGCCCATGAAGTCTACTGTCAAATGACGTCTTCAATCACAGTTTGAAGACGATTGCGATGATACTTTCGTTGAATTCACATTTCGTTGTAACCTGGTTCAATTCCACATGCGATAATGTAAGATTTCACTTTGAAATGGAACCCGTTTTTAGCAGAACGGACATAAAGGAGGCAAAATGAGGTCGAAATGCGGACCCAAATCAACTTTGGACAAGTTCAAGAAAATTAGTAAGTTTTTACTCCTTTAACAATGACATGTAGAATAAAATGTAGTGCAAAAACATTTGGTACGAAACTTACTGTAATTAATCAAGGGAAACCACTCCCGGTGGCGGTAGGTGATGTTGACAATGTCAAGGACGCAAGAGTGAGTTTCTTTTCATTTTCTTGTTTGAAAATAATTTCCATGCAAAAGCTCATTGATTAAATTGATTGTATAGCAGACAATGACAGCTGTATATAGAGATGCTTCACTTTTGTAACTGAATTTGAGCTTCGGCTGGAATTTATATTGAAACCAAGCAAAACATTGATAAAGCTTGTCTTGGATAGTGGGTGGGGGTAAGCAGTGCTTATGGAATGTGAAATAGAGAATCATTTGTATTTCTATTTTCAAATGGCCGCTTTCCTCTAATCAATTAGCTTTTACCAGTATGTGCTGCACAAGTGACTATAGAATTTTTTTCAGTGTAAGAATTGAATGTAAGCGTTGCAACATGTTCATTTTAACCCTTTCCCAAACAAGACCTTGTTTTGACGTCCCTGATAGAAATGGATTGGGAAAACATTGAGACAAAAGAAGAAACTGCTGATAACCAGCAGTTTCTCCTTTTGTCTCAATATTTCCTGTGCTATATTGTACACAAATTCTTAAACAAAGTCCATTTGTCGTCTGCACCAGCTTTTGAAATGGAAATTTTCAAAATTTGCTGTTTGGGAAAGGGTTCAATTCTTTCTTTATTCTAGGGTTCTGTATCATACAATAGCATGCCCGGATCCAGAGGGGGCAGGGGGTCCTCACCTCCCCCCCCCCCCCCTGGAATTTGGTCAAAATTGGGTTATCAAAAAGATAACTAGTTATGTCACAAATAAGATGGGTCATTCATCCCTGTGTGCCACGACAAACCGTCATTATATTTAGTCCTTCGTGGTATGACATGTATCTGCATGCGCAAATCCAGAGGGGGTAGTAAGGGGGTCCTGAGCCCCATTAAATTTGGCGAAAAAAGGGGTAAAAAAGATCTAATGACACACCACCCCCCCACCACCCACCCCCCCCCCTCTCCTGGGGAAAATACCTGGATCTTTGCTTGCAATAGGGAGAATAAATACTTTTCATATTGTAAATATGTAGACCTATCTTTTCAGTTTGGGCGAAAAAATGGAATGGTAAAAGCCTGGGAGAGAAACAAATGCCAGAGCATGAGATTGAGATAACCACTGTTTGAAATAAAAGGTTTGACCTATTTTATTTAGATCTAATACTTAAATTTAAGATTTTTAAAACAATGAACAGGTCCTAAATTGTTTGTTCCTAAACTGTTTCCCTAACAAAGCCAGTATGCCCCATTTTACTCATGAACATGCACTTATTTTTATGTAATTTCTTTTAACTTAAGCATGATAACAAACGTTATTGGCCCAATCTGATTTCTCATGCAACCAGATATGTTTAACTTGTTACATAGTTAACAAAAACATGTTTGTTAGGTCATCGTAAAACAGGGCCCTTATTTCGACATGTCTTACTATTTTGTAGCGCACCAAAATCTTACTCATAAGTTTCTGGTTTGATACCTGGTTACGGCAAATACCCTTTCTGACAAAATTGTCACCAATCAATGGTTTGGTAATCGTTATCTGTTAACCTATGTTGGCCAGCAGATGGAGGCTTGATAAGGATTTTGTGGTAATACTGGTATGAGAAACGACAGAAATCCATTGCTAGGTGCTCAAGTTACTGTGATATGACAATATCAATTGGAAGAGGCGTTAAACCCCCAATCAATAATTGTTATAATTCTTTCCCAAACAAGCTTCTTTTGTCTCATGTTTTCGCAAGCGTTTTCTTGTTAGAACATCAAAACCAAGTCTTGTTTGGGAAAGGGTTAACCCATTACCAAACAGCAAATTTTTAGACTAGTCCAAATTCAAAGATGATGCAGACGACAATTTCAAGTGAATGAAATTTTGAATTTTTTGGTCTCTTTGGGTAGAAAACATTGTGGGAAATGAAGAAATTGCTTGTCACAAGCAATTTCTTCATTTTCCACGATGTTTTCCAAAGCCATTATCTTGTGGGGAGTCAAAGGAGTCACTCTGTGGTAATGGGTTAAAGAAAGTGTCTAGTGTTTATGTAATACTATCTTCCCTCTCATGTGGATCAGTCAATAGTAAAACATACATTTATGATTGTCGCCTTGAGTGTTGTATAGCTGACAATAATTGACCTGGCAGAGCATCCCATTTGATTAGCATGGGCTGCTCTGCCAGGTCAATTATCGTGAGCTATAATTGTCTCATTAAAAACAATTATGTAGAAATGCAGGTTTTAAAGAAAATGCTGCAAGTTTTCCTTTCAGATTTTATCATGACCTTTTTATTTGAATTTTCATCAGTTAATTTTGTTTGATTGGGGCATTAGTAAAGCAATACAGTATGCAGCCTCATTGTATGTACATGTTTTTGTTTCATTACAGGTACACTTACCAGCTGATAAATACAAAATACAACAGCACTTCTTCCAGTACCTAGCCTCCTTCATGTTGTTGAAGATTCTCCTTGAAGATTCTACCATTCACAGATTATTACATACTTTTCCTAGTTTATGAATTGTGATTTACCAAAATCTAATGTAAATCAATACTTTTTCAAAAATAGTGATGGTCACAGTACAAAATAAGCAGTTATTATTGAAAGCAAACAGAGAAAAGAAGACAATTTATGTTTTTCATTGCTTTCCTCTTTTCTCTCAATATTTTGTGGGTAATGTACCATGGATAAGTTTTCATTTTGGAGGACTATAATGAAATAATCTGCTGCGGTTTGCAATTAAAGAACAGAGCATACATTTTATTCTGACAAATACAGAGTACATAGTCAACGAATATGTAACACGTCATCAAATTGCAATTAAACAAGGTCCAAACATGCTTAGTCTTTGAAAGTGCTTAAAACTAGAGCGTTAGATTTAGACCAGTAGAACATGTGATTGATTGAAAGTGTTATAAACTGATCCAAGTTGTATAACCCTTTCTCAAATGGCAAAATTTTAGTACACTTAAATTTTTGATGTCAGTACAGATAACAAAAATTAATGATTATATTTAGAGAAACTTTGTATGTCTTATACATGTAGCAAAGGAAATATAGAGTTAAAAGGAGTCAATGCTGGTAGTCAGAATTTTCTTCTTTTGTGTCAATGTTTTCAAAATTCCTTTCATAATAAGTTTCATCTAAATCTATAAATAGTCATTTGCATGTAAATTTTGTACATTAACCCATTCCCACACATTGACTCCTTTTGACATCTCAACAGATAAAGGCATTGGAAAACATTGTGGAAAATGAAAAAAATGCTTGTGACAAGCAATTTCTTTATTTTCCACAATGTTTTCTAGTAAAAAAGACAACAAAAAATAATTTCATTCATTTGCACTTGTCATCTGCAACATCTTACCTAAAATTTTGTCGTTTGTTAATGGGTAAATGAGGAACTATTTTATATGACTCTAACCCCCACTAACTCTTGACCAAAATTGTCGAAACTTT